>OU426980.1:94859756-95459756 GCA_911387785.2 Aelia acuminata
ATGGAAGCGCTTCTTATCAGCCGAAGCCAAGAAGAAGATAGTCTCAGCCCTGATACTCCCTATTGCTTGGTACTGCGACTCAGTCTACATAGATATTGCGAACTCGGAAGATGCCAGAATACAGAGAGCGCTCAACGCGGCTATACGTTTCATCTTCTGTATTAAAAGAGATGAACACATTAGTCCGTACATAAAAGAGTTATTCTGGTTGCGAGCTAAAGAATATAGGAGGCTCAATCTCATGTGCGTCGCAAGAAGAATCCTAGACTCTGGAACTCCCGAAGACCTGCGCAATCGTTTTGAAGCAGTAAATAGCGAGAGACTACAGGGCAAATTCCGGATACCAGTATGCAGGACGGAGATGATGAGAAACGCCTTCCACGTTGCGGCGGCGAGAGAGCTCAACCAGCTTCCGGTAGAGGTGAGGTCGGCGTCTTTCTTCCGCAGGGCTTGTCTTAGACGATTCCTAGACGCAGGCCGGTCGAGTGCACCTTAACGTTTCCCATCCATTTCCAATCACCCAATCCCTTTCCTTTAACCTCTCTTCCTTGTACATTCAACCTCCATCGACAATCATCACATTCATTATTATTATTATTTCATTTATTTGTTATTGTTATTTTTTTTAATAATTTATTTTATCTTATTTTTTACTTTGACATATCATTATCAATTTTATATATATATATATATATATATATATATATATTTAGAAACGTAGTTTACTTTGTTCCCTTATATAGGGAAAGGAAAAAAAAAAAAGATGAAGGAAGAAAGGAGTGAAAATCATTATAGATCAATCATTATATCTTGATTATAATTTGCTAATAATTTCTGATCTCTCTAGATTTTACTTGATCATATTAAATGTATTATGAATTATTGTATACATGTAGTTATTTGCATATATTTGTCTGTATGAAAGGGCCTAAGGCCCTAAGACAATAAAGAATCAATCAATCAATCAATCAATCTCTCTCTCTCTCTCTCTCTCTCTCTCTCTCTCTCTCTCTCTCCCTCTCTCTCTCTCTCTCTCTCTCTCTCTCTCTATATATATATATATATATATATATATATATATATATATATATACGGAAGAATATCTAGAACTTTTGGTTCGCCCCGGGGCACCGACTGTTTCAGTGATGAATGAAACAGTCGGTGCCCCGGGCGAACCAAAAGTTCTAGAGTAACCAAATTCAGACAGCAAGCAGTAAGGGAGGCTACAAACAAAGTCAGCTAATTGTCCCCTTTCGACTTGTTTCGTGACAGACTCCACGTGCTGAAGTGCGGTTTTGTGTGACAAAACTAAAATTTTTCGTTGAACGGATTTTCGTCTCTAGGTATGAGTAATTATTTTATTCAATCTGCTCTTACAACTTTTTCATTATGCATGTATCTCTTACGATTTTGTCTGACTTTGGCTTTCCTACCTCTTCACGTTCATCGTAGAAAGTTGAAGACATAAAAATGGCTCATATGGGTTCCTTGAAACAAGGGCGTTCGGGGCACAATGAAACATTTCATGGAGTCCCACGAGTGTTTCATCGTGCCGCATGTGTCTTTTATTGTGCAATAAGCAAGCGGTTTTTTTCATTTTCTTACAGATTGGTGCGAAATTTAGAGCGGAACACCAAAAAAAATGTATTAATTTATGACAACATTCTTCCAAAGTCAAACTTTCCTGTTTCCTGAAGAATTTCGTGGCTTCCCTAAAGCAGAACAACGAAAAACCGACTGGAAGCCGAGTAAAGTTTTTTTGTTAATTATGGTGTTGTTTTTTTCAGCTGTTTCATTGTACCCCGGGAATGGGGCACAATGAAACAAAATTATTTTTTTGGAAAATTTCTGCTCGCGGTCTGACATGATGCATAAAATAATGTTTAACGCATTTCTTACATATATTAGATCCTAAGGTAACATGGAAAAAATAAAAAAATGAAAATAAAGTCTCAGGTGGGGTGCTATGGGTAAAAAAACTTTTGTGTTTTATTTTGGCCCACCTCCCCTAATTACAATGTTAAGAGATTAAAAATATAAATACTTACTTTTAACTAAAATAAAAATTTCTTTGACTGTAAATTCTATACGTATAATTTCGATTTTTAATCTATTATTGCAATAATATCACTTTATTTAATTAAATTTACTACCTCTACTTTGCATATGAACTTTTCGCATTTACTTTTTTATCATTATGAGAATAATTTAAACAAACTATTTGTGTATGTTTGGAGGAAATTGATTATAATATCAAGAATATATTTTAAAAAATGAGAAACGTGAGAAGTGGAGTTGGTGTGTTAACTTCCGATATTTCTATTATTATTTAAAATAATGGGATGACGATTGCAAGGACTACCTAGAGGAATAATACATAAAAAAATACGTTTTATAATTAATTTAAAAATTCACTGACACAGCCAAATCGCCGTCTGAGGTTAAGGGTACTTGAAGCAAGCACTCTCCCGTGAGACAGTTTCAACTTCACAATACCTCTTCCCACATTAGTTAAAATAAAACAAAGAAAACTCGTAGTCATTTTGGGGGTCTAGCTTATTACTGTCTGATGTGCTGGATAAAAAGCAAAGTAGCAATAAAAATAACAGATTGCAACTTCGATGAAAGTAGCGGATGGATTGACTTGAAAGTTTTACTCCAAGTTCTTGTTCAGTCAAATATTGTCGTTATCTACTCTTTATGTCAAGTATTCCAATCGAAAAATGTTACAAAGAATATAAAGTATTGTTTTTCCGTTTGTCCATCATTTTTTTGCTGAATGATAGTATTCTTCATTCGCTAAATTGCTGCATTCTTATAAATGTATTTTACTATCTTTATAAATAAAACAATTCTAGTGAACATTTTTTCACCCTTTCCTAATCCACAGCAATGCAATGTGGTCTATTATTTAGACAAATGTTTTTTTGGTAAAAATATGTTCGCCATGTTTTATTTGTAATACACTGATAAACTTCCTTGGAATTTAATATTAGGCAAAACCAGAGTTGGGCAAAACCACATCAAAGCCTTGGCCAGGGTTAGCTTGTATAATATAAAAAATAATTTTTTTTTCTAAAATACTACCCATTCACAAAAACTTATAGTCATTCTCAAATAATCTATTCTAATATATAAAGATGAATAAGTCATTAATACTGGAAATGAAAAAAAAAAAAAAAAATCTGATATCGAAAGAAAAAAACTCTCCCAAGCCAACCTAACGTTATTCTTAAGAGAAAGTGAGTTCGGATGTTAATGAAACGAACGAACATTTTTTTTCTTGGGCTTTAATAGACATAAAAAAAAGTCTACTATCCTGAAGAAGTCCGACGAGTTTTACTCAAGAGGAAATTTTTCCGCGTCTTGACATGGTTTGAACAGTCTTTCTTATTTTAGCTCAAGAAGCTCACTAACCGATTCGCCTATTACGTTCTACTTTCCATCTTAAAAAAAAAATTGGTATTATGCTAACGGTCCTATTTATCTGTTGGTTTTTTAAATAGTGAAGTTTTTTAAAAATAAAAGTAATAATTTCTTTGCCGTGAGGTCCAACCCACTAAAATCATTTTAATTAAATAATAAAAACCAAGGATTTTCATTTAAAAACCACAATTTTCTAAACTCTTCCAAAATGATGGCAAATATTTATAAAAAATATTGTTATGAATTTAAAATATTGTAATAAATAACTAATTGGGGCCCCGTCCCCTCAGCTTTAGCATGTTATCAAGTATTTGGGCCAATTCATAATAAAAATATGAACATGTATTTAATATTATAAATACATTTTGCAGACGTTTAGAATAAAATTTCAAAGACATGTAGACTAGGTATATAGGTGATATTTATAAAAAAAACAAAACAACATACTAACAACGAAATTATATTTTATTCTGTACTCCATTTAATAAATTAAACTCATATTTAAAATTTTATATACATTGTTTAGATCTAAACTTATCAATTATCTAATATTCTAAAAATGTTTAAATGTAATTGAACTATACACAATTAACAAAACAAAACAACTAATATGTACACTGATACTCCTTCGACAAGAGAGGAGTAATTCTTCATCTGTATCATAATTTCAATCATTTTTTCGAAGATATATATAATTTTTTAAGTAACATGTACGGTTATCTTGATACTGAAGTAATCAGTTTATGTGTTAGAAGTTATCTGGCTCAAATGCTTGCCAAAATGAAAGAGTTCCATTTTCCTGAAATTCCTAAAAATAATAATAATAAATAAATAAAATATAAAATAAAGAAAATATGATTGAAAAATAGTAATGAAAACTCAGAGATACATATTAACGATTTTTTTGTTTTGTCATTTCTTACATAACCTCCTTGTAATGAATATTCATTTTACATATTTTAAGAAATATAGGATTATATTGATAGTTAACGATTAAAAGCTGGACAGTTAATGGTAGTAGTCTTGGTAAAAGTTTTAAATAAAAAAATATTATTGGTGAAACGAACAAAGATCAAAAAATCCATCATCATTGGAAGAAGCATTTATTCGATGTTCAAGGTATCGAGTGGTTCTTTTAAAAAACATGTCGGGCATCTACAGGATGGCTGTTAAAGAAAAAATAAATAAAGAATTGAAACTTTGCCTTTATCGTGTCTTTGATTTGAGGTTGTTGTGAGAATATGAATGATTCATTAGAATTTTTTCGTTTAAAGGTGCATTAACACGTTCACGCCGGCGTGCACCACGGGTGGCTCACACTTGACTGCCTCATCGGGCGGCGTGTACCACCGGTGGCTCACACTAGAATGCCGCCTCTTCCAAATAATTAGATCTTTGACACTTTTACTGCCGAAAAAAAATACCTGAGAATCACGCTCTCGTTTCGACACAATTTTAATATTTAATTCTCTGACAAGATGACAGTTACTCGATTTCAGGTGACATGGCGGCCAAAGTGTTAAGAAAGTAGAAATAGTGTCTATATAGCTGAAAATTAAAATAATGATAATTTAACGTAAAATCATTTATTTTTATATTTATTTGCATTTATTTATATTTATATTCATATACTTATAAACATTTATTTTTTAATAACAATTATAATTAATATTTATATGAAATATTTTCTGTATGTGTTTATTACATCATTGTAATAAATTATATACACAACTGAATGTATATAATTAAAGATTATTTATAAGTTTATTCTAGAGTTCCTGGCCCCAGTGGCACAACAGTCTCCCGTTCTTTGCACTATCTCGATTGAAGATTATTCAATAAATCGAAGGTGTAGAGGGAAGAAAGGTAAAGGCAAGGAATGCACATATTATCGGAACCCCTAATTTTATTTTTATAATAGAAATTACTACTTATGTTAAAAAAATACTTTGTATTAAGTAAAGACATTAAAACTTACGAAGTCGGTATAGGCTGGTACAGGTATAGCACATGGTATACAATCTATGAAGTCTATTCCTTCAGCATTCGCCATACACTCGCAGTGCTGGCAGGAATCTGGCTGTGCAGAGGCTGCAATTCTTCTGGCGAAAACGCTGGAAAACTTTTTCACAAGGGCTAGATTTTCACTTCCCATCCTCTTACCCGTGAATATTGTCCCTTAAATATATAATAAAAGAAAAAAATTAATATTTTATATTTCGAACGCACCATCGAGATTTTTTATTTTATTTTTTAAATACCATTCGTTTCTAATGCCAAGGTTGTACAATAGCCCATCATGGATTTGGTAAGTTTGATTTGCCTCCTCAGATCCATATCTCCTTTCATGACCTTGAAATCGCTCTTCGTAAATGCTCTTTCAGAATCCAAGCCTGATTTATAAATAAATCGCATCAATTAGAAACATGAAAAAGTGAAAATTATAAAAATTACAATACAATTGCCTTGAAACGGTGTTGCTAATTTAAAAACACCTTTTACATACCATCAGCTTCTGCTTTACTAAATCATAATTTTTTTCTATGCACCCCTCCCCAAGATTCAAATTTATCGATTTTTAGTATTATACGTGGTGGATTCTTTGAAATTCCAAAATATTTCTATGTACCGATTTATCCCTTTCATCTTTAATTCTTTATTACTCGGATGAAAACTTTCGAATAATAAAGAATTCATCCAGCTAATTTTTATCTACATTTTAAATGTAGTTACTTTAATGTATAATGTAACTTAAAGATCGCATTTATGTAGCCATCCACCCAATAAGCCAAATGAGATTCCTGTCTAATTTTGACACGACTTCATAAAATTTTATAAGCATGCTATGAATGCAGCAACTCGGGGTATTTGGCTGGGGAAGGATTACTGAGTAAAATAATACTATATACTTTTTGTTTTTTATTACTTTTTTTGAAACCTGAGGCTATTTTTTTTTGTGCGTAAACCGAACCCGGAAAATATAATTACGGCTTATAAAGAAGTGGAGCTGGATGAAGGGGAAATGATTAAAAACATGCTATAGCAGCATTCCTTTCTTTTCAAGACTGGAAATGCCAAGAAAACCACTTTACTTACCACTATAATTAATTTATCACCAACAATCGAATATGTGATTTAAATAATATAAAATTTTAGATAATAAAAACTCATTATGTGCACCATTATTTCTTTTCTCTCTTTCATTTTATAATTTCCATTTTGTGTTCTTGTGAAAAAAATATAAATATTAAAAAGAATATAAATTCATTTTAATAAATTGATTAATTTGTGATTTCTGGGTATGAAAATGTTTTAGTTTAATAGAGAGTTTTTATTAGTCATATTTAAATTAACGATTTTACTTAAAAAAATTATAATGTCTTTGTATAAGATAAGATATTGTAAATAAATTTAATGGAAGAGAAATGATTGAACCACTGCCGGGAATCGAACCCAGATTCTCTGCATATCCGTTGCTGCGCTCTTACCACTGAGGTAACCATGGTGGGGCCAATCCCAGCTGTGACGATTTTTTCCTGGCCGTGGTTCAATATTTTCTATTTCATTAAAATTATTTAAAAATTATAAATTAATTATTTATAAAAGAAAAATAACTAAATTTCAAGAAGATATTGTACCTATTTATCAATGTTTCATTTTTTTTTAAAATGAGAGGTGTGATTGAGCGACTATAAATAAAGTAATAATAACCATTATATTGTTATGGGGTTATTGTAGCTTACCATAAAACATTTTGTTAACTCTCAACTTTTCAAAATCGAAATCGGCGTTCATGAGCACATGTAGCGTGATGTTCTGTTCCAGAAATGCTTGATTCAACACGTTATATTCGATCTGTGGGGGAAATTATTCAAAATATGATGAAAAAAGAAAACTTAAAAGTAGGATTTATTGGTGAATAATGAAAACGCAATATTAAAGACATATAAAATAAAATAAATAATATAAAATATAAAATAAAAGGATCATGATAATAAATCATAATAATGATTACATAAGCGAATTAAAAAAAATATATATATATATATATATTCACCGTCATGTTTGCGAGGTCACAATCAGAACATGGAATGAGGATAAACGTTTTAGAAACGCCCGCCCTATATTGAAGTTTCGTTGCATACCTCAGAGCATTGAAAATATCTGTATTTCCATTTCCTTAAAAAATAAAAAGGTATTTATGTTTTTTATAATATATAATATAAGTCATTACTTTATTCCTTATAGAATACTAGCTTTGGGACCCGGCTTCGCTCAGGGAGTTGTGGAATAGGTGGAATGAAACAATAACTTTAAAATGTAATATTACAGAAAAATAGACCAAAATTAATCATGATTAAAACAAAATTTGTACCATCCTGAAACTTCAGCTTAGTATTAGTGGTAAGTTTCGAAACCACAGAGTCCGCCCATATATGGTTTGGGTATGAGAAACCCCATTAATGCGGTTTTCTCAATGCGTTTTCTTCCCTTTTCTTGATTAAGAAAAATTATTTTGGCAGCAAATATGTCCTGGTATGTACCATTTTTTATGGTTTCTATGTTCTGATTACATTGAGACCAGTCTCATGACGATACCGAATCCTTATCAAGTTGAGTAACTGCTCCTTTTTCGAATTCGGTTGAAAATTTACGAACAGAACAGAACTATTAAACAGACATATTATATGAACACTTTATTTTCAGTATATGTTCCATTAGGTTATCTATTTTATTCAGTGTTAGTTTTTATTGGCTCACTACACTAATAAGCAATTTTTCTTTTATTGTAAATTTACTCTTATATTGTATATTGATTAAAGTCAATGTTTCGACCAATTCTTTCCTTTTCTGTAAAACTTAATTCGCTTAGGAATCCAGTTGGTTTTGTTTATTTTTAATTTCACTTCATTGCAGAGATGTAATCACCTTATTGAAAAATAAAAAGGAAAAAATAATTATTTATACATAATCTCGTGTAATTTAAAGAAAACAGCTGAAGCTAAAACCATAACAAAGCGAACTAATGAACGATAACCTTATGAATTGAGCTTAGCTAGCGCTCCTGGCTTCCAAATGTCGAACTAGATTTTTTCATTCATAACTCGCCTGGGCTTATTAGAGGGGCTAATTACATGTAGCGAGAGGCTTAAAATTACAGCCCTTGTCCCTTCAACATTACACACTTAAAATGAAAACTGAAACCTTCTTCATCGTTAGGGGCAATAGGGCAATATGACGACATAACATTCTTGATAGTACGTGTAGTCGTTTTTGAGCCTTTTCGGCACGCACATTGTACACTTTGCTTTATAATATATATTCATTATAAAAATGAAGCGTTCACGACGAGTAAGCAATTTTTTGTTTCGGCGGTTTTAGTTGACTCTCTCCATGCCAGCCTCCCTCTCTTCTACCGAGCCGGCAGCTTTCCCCTCAAACATTCCACCTACCGGAAGCTCCGATTCTACTGAATCTCCTTAACATCAGTTAACATATTACCTATACTAAATCAATACCAAGATAATGATCACAGAAGTGATTTTAAAGGCTTGCGGGCAAAGCCGCGACGGGGAATGCTAGTATACCTACCTATATATGTGTGTGTGTATGTGTGTGTGGTGTGTGTGGTGTGTGTGTGTGTGTGTGTGTGTGTGTGTGTGTGTGTGTGTGTGTGGTGTGTGTGTGTGTGTGTGTGTGTGTGTGTGTGTGTGTGTGTGTGTGTGTGTGTGTGTGTGTGTGTGTGTGTGTGTGTGTGTGTGTGTGTGTGTGTGTGTGTGTGTGTGTGTGTGTGTGTGTGTGTGTGTGTGTGTGTGTGTGTGTGTGTGTGGAATTAGCAATTAATTAACAGCAATAAACAAATTAGCTTTCTAAAATAAATGAGGTATTTTTAATTGATAATTTGGTTTAATATAGGTATTGCAATCAAAAAATATTTTATTTTACCTGAAACGATTTTCTCAAAATAGTTTGGTAGATCATTTTCGTTGGTAAATACTTGATTTTTTACCACAATGTTATGGGGCTGATCGAAAACACCATCTCCGCCATACGTAACCACAGCATATCTGGAAGGGATCGTGCGAATTTTAATCTTTATGTTTATATAGAATCCATGTATATAAAAGAAATTAAAAAAAAAAAACTAATTGTCGACTGACAGTCATATGGTGATTGGTTTTAAAAGAAAATTATACAAATATTTAGTGTTGGATGTTGACAGAACAACGAAAGAATAGTTGACTATGCTCAAAGGGAATTTTAAAAATTTAGGTCCATTAATGTAGATTAAGATTATGTTATGTTTAGATTTGTATAATCCAAATAGTATAATTCAAACCATAGACTAGTCAGGTCGGCTTCAGATTGGAAGCATTAAGTTTAATTTTCTCCTGATTTCTTGCCCTGTTAGTCTTGCATTGTCAACTGATACGTGAGAGATGCTATTAAAGTCTATTCATTTCGTGTCTATTTGGTGCCATGCTGAGGGTTATTATTTTTAAATAATTAATTTATAGTTTGTAAATATTATTAGAATATAATATTTCTAATAAAATATTATTTTATTAGAAGATTAAAGATTGACCACGGCCGGGAATCGAAGGAGATGTAGAGGACTTAATTATAAATTAATTGTTAAAAAATAATGAATTACTGTATTTCAACATATACTGTTTAACTGTGATGGTATGACAATTAGATCCTATCGTCTGGACATTTATCCTTCCATCCGGTAACGACGCTGCAATGTGGTGAGACCTGGCGGGTGGGATCGCTGAAAAAAAAAGATCTACACAGCTGGGATTGAACCCACGGTTAGCTCAGTGGTAAGAGTGCTGTGACGGGGATGCAGAAGACCTGGGTACGATACCCAGCTGTGGTCAATCTTCTCTATTCTAATAAAATTATTTATAAATATGCGTAAATTATATAAAAAATGTGAGAATTAGGGTTGAGATCAACAATACCTAAAGCAAATAGGTTTGAAAAATAATTTCACCTGTTCTTAGAGATTCCAGCATTAGAAAGCTCTTTTGCTAATATCGTTGCAAAAGTGTGAACCATTCTCCTATCCCTCATATACTGGTTACATTCCTTGGCTTCCATTATGAAAACAACATCAGTCGACTGAGGAACCAGATCGCTATCTAGCCTGGTGAAATCTCCTTCTTGAATAATATCACCGTATAATAATGGACAACTAAAAAAAGAACATAACAAGAAATAAATAAAAAATAAAAATAAAAAAGATATGTGAAAAAAATGGAAGTTAGTAATCCATAAACATGTTAGGAATATTAAAATCCCACAACAATGAACTAAACAATACAATTCTACATCGTTGTGGAAAGTTTTGTGTTTGACTAAAGTATCTGATGCGGCAGTCTTGTGCGGGCCACCGGTGGTACACGCCGGCGTGAACGTGTTAAAGAGAAATTGAGGAGTTTTCTATATTCTAATTTAGCTTAGGTTAGAAAAAACATTTAAGATCAGCGGATATTAGGGGGGCCGTCAATTTGTGAGTAAAGTTTCTGTAAATTATAAAAATGTAATTACTGCGACCCATACGAAAGAATTCTAGCGCAACTATGGGACTCTACACTCTGTACTAAATAATTTATTAACTGTAGATAGATTTCGAGGAATCATTTTTGTTTGAGGAATAGTAATTTATAACAATACCTATATACAAAGAATAGATGCTTTATATTATTCAAACGCATATGCATTAATTAATTCCATCCATAATACAAACTAAATTAAAAAGTGTTTAAGTTAATAAAATTATATATACTGTACTAACAGGACGCAGGAGGTTGGCATTTTCAGAGGTACAAACTTATCCTTGCAGGCCTGGATGTAGGCATAAGCTGATGTACAGATTCCATCTTTATATCTGTTTGGTATTTTATTTTGGCATATCTTCAAGAATGGCTGTGGATTTACCTAAAAAATAAAATAAAACAAACTCAATACTACAATTAATAAAGTACGTTAAATCTTTAAAATAATGTAGAACAGTCTAATTTAACTAACTACAAGGCAACTGTTTTATTAAATTAAACCTATCCGTAATTTTGAATCGGCATGGAATTATCCTGTTTCGTCTGAGTGAAAGTATTGTTTGGTTAAGAATGTAGAGACAGCTAAACAGCTATTTCAACAGAACCCATGGAAGTGAGACCTCGAGGAAAACCAAGAAAGTGCATGGTTAAATAATACTAGACAAGGTTTTTCCCGTTCGAACCAATAAGCCCTAGAAGTAAAATAACAGTAAACTACTTTATTTTACATCTCGATCTTAGAAAATTATATAGACATGATTCTTACCAACATTTTCATCTTTTAGTGTATATTTAAGAAAACATTCAAACCGTACCAAAGATTCCGTTTTATATAAATGAAATTAAAAAAAAAAAATAATCAGATCTTCAAGCAAACTATCCTTACAGATTTGTTTTTGGTACAAAAATCGATTTAAAAATTTCATTACCCTTGAAGAGGGTGAAAAAAAGAAATTTATTTATTGAATATTGAGGGTGCTAAACTCGACTTTGGCGTTATTTTTTGAGTAATGTAATCTATAAGGGTGGTTTGTTTGAATCTATAAACATTTGTTTGCTATTTCAACGACCTAAAGCAGAATTTATATAGGCAGCAGTATTTTTCCTTAAATTTACATTCGGAAATAAAAAAAAATGGCGCAATAATCAATTCGATTTCCTTTTTGATAATTGGCTTCTAGAGCCCATTGGCGCGAACGGCAAAATACCTACCTACCTACGTGGCGCTACAACCCTTATGTGGGTCTTGGCCTCCTCTAACAATGTACGCCATTCCTCTCTTCTCTGCGCAGCCATTTTACAGTTTCCTCTTAAATTTAGAATCGTCCTCGCATCATTTGAGATACCATCCATCCATCTAGCCCTAGGTCTGCCCACTCTCCGTGTACCATATATCCGCTCGTCGATCAGCTTCCTCGGAGTTTCCACTTCACCCATCCTCGCGACATGAACAGGCCATCTAAGTCTGCCAATCTTCAGGGTCCGGACTATGGTATATCACATTCGTTAAAACCTGGTCTAACTCTTGATTTGTCCTTTGCCTCCAGATTTCCCCTTCATTGGTAGGTCCGAAGATCTTCCTTAGGACCTTTCTTTCGAACTTTAGTAGACTTATCTCGTCGCTTTTCGGGAGGGTCCAGCATTCCGAGGAGTAAAGCAATACGTGCCCTTAGGGGGCACTTCCATCTCAATAAGGGTGTCAAAGAGGGCAGGTCTAAGGATGCTGTCATACGCAGCCTCAAAATCAATAAAGAGGTTATGTGTTTGGACCTTTTATTCTCGAGTCTTCTCCAGAATCATGCAGAGGAAGAATATTTGATCTATTGTAGACCTGTTCTTTCTAAACCCTGCCTGGTACACTCCTAGTTTATTCTATGCATATGGCACTAACTTCTGGTAGAGAATATTCGACAGAATTTTGTAGATGCAGGGGAGTAGGGAAATGCCTCTATAGTTGCTGCATTCTAGGGTGTCTCCCTTCTTAAAAATGGGGCAAATCACCGTCATATTCCAGTCCTTATGCATGATTTCCTCTATCCATACCGTTAACATCATATCTCTCAGTGTCTTGAATAGTTCGTTTCCTCCGTGCTTAAATAGTTCGGCTGGGAGATTATCATGTCCTGGAGCTTTATTGTTTTTAGCCGATCAATTGCCATCAAGATCTCATCTTCATCTGGCGGTTCTAAATCACATGATTCATTAATTCTGTCATCATTATTAGCTTCTCTCTGCGCAATTCCAGACTCTCTATTAAGCAGGCTATTAAAGTGGCTTCTCCAGCGCCTCGGGATGCTTTTATTATCTGAAAGCAGGGTGCCATCCGTGTCTCTACACATGTTAGTTTTTGGCTGAAATACACACATCAAAAAAAGTTTTGCATCACCCTAAAAACTATAGATCAGATTAAATTATTGGAATCCTGTGCATACCTGTGCGAGTCCAAGCTCTAATTAGGGCAAGGGGAGGTAGTACCGAGTATTAGGTGAGGAAACCATTTCCTGAAAATTGTTACATTTTTTCAAACTTTAATTTTGTATGATCATGTAAATATGTTTTTTAGGGAAATATACTTTTTTATTCAGTATTGATTGTAGTTTTTCTACCATAAAGTTTCCCTTCAAATTTATCTTTGATACTTGGCAAACGCAGGTGATGCAAAACTTTTTTTGATGTGTGTAGTTTCCTCCCTTCGTTTAGCTTCCTGTAGAATTTTCTCACCTCATTTATATCCTTGTGTTGTTCGATTTCCCTCACTTCTTTATTCTGCCACTCTCTCTTTTTACGTCTATGCACCTTTTTTTCTATTTTTCTTTTAGCCTTATATTGTTCTGTAGAGCCTCGTGTGAACTTTTTTTTAATCATTAACCATATACGTTAATCTATTTTTCTCATCCGTTACTGTCTGACATTCATTGTCAAACCATGGCGCCCTTCTGTCTCTTTCCTTAAAACCTATTACCTCCTCTGCAACTTCAGATAGCAACTTAGAACATGTTTCCCACCTTACGTTGATATCTTCTGAGGAATGTCCACACTTTAATCTCTCATCCACTTTTTCGGAGAATGTTTTTGATGTGTCTTCATCCTTCAGTTTATCTACATTAAATCTCCTGAGTGGGTGCGATACTTGTGTTCTTGCTACTGATATCCTTGCGCGAATTCTACACACTGTCAGGTAATGATCTGAATCAATGTTGGCACCTCTATATGATCGAACATCCATCAGTCCTGTAATATGTCTAGCGCTCATTAATATGTGATCTATTTGATTCGTAGTAACTCCGTCATTAGATTTCCAGGTAGCCAAGTGTACTCGCTTGTGTGGGAATAAAAAAAATGGTGCAATAATCAATTCGATTTCCTTTTTGATAATTGGCTTCTAGAACCCATTGGCGCGAACGGCAAAATACGTATCTAATATTTTATAATAATGTTCAAAATAATGTTCATCAATAGAGACAGACAGTGCCTTCCCGTTAATAGTTTAATCGATTGGTTTCAGCAATCGATTTTATTTATGGTTTTTCGATGGCAGTAAAAAGAAAAAAAAGAAAAGAAATAAAAGCCCTCTATGTGTTTTTTCACTCCTGAAGAAAAAGCTTTCAGTTGAGCGTTATCCTTACTACATGGTACAAATAACATATTACATATAATGAAATATCAATTTATATCAATGCCTTCAAGTCTTTATAGAGCAAATTTTTATTTTAAGTTCCTTTCTCTAGTTAATTTTTTGAAATAATAATTCATTTAATTGGTAATTTTATTTAAATAAAATATTATAATTCACTCACGACTGGGTAACATGATGAAAATGAAGAAGATTTTGCATGGAACAGTGTTTGGCATATTTCTGTACCGGTTGAGTTTTCTTTCAGCATGTTTGGAAAGTTCTTAACTTCCTTGACTCTCATACAGTTCCCAAGTTTCCAACTTTCTATGAATTCTCTAGGGTTAGTTTTTAATCTTCCATCAGAAGCGTAAAAGTCAGTTTTTGGCTCGTTATCAACAGTGCCTAAAAGTCCTGCTGTTTTACCGAAATACCAACCTGTATTTAAACAAAAAGTAAATATGTTTTAGGTACCTAGATTATTATTATATTTTTAAATCTTAGTAATATCTGTTAGAAAATTTGATGATTTTTTTAAAATTTGATGTTATTATAAATCAGCCATCCTGACACTGATTCCTTTCTCGTCAATACTCGAATATATCCTTTTTTAATTTATTTTTTCAAAGTTATATATATATATATATATATATATATATATATATATATACACCAGTGTTTTTTAATGATTGATAAAAATAATTTTAGCTAGCAAAATAATATACCTGACAATTCGAACAGACAAACTTCAAATTTGAAATTGCAATGAAGCTTGATTCCATTCTTATTTTGAATAGTCACTATTCCCTCCTCGGCGTATATGAAAGTATCTCCTATTTGTAGAGGCAGGAAAAAACTATCATGATTTTCCAAGCTTAAAATCTATAACAATAATATATACATAATAATTAAATAATTTCTGGAATCGGTTAAGCAGCGATAGGTGTGGTCGTCATTGAACCTTCTGGTTTGTTAAGTTTTTTAATATTATCATTTCCTAATTTATTTTAAAATAAAAGAAATTAAACATACTTGTTTTTGAAGATTGACATTTATGACAGCATCCTTTGTGATCAAAATCAAAACGTTGTTTGAAAATTCGTGTTTAAAAACAAGGGAGAAGGTGTTCTGGACGAAATCTTTGGCCAAGAGATATGAGCAATCGTCAAATGTTTCAATGTGTTGGTCATCAAAAGTAACAAAATGTACCCCGCTAATAATAATTGCTCGTCCTGAAATCATAATATGACTATCAGAAAGACTTATTTCAAGCAAATTCAATAAAAAAAATATTTGCACATAGTTTCTTTTCTCCCAAAATGATAGTTCAGTCAAGAAGAAAAAACTTTATTGTGAATTTTTTACTCCTAAAGGATTGTCACTTAATCAATCAGGAATTATTATAATAAGTTTTATAAAAATAGCCCAAGCTGGTGATTTAAAAAAAAAAATTTCCCTCAACAACTTGTCTTTGAATAGTATAATTTTTTAGGGATGTTTTGTAGGGTTGAATAATTAACTCCCTGTTAAGATTTATTTTACCAATCTCGTAAAATTTTCGTCTAGGGGGGAGGGGCAGACAGGTGAAATTCTTATGCCTGGGAGGTTTTCGAAGTATTTTGACCTTATGAGGCTTTATTAATATTTCAAGTAAAACTTATTGATATTTACAAGTTAAAATATTTGTTTTTATAATATTTAAAAATATTGTAAATGAATACGAATTTATTTAATTAATAGTTATTTAGTTAATGGTTCTCAAAATTTCTAGGGGGAGGGCAGCTACCTTCCCCCCCCCCTCCCCTCCGGACGGCCATGTCTCTACTTAATGATAGACACGCTCCCTCCTGCAGTAATGGTATTTATTTTTTGAAAACTGTAACCCTCTTTATTCGCCCAATCTTTACGACATTTTCGTCTAAACAGAAACTTTCCCATCTTCTTCATCATAACCTGTAAACAATTTGATTGTAAAAAAAAAGTAGTAATTGATATGGGTTTAAATGTTTTGGGTTTGATTCCCACCTAAGTCGGTAAATATTTATTTCTCAAAAGCCATGGTAATGAATCTTGTCACTCTCACTGTGGTCTTTACATGATGACAACCCCTCGGTAGTCATGAGGGTTTGGTAAAAAGAACCACAATACTTAGTTCTACATAGCACAATAGTTATGGCATTTCTAAGTTTTATTTAGAGTTTTTCAAACCAAATTGAGATTATTTCAAATCAAATTTAGAACACTCAAACCAAATTGGAACTTTTCCAAACCATATTTAAAATATTCCATTTCAAATTAAGAATTTGCCAAACCAATTTAAGAATTTTTCAGGGTATTTTAGTTGTTCTTATTAGATTCCTAGTAGGTTATACCAATTATGAATAATACGGTGCTAGCAAAATTCCTGAAATGATTAGGATAAAACTTAATTTGAAATGGAAAATTCTAAATTTGCTTTGGAAAAATCCCAATTCGTTTTCTAAAGTTATAAATTTGATTTGGAACCATTCCATTTTTTTTTTGTAAAATTATAAATTAGACTTGGAAAAATATACATTCATATGCTTATGTATGAACAATTTATACGTTAAATTATTCTTAAACGTTATTCTGAACATTTAAATTATCTTTAAGATATGTACGTACTTGTTTCACACAGCGAAATAGTGTTTAATTTAATTCATTACATTTTTGAGTGTAGTCCCTAGATATCAAACACTCTCTATGGACTGCAATAAAAAATGTAATAAATCAATAAAAACACTATTTCGCTGTGTGGAACAAGCACCTATTCAATTATTTTTAATCGAAATTCTGATGTCTTCCCCAAATCTCTTACAAGATTGGTTTACTATATAATAATCGGGAGTTAATTTTTCCAATCCTAGAAAACATATTTAAAACACACCTACGAAATTCTACTATGATGGATTAATTATTCAAAGAGAAGTTGTTGATGCAAAGGTTTTATTTTTTAACAATGTTTAATTAACTTAAGCTATTTTCATGTGACATTGTAGACTAATGCCTGATTGGTAAAGTGACAATCCTTTAGGAGTAAAGCAACTCATAATAAAATAATGCCTTTTAGATTAAACTATCACTTTAGGATTTAAAAAAAACAAATTAATTTGAAATGGAAAATTCTAAATTTGGTCTGCGAATGCATGAACAAAAGGCCCCATTTTTTTTCGTTAAAAGATAACATCTCTAAAAAAAGTGTCATATTTTTTACGAGCCTATGATCGATTGATTAAAAGAAATTAAATAAATGGGCTCTCTAAAAGCTTTGAAAAAAATAAAATATTATGAACACCATTTTTTTCCAATAAGGAATGCCGTCGAAAGTTAGTGACTTAAAACAGCGAAAACTGTACCAAGTGAGAAAGTATTCATAGATGTAAATATATTACAACTTGAAAGTTGAGTAAGTCGTGTTTTTTTATGCGTTAAATTGTTTCTAATCAGGTTGAAAGTTGAAAAATACCTCCCCGTAAGTAACCGGTTGAGGCAACTTCATCGAGTATTACATTATCAAATGGATCTAGGAGAAGTTTTCAATATGACACCATTAAACATTCTTCAACTGTTCTGAGTGTTTGAATTCACTTCATGAAAAATAAAAGAATAATATAATAAAATGAAATAAATCATAACGATCTATAGATACAGCCAAAATCGCTCACGATTTCTTATAAATTTTACGTACCACTAAACGGCGGAAACCACTTAGATGGTTCTAAAAGTGGTGCTAACTTGTAGTAATATGTCCAAAAAGAGTTATTCGTTGGCGAAATAAATCTCTGAACCTGTTTCAGGATCTTGTACTCCATGATTTCCTGCAAAGGCATTAAGTTAAAAAAATTCATCAGAAATTAATTATTAATTGTTGTAAATTATAACATTTTAGGGTTTTATTAAACTGTTTATTTAATGCTGTGATGATAACATCAATTAATTAATGATATTATTTTCTAATGTTGTCATATTAATAAATATGAATTATTTATTTAAATGATTTTAAAGTAAGAAAAATCCTTAAGGAAATACGTTTGATTTAATTTATATTATAATAGTCTTAATAAAAATAAATAAATAAAGCAGTGAATGTCTATAGTTTTTTAATTTGAAAACATAAATGATGTTATGAAGGTAATAACGAAGGTGGTCGATTTTTCTTATTAGTTATTATATATTTTCTTTATTTACTTATATATTATATACTATATTTTCTATATAGTATGATTTATATTTATATATACTAAGAATATATATATATAATATTCTTAGTATACATAAATATGTTTTTTTTTAATATATATAAATTTTTAATATATATAAATATGGTTTTTTTAATAGCGAAAAAATAATTTATATAAAAAAAAAATAAAAATAATTAAATACCTCGTAATTTGGTGTTTCATTGAACGCGTGCCATGGCATCGGTAACTTCTGTTCCAATATTATTTTTCCTTTGTCAGGTTCAAAAACGAACTTGGTACGGGCGCCATGATTTCTATAAATAATGCCATAATCTTTAGGTACTGATAACTTAAGTTATTTAATGAATGATACTTAAAATTAATCTTTATTTGATAAATAACTTTAAAATACAAAACAAGTAACCTTATAATTTATTTGAGATATGTTTTCAATCACTATATGCAAACAAATATTGGGTTATCTGAGAAAACGTCATAACAGCTAAAGAAAATAAATTGTAAAAAGTTAATAATACACAATTTCAGGACGTAATAGCAAAATTCCAAACCTATCGCATTATTTTGTTAATTTTTTAACCCACCCATTTCATATTACCCGATTATTTTATAAATTGTCTGTGTTTGCCTGTAGTGATAAAACTTTAGGTCTCTATATTAATCAATAAGTCATTGTAATTATTTGATTGTAAACATTCCTGATAATTAATATTATTTAAATAAAAATTAAGGCGAAATTTATGTAAATATGAATGAGGATATTGGAGCAAATATTAACTAATTATAATAAAAAATATTATGAGCTTAATTGGAGCCATATCTTTAAGACATTAACGCCAATCATGGAATCAAGGCCAGAAAATATTTCAGAAAATAGAATGACGAATTGATTACCTAAGTATTATAACAGAGGAAAATCTTAACACGTACAAGTTGGTTTTGAGCTCAAGTCGTCATCGGAACTTCAAATACATAAAAAGTTCAAATGACCATAATTCTGAAACTACTTGTTGGAATTGGGTAAAATTTAGCCTTTTTTCTTATTTTCCGTATGTTCTTAATACCTACACATTTTTATCAAAATTTGAGGGGGAAGGGAAAATTTTGAACTTCGGCTGAATGATTTGACGTGGAATGGCCCCTACCTAATTCCCCCCCCCCCCCTAATTTAAAGCATGGTTTTAAGAGGAAATTCACGATTTTCCATCGGACCGTTCAAGTTAGAACAAACTGTCATTATTTAATTGATCTTCATTTAAAATACATTCGATAATTATTGAATTATTATTTTTATTAGTACTTACATTAATTCGTTTTCTAGTGCCGTGTGGGAGTAATCTATGACAACATTATAAAGTACTGGAATGACCTTCTGAAGTTTGTCATTCATATTGAAGTAGTTATATACCCATCTCGTCTGAAACAGAATATTTTTGAGGAATAAGAGGTAAAAACAGATAAAACGTCTTCATATATTTGTCGCTAACACTCCATGCCATAGATTATTTAGATTTGTGCTAGAACCACTTTAGAAACGGCTTCCATAGAACTTGCTTATCTGTATTCTGCAGTAATAAGTAAATAATTAAATATTACATTAACAAGATAAATATAATACTTCCATATTATATTATATATTTATTTCTTAAAATATTATATCAGCATCAAGTTGTTCTACATTTATCAAAAGAAAAGAGGACATTTATAATTATATAAATTTAAAAAATAAAATTCTAAAGATATATTTTTGTTGTAAGTAATTGACAAAAGTTTAATAAACAATTGGTTGTCAAGGTAAAAGTAAGGCCAGAAAATACTCCAAAAAAATTAAAATGACGAATTAGTTACAAAACTATTAACAAAAATTTACTATTGTTTATCTTTAAAAATGATATAAAATCATATTTTTGTGTATTTTTTTTTATTTCTGCTGTTGACACAAAATTATTTATTTTAAAATTAACAAAATTGTAGGATACAGTGATAAAACGACAAATGCCATTTTTTTAGGTTTTAATAAATACAATACTTCCTAATTATATTATATTTTAATGAAATAATGCTTATTTATGTTTAAAAATAATATTTCAGCAACAATTTCGAATTATATTGATGTATATTTACCATAGGAAAATAGTATGTTTAAAATTTTATAATCATGTAAATCTATATATATAAAGATGAAATTCTGTTTGTTTGTTCTTTATAGAAATCCATACCGTTTGTCCTAAATTCTTCAAATTTCGCTCAGTGGTTCTTTCATACCAGGTGCGAACACCTGACCATATTGAAGTTGCATAACTTCAGCCGATATTTTTTATTGTTATAAAAATCGTAATGATCTCGCATTTTAGTGTTTTTTTACGAAATCGACCGTTTCATTGGAAAAATGAAATTCCCCGGGAGAAACCGGAATATACAGCTATAATCTATGTAAATAAAGATGAATTTCTGTTTGTTCTTTACAGAAATCCATACCGTTCGTCCTAAATTTTCCAAATTTGCTCAGTGGTTCTTTCATACCAGGTGCGAACACCTGTCCATATTAAAATTGCATAACTTTAGCCAATCTTTGGGTATATTCTTTATTGTTATAAAATCGTTATGATCTCGCTTTACATTAGGTTTTTACGAAATCGACCGTTTGAATCGAAAAAAGTGTCATTTTATAGATTTTGAAGAGTCCAACAAGGCCCGGTAAGGCCGTTCCTCCGTAACGGACCGGGGTCCACGCTTTAAGGCTCAACGGGTCCTTTTCGAGTTATTTGCCGAAGAGTGTGCGTCTCCCCGCTACTTGCTTTTCGCTCCTGGCTCTCTCTTCTGTCCTAGCGAACTTTTCTTGACCTTCACTTTTCTCATTGTTTTTGCGACTGAATTTCTTCTTTGTTCTTTGATAATTGGTACCTGATTGATTTATGGAAAATACCCGGACCGTTTATGTGGTTAATTGAAATCTATCACCTCCTTGCTCATCCCCTTCTGCCATTACTGCTTTCTATGCCTGGAATCCCCATTGTCCCCACTGATATGCCCTTTGATTTCAAAGGAGTATAATTCCCAGCCCAGTTCGAGTCCCATTCGTGATGACTATAAATAAAGCTCAAGGCAATCACTGAGGGTAGCTGGTATCAACTTGGAATCCTCATGTTTTTCTCAATGGTGAGCTTTACGTTGCATTCTCTAGGGTAGGTTAATCTAAAGACCTAATTACATATGCCCCAGAGGGTAAAACTAAAAATATAGTATATCCTAAAGCTTTGGAATAATAATCTATTAGTGCCATTTTTGTTATATTTTTCTGTTTATAGAATTGTTCACGTTTAATAGAAAAATGAAATTCCCCGGGTGAAACCAGGATATACAGTTTATAAAATAAAACTAAAAAAATCCCACAATCCCAAACATGATGCATGGCTTGAAAATGGCTCTAGAAGCCGAAACGTTGCCAAAATAAAATTTTACGTTTGTTTTTTGGTGAATATTGGCCTTTTTTTATTTATCTAAAAATATATATTTTTTATTAAGTAATTCACAAAACTTTAATATAGTTGTCAAGGTAAAATATTATTAATTTTACTAATCAACAAAGCAACTTTCTGATGACATAGTCATGGAAGTTCTATCTCACTCGTTCACTTTTTTTTACTAATTACCTTTTGTTAATTATTTGTTACACAGTATTGCAGTACGTATTATAAAATATCATAAAGAAGAGTATGTATGAATTATTATTGATCATACCTTGTTATACACCTCTCTTGTGAGGTCTATAGTAAAGTTCAGGAAAGGAAGTTTGTACAGTTCTTTCATTTCTCCAACTATTTCCGAACCGATCTCATTGAGTTCATAACCTGAAATATTTACGTTTAGTATACATTAATATATACAAAAAAAAAAAAAAAAAAGAAAAAGAAAAAGAGCTATGCAGTAAGTATTTTTAGCGAGTACGGAAAGTTGTTTACTTAATTTCGTATATTGAATTTAAAATGATTGATGTGAGTTCATCGTTTTACTCAAAAAATGAAATCTTGTCATTGAAGAAAATAAAACAAACCAAAAATAACGCTCTCATCAAATTTGAAACTTTATTTTGTAATTAACAGATAAATTTGAACGTAAAGGTCGATCCCAGTTGTCGAATCGAACCAAAAATAACACTATCATCAAATTCGAAACTTTATTTTGTAATTAACAGATAAATTTGAACGTAAAGTTCGATCCGACGAAGCGGATCCAATTTTAATTTTTGCATTTACATTAATCTGAAATAAAATTTTGTTTTGATGCATCAAAAAATAAATTTTTATATGCATTAAAACCTATTTCTAATTCAAATTAATGTAATTAACAAAATACAAATTCGATTCGCCTTAATCACATCCAGCTTTACAATCAAATTATCCGTTAATAACAAATTAAATTTTTGAATTTGAAGGGAATGTTATTTCTCGTTTGTTTTATTTTTCTCAATCCAAGGTTTCATTTTGGAGGAAAACACTGAACTAACTTTCATAATTTTAAATTATATATAACAAAATTAAATAAACAACTTTTCGCACTAAAAGTAAACATCAATCTGTTAAGATTGATTTTTAAGGGACTAGAAATTGAGATGTAAAGTCAGAATAAGTCAGTCATCTTCAATTCAAAGTTCCTTTGTTCAGTACTCTGATTCATAAACATATTTGGCCCGCTATTTAAAAAATTATGCATTCAAAATATGTAATACCATAAAAATCCGGGCACCACTAATGACCAAGGCAGACAACCAGGATTGCTTAACGAACTCTTTTAAATCCAATTAATTTGTCTTTAATTGTCCAAGATGTAATTTATAAACAAATTGAATTCACTCACCAAATGGAACAGCAGAGAAGTATTGCTCCCTTATCAAATCGATCAACATTTTTGTATACTTTTTCAGGTTTGTGAGGAAATCATTATTTGTTATATCCTCATAAAAAACGTCTAGATTCTTCGTGAAGTTCTTATTTCTCATGAATACAGGGCTACGTAGAAGTTCAGACTGTCGTGCATACAAGAACTCTAAAAATGATCAAATAAATACAATTTAGAAAATCAACTTAATCTTACATTACCTGGAAATATTTAGAGCAATAAGTGAGTATATAATAATAAATGTGTCGAATTTTCCCAGTAAGGGTACTTGTTTAATTGGCCAATTAGTTGAGATAGTTAAACAATTGCCCCAACTACCTGAACCATAATTATACAAAAAGTTTTAGAAATCCTAAAAATAACAAAATTATGTTGTCATAAGCCTTGCACACCATATTGCACCATATGCAAAATTGAATTACAAGGTAATTAATAAAAAAATTCCTAGGTGAAAAATTTCGGCTATTGCATGAAGATATTTTTTAAAAAATCCTGAAAAACAATAAAAATATTAAATAAAAAGTTTTAATCATAAAAGTTTACCTAAAATTTTTTTACTGGCTTCCCAAAAAACGGTTTCCGTGTGGTGAGCGAACTGTATGAATGTTGGCTCGATAACTTTCAATGTTTTCGTCCAGTAATTGTAAATTATGTCCACTGTGTCTGACCACAGCTGTTCAACGTATTGCAAAAATGATATGTGCATCTCACGTATCATCTACGAGAAAAATAAAAATAGTTCATATAATATTTACTATCAGACATTAGGATAAATAAATTCTAATTATTTTTGACAGATGCGATTAGATATTTAATCATTTTTAATTAAAAGCTTGAATATAATCGAAAGTTTAGATCTTATTTAAGAATTTCATTTAATATTGATGAATCAATTTTTAAGATATGAAATTTAAAAAAAATGTACATACTTCATATAAGTACTAGTATTACCTTGTCATATTTTCCAGCAATTTTTTGCAAATATTCGGAAATCTTGTCTATGGTCTCTCCAGTGATGAGTCCCTTCACAAATTCGGTTACCTTGTTATAGATTTTTTTGATCTGGAAAGAAAATGGTTTTTATTTTTCTTAATTTATGGATAAAAAAATAAAATTGGTGGGTATACCCAAATAAATTTATTCAATAATCACTAACAGATTCCACCAGCCACAATATTGATTGCCTTATTGTTTCTCCAGTCTCACCCATCACTTCCCACAATTCGTTGACTATTTTGGGGACATGAGACATTCTATCTCTGCAAAATAAAGCGCGAAGTTTTACAATGAATTAAGTCACACGGATCATTTTATTTATTTCAATAAATACTAATTTTACATACTTAAAAGACATCTCCTGTTCTAGATCCAAGTACATCTTGTATATGTCCTGCATATAGAACTCATTTTCTTCGTAAGACTGCATAAAGATTTTTTTGAAAATGGCTATATCCTCCTGAAGGTCTTTGACATCCCTTTTAACCAAGTGAAAATCATTAGTAATTTTATCTTTCATAACGAATTAGCATTATTTTTCTTGTTGTATATTTTTATATTTAAATTAACGTATCGTAATTAATCTACCGTATATCATCGAGGAAATCTTGAATAATTGGTTTAGCATCGAACCAAATATCCATTGTCGATTCGTATATTTCTGTTTTGAAATAATTTGTCCAAAAATTAGTTGTTTCCGTCGCATAGTTCATCACATAATTTGTAACGCTGAGTATTAAATTCTAAAACAATAAAAAAAAAAAGTAAATGCTGAGAATTTGTTTAGTTAGTTATGTTATTAGAATCGTGCAGAACTTATAATTTTCATTTTATTTTAAAAAATGATTTGAGTGGAGTAGATCAGCTTCTGAAAAACTATAGATGTATTTCTATTCTAGGAATAGCTTAAAGTATTCCAGACAAATATATGTTTCTAAAAAGATACTTCATTCATTGACATGATTATTCTTTAAAATGCAATATTATTTTGTTTTTTTCGGTTTTTTACAAAATAAAGAGATGGGTTAAACACATACTTAATTAATAAAATACGGAATAATACAAAAATATACAACCTTGGGGATGTGAAGAAATTATCTCCATATTTATTAATACCTAATGTTGAAAAAATGTTTACAAAATTGTTATCCTAATGAAGGGACAGAACCCCGAAACATTGATATTTAAATTTAATCATAAAAATATATTGCATGGAGAAACATTCTCCATATTCCAAAGGTTGGGAATATTTTATTTATATTTTTTTAATGATTTTCAAAACAAACAATTTTTCACAAAATTTAAAAAATAACCATACACCACATTCACGCACAACGTAAACCCACAACTCCTCTACTTTACTACTCGCTACTAGCAGTATGAAAGAGGTTAAAAATGATTAAGGTGTTCTAAAATCCCGAAATAATTTATAAAAATATAATGAAAAAATAATTACCACAATATCTGACTGAATTTCGGGACGCCATATCAAGTATGACGTAAGCAATCTTGAATGATTTAAATTTGTAGAAAAATGGACATCTGATATGTACATGTCGTCGTAACTCCTCCATATGTCTAGCACTGAATGCCTACTTTCTCTGTAGCTTCCTTGCATCCTTAACTTTTCCGAAGCATCTGTAATGTGTTGATTACATATGTATATGAACCATACAAAAATAAATATATAAAGATAAATATAAATCTGTTATTTTTTGTCGAACTTACCCGGAGTCAAATTTACGTCCAGAGCGGTCAAACTATTGGCAATGTCCAGCATGTATTCTCCGGATATTTTTGTGTCTTTACCATTGAGTAACACTCCATTTACTAAGTGCTTTGTTTTTTCTTTGCTGTACTTTCCATACATGTAAGAAAGTTCCCTCAGGGAGTTCCTCTAAGAAATAAATTAGAGGTTACTTACTTCAACTTTGATACTTAATTTAATTAATTAAATCACTAATGGAATTCCAATTATGTTTTTTGAAAATGTTTTAAAATACTTATCGTTACCACTGTTCGATTAAAAATTCTAAAAAATTAAGTTTTTCGTAAAACAAAGATTTAATTCGTACTGTTTATTTTTTAAAGTGGTTTCAAATGTTCTGTAAAAAATGTGTTTTTAGAAATTACAATGCTCAATGAATCGGGACTTTTCATAATAAGAAAGAATAAAAACGAAAGAGTATAATTAAAATTCTCTTTGACTAATTCTCGTGTTTTCGACTCCCATTATTTCGAAATTTAATAAATTAATATAAAAAAATCAAAAATATTGTTACGTGGAAAAGCTAAGATGGCCATTGAACCTAGGAGACCCTGAGAGAGAGGGGGAACTCCTAGAAGAGGCTGGCCCAGGCGAGAGTGGGGCAGTGTGGGAGAGTTTGAAAGGAGCAGTTAGACACAGTCAGGCAGTCTGGGAGGAGCAGGCTGAGGCAGTTTGAGTCTGAGATGGGCAGTCGAGGTCCGGGAGAGACAGGCAGTCTGTGGCAGGCTAAGGCAGTCTGAGTCTGAGATAGGCAGTCGAGGTCCGGGAGAGACAGGCAGAGTGAGGCTGAGGCAGGCACAGACAGGCCAGGAGTGGGATGCGAGTAGTATAGTAGCCCCTGTAGTATCGAGTATATGAGTGGTCCCAAGTATTTATGAGTTATGAGACCCCCCTTTTTGGTAGTTGGGACCTGTAGATGGTTTATTGTAAATAAATGGTGTAAATAGTACTTAGTTTGAATTAATTACCACACAACCCTTGCCCAAAGACCCCTGTGTCACATTGGACTAGTAGATTTAAGAATAGGGGTGACAATATAGTTCCCTACATTCCAAGACAATACTAAAAAAAAAAAAAAATTCATGATTTTAAAAACTGTCTTTTAGTAATATGGTCCTTGGACTAAATACTATCTATTCTCATAAAATTACATAGTAAAGAAACCGTTTTATAAACCTGGACTTACCTCAAGTTCCAACATTTTGTGTTTGACGTCAATTTTTATACCATTGAACCAAAATGACAAAGGAACGTACGATCTTTTGTAGGTAACATTCTCTCTGAAGTCGATCATTTTGTTTGAGAGCTTGAGATATCCAAATGAAGTAAGCCTCAACCTGAATAAAATATAAAAAAAAGTAAATGCTATGCTTAGCAGGGCAATGCACAACGAGTTTTGAATAAAATATTTGATTAATCACTACAAAATTCTTGAAAGTTACAATTTAATAAAAATAAATACCTGTTAAACAGTTTTTTTGGTTCGAATAATTTAAAATAAAAAATAGTTAAGTGTATAATTTACTTAATAATTAGTTATAATTAAGTGAATACCTACTTATAATATGAAGTTTGACTCAGTAAATATAACTTTATAACCTTCATAGTTAAATGGATCAGGTTTTTCAGCAAAAAATATTACTAATTATAAATAATAATGAAACTAAAATAAATTCGTTATTAATTACGCCTTAAAACAACAAAATTTATTTTAAAATGTTCATGATATGCTAAAAACTTATGATTTCACCATTAATAATTATGGTACCAGTAACATTTTTATTTAATCAAAATAACAATAACATTTTTGTCAACATTAATCCACGATTTTCTTAGTAAAATTCTGTAGATGTCATAGGTAATACTGATAAGTTTCTAGGATTATGATTATAAAAGAGCTGTTGGAATGATTTTAGGTTGAAGATCAGATGGGGTTAAGGTTATTAATTATGGCACTTTATTGTACTGGATGAAATATGTATTAAAAAAGTCTAGTGTACATAAAACTAAGAATAAAACAACAAGTATACATCTCTTATTGTATATCTTTAGTTGTATATATTTTCCCATAATTTTTTTATTGGATTACCTCAACCTTATTTGTTCCAAAACCGAAAATCACTGCAACAGTTCATTTATAGTCATAAGTTCATAATTTCAGAAAGTCAAAAGAGGACCATCTGAATGAATCAACAGAATTTAGATTGAAAAAATTAGTGGATTCATTACTGAAAGGTATATTATGATATAGGATAATTTAAGGTAATTATAAATTAGTGTTTCCATTTACAATTATATATACATTACTATTGGGTATATAAATTATCTCTTTGGAACTGTCAAATTCATACCTCTTTCAAATCCCCACCTCTCTCTCTCTTGTTCTGATGTCTGTGCGAGAGGTTGTACATTGTAGAATGTGTGCTTATTACTCATTAAAAAGTGTTACTCTGATTTTGTCTTTTTATCATAACCACTGCCCAACAGAGGTTATGGGCCCAGGACGGTAAGCAAATATTGTTAAGTGAGTGAATCAGTGCCGAGTTGTTGAATTATTCAAAAATTTCAAGCCGGCGGGAAAATGGCGTCGAATGCCCTAACGTTTGTGGAGAAACTCAAAGGCCGGGAGAATTAGGCTTCATGGAAATTTCACATTAAGGCCTTGCTTCAGTTAGACGACCAGTGGGATGTTGTTATAGGAAAGGTAAAATCAGAAGATTCCAAAGAGAAAGACCGAAAAGCCTTAGCTAAAATATCTCTACTTGTCGAAACTGACCTGATCCACCATATTGAAAAATGTGTTACGGCGAAGGAAGCATGGGATACTATCCAGGTTTTATTTGAGGACTCTGGCCTTACAAAAAAAGTGGGATTATTGAGACAATTAATCCTCACTCGATTGGATAATTGTAACTCTACCGAAGAATATGTTCACAAGATAATATCAACCGCCCAACGATTGCGTGATATCAAATTTGATATATCAGAGGAATGGATAGGCACATTACTTCTGGCAGGTCTCCCGGACGAATATAAGCCAATGATTATGGGTTTAGAAAATTCAGGAATCCCCATTACGGCTGATTCAATTATAGTAAAAATACTTCAAGATATTAAAATTGAGCCTAATAGATCTTCATCTAATCAAGACATAGCTCTATTTACTAATCCATCTGAAACAAATTATCGTAATCAAGGTAACAATTACAGCCGATCAAGTGATAGAAGAGTAAATAAACAACCCATAAGGTGTTTTAATTGTCAACGTCTTGGACATTTTGCAGCAGATTGTCGCTCAAAGAAGATTAATGATCATCAGAATGGGAAAGAGAAAAATTCTAATGCCTTTGTGGCTTGCTTATGCTCAGAAACAAATCATACAGAATGGTTCCTAGGTTCATGTGCCTCCATACACTTAACCAACCAGAAAGTAGACAGTGAAAAAAACACAATCAAATTTAAAAATATTTACAGCTAATAATCAACCATTATCAGTGAAATCTGTTTCTGATATTGACATACCGTTGGTTGTTAGTGATCAAGTTGACATTATTAGGGTCAATCAAGTTCATTATGCCCCTGATTTGGCAGTTAATCTCCTTTCTGTAAGTAAAATAGCTAGTAATGGAAATAAAATAGTGTTTGACAAATTTGGAGGGAAGATCTACAATTCTGAACGCAAATTAATTGCTAGTGCCTCATTAGTCAATGGTATTTACAGGTTGGACACTCAAAAATCAATTCATCGAGAACATGCATTTGCTGTTAGTAATTCAAAGGAACTATGGCACAGAAGATTAGGCCATCTAAGTCGAAAGAATATGATTATTCTTAACAATATAGCTAACGGTGTTGACAAATTAGAAGTTAGTGATAGTGTTTGTGAAATCTGCGCCATTGGCAAGCAAACTCGCCTACCTTTTAAATACAGCCAATTTAGAGCTAAAGCTCCCCTTGAACTTATACACTCAGATCTTTGTGGTCCTATGGAAACTACGTCTATTGGAGGTAACAAATATTTCATGGTCTTTGTAGATGATTATTCCAGATACACTCATGTTTATTTTTTTAAAACTAAGGATCAAGCTTTTGAAATTTTTAAAGAATATTGTGCCCTGGTTGAAAACCAATTGGACCGGAAGATTAAAATCTTCCGATCAGACAATGGAAAGGAGTTTATCAATTCAAGGTTTGATGATTATTTAAAAACTAAAGGGATTAGACATCAAACAACTGTCCCTTATACACCCCAACAGAACTCTTTGGCTGAGCGAGCCAATCGTAAAATTCTAGATAAGGCACGGTGTCTATTACAAGATGCTGGTTTACCTAAGTCATATTGGGCTGAAGCGACTTCAACAGCGATCTACCTTAACAACAGGTGTCCCACTAAACCCATCAAAGACATGACACCCTTTGAAGCCTGGTTTGGGAAGAAACCATACCTTGGGAATCTCAGAATTTTTGGCTGTGAAGCTATGGTGCAAATTCCTCAGGAAAGAAGAAGTAAGTGGGATCCCTGATCAGAAAAACTTATATTTATTGGCTATTGTGATGATACCAAAGGCTATCGTTTAATTAACCCTCACACCAGGAAAGTCACTATAAGCAGGGATGTTATATTCATGGAAGAAAATTTTTTGGAGAAGGATAATAGTCCAAACATAGAAGAAAATTTGTTGGAGAAAGATAATAGCCCTAAAGCAAATATCGACTATGGCTCTGAACTCCCTCAACAACCTTTTGAGAATGATGAACCATTTATTGAAAGTGAAGAGCCGTTCTATGGTTTTAATGATTCATACTCAGATGATGCTAAAGAAAAGGAACTTAGGAGAAGTTCGAGACCTCCTAAACTGAAGAAAGACCACAATTTTGTGTATTTTTGTGAAGAAAACGATGAGCCCCTATCACCTGAAGAAGCCTTAAATGGTCCCAATGCTTCTAAATGGAATGAAGCTATTCACGAAGGATTAAATTCCTTCATATCTAATAATACATATGAGTGGGCTCAATTGCCTCCTGGCAAGAAAGCCCTGAAAACCAAGTGGGTCTTCAAAATAAAAGACGGAGGCTCGGTAAATCCTAAATATAAAGCCCGTTTAGTAGTGAAGGGTTGTAGTCAAAAACCTGGGATAGACTACGAGGAGACATTTTCTCCTGTTGTCAAATACTCATCGCTTCGATACCTTTTTGCACTCTCAGTAAAAGAAGATCTTGATATTACACATATGGATGTCAAATCTGCTTATCTCCATGGTTTTCTAGATGAAGAGATATATGTCTATCCACCTGAAGAACTTGCAGATAGACCAAGGAACTCCGTTTGGATTCTAAAAAAGGCAATGTATGGCCTCAAGCAAAGCGGCAGATGCTGGAACAGGCGGATCCATCAAGTGCTCATTAAAGAACATTTTAAACAGTCTCAAGCTGATCCCTGCATTTATTTTAAATTTACAAAGAAGGGCATGGTGATAATAGCAGTTTATGTAGATGATGTACTCTTGCTTTCCAATGACTCAATTAGTAAGAACCAAATTAAGTGTACGCTCGAATCAGAGTTTGATATGAAGGATTTAGGGGAAGTTAAAAATTTCCTTGGTATGCAGATTTCAAGAGACAAAAAGGAAGGAAAGCTGTGGATCGATCAAGAAAAATTTATCAAAAAGATGCTTACAAAATTTAGAATGGCGGATTCTCGACCTATCTCGACTCCGATGGAGCTTGGCTTCAATTTCAGTGACCAAAGTGAAAAAGTGTCAGTTCAGTGCAGTGATTCGGTTCCGTATCAACAAGCCATGGCAGCGTTCTTTATCTGTCACAGTTGTCAAGGCCTGATATTTCTTATGCAGTCAATGTTTTAAGCAGATATAACAATCGTCCCCTATCATGTCATTGGTCTGCTCTTAAGAGAGTACTTAGGTATTAAAATGGATCTAGACATTTGAAACTAGAGTTCAGTAAAAATTCTAATCATGATGTGCTAGGTTTTAGTGATTCAGACTGGGGAAATGAAATAAATAATAGACACAGCATTACTGGTAGCTGTTTTACTTTTATGGGTGGTCCCATTTCATGGTTTAGCAAAAAACAAAGAACAGTAGCCTTAAGCACCGTAGAAGCTGAATATATGGCATTAAGTTTCACTATTCAAGAAGTTTTATGGTTAAGGAAATTAATTAAAGAACTGCAACCAAACCATGAACTTGGACCATCAACTGTTTATTGTGACAATAAAGGAGCCATAAATTTAGCCAAAAATGAGGTGATAAGTCAGAGATCGAAACATATAGATATTAGGTATCACTTTTTAAGAGAATGTGTTAATGATAAAATTGTTAATATTGAGCATATTCCAACTGATGTGATGTTAGCTGATATTTTAACAAAACCACTTCCTAAAGATAGACATAATACTATCACCTCATCACTTGGATTAATTTAAGAATATTTTTTGTATTTTGTATGTATAGTTTTTTTTTTTTTAATATCATTTTTGGAGATAATTTAAGGGGAGGTGTTGGGTATATAAATTATCTCTTTGGAACTATCAAATTCATACCTCTTTCAAATCCCCAACTCTCTCTCTTGTTCTGATGTCTGTGCGAGTGGTTGTACATTGTAGAATGTGTGCTTATTACTCATTAAAAAGTGTTACTCTGATTTTGTCTTTTTATCATAACCACTGCCCAACAATTACAATTTATAAACATAAATAATAATAATATTTTTAAAAAAGACTGACTTTACCTTGATGCTGGATGATCACCATGAGCGTTGTATTCGTAATGTATAATAGGAGTCGTAGTTTTGTTTTCGATGAACGCATTGAATGTGAGCTTTTTGTTAAAGTCTGAGGAATATTCAAAGTCCAAGTCAAATTTCAATGGAAACTTGTCTGACTTCGTATATCTTGCAGCAAGTGTTAGATTCTGAAAAAAACAAACAAGATAAATGAATAATTTAGTATCTATATCAAAATATTTAAAAAAATATGGAATAAGAAGGGAGATATACTTTGTGAAAAGAAGGGTGGGCCAGAATGAAAGAAATGTTTTGACTATTCCCATTTGGATCCCTGATATAGTAGACTCCACCAGATATTTGTGTTGGACTTTTGTTTTTGTTAGGGAGTAAAATGATTTCAGTGGTAAGAAGATCGTCGGTGTATTCATAGTTACCCTTCAGTGAAAAGTATCTTCTTGGATAAGCAATAATGAATTCAATAGTTTTTCCCGGGATAAGTTCCTGAAAAAAAAATTGACACATTTTAATATATCTTTGGTATGTAAAAAGTTAAATGAGCCTATTTACTCTTACATAGACTCTTCCATATCAGAAATAATGCGGGCGAGGGTAATCCCGATGCAGAAATTTTCCGGTTATGGGAGAGTAAGTAGGATATTTACGAAATAACGAAATTTTTATAATAAAGATTTTACTGTACAATATTTCTCTAAAGGTTTACAGTAAAAATGTATTTTGCACATTTGGCCGTTTCAGATATGAAAGATAATCTAATGTTTATTAATAACTATCAGTCTATGCCAATTTATAAATTCATTAATTAATTGAAATGAAAAAACACCTTTAAAGATCATTAAATAGAATCTGGAACCAATCTTATAATAAATGAAAAAGTACATATTATTTGTCGGTTCATTTAGCTTAGCTGAAAAGTAAAATACGGGAAAATATTAAATTTGTATACACCTATATATACACATAACATTCTTATTAACATATTGCAACTTAACTTTTTAAATTGCAAATTAAAAACTTAAAAGGTAGAGAAATCAATGCTACATAAATGAAGTTACAGGGGAAACATTACACATGAAACAAATGCCAAATGACCTCAATTTCATTAATCATCAATCCAGGTGTTCCATGTGTGTGATCAATCCAGGCTAAATGAAAAAGACAAAAAATTATGGAATCAGTTGTTGTATATCTTTTTGTATGATGTTTTGTATTAAGGAACAATGAAATGTGGATAATTCTTGATTTGTGCAGGTGTCAGATTAGAGATGAAAAGTTATCTATAAGGACTAAGGCAATACCTAATACAACTGAACTACCCTTGAAAAATCAAAGGAGAAATCTTTTTAATAACCTCTTTTGTTAATTATTTCACTTTATTAATTATAGTTAGAAGAGTGCTCAGTAAAAACTTATTTATAAAATAAGTTCTTTTCTTGAATACCTTGGTTAAAACATTGAATCCACATGCACCCCAGATGCTTGGCCTCAAAGTAAAATTTGCTGTAGAAATAAATATATTTTTTCCATCATATATTGTATCAAGTACCATCTTCCTCTTTGCATGGATAACTGAAAACAAAAAGAAATGATGTTTACAGAATTCATATGCAAGCTACATTTATAAGAAGAAATACAGGCCCAACTATGACATGATAGTCGATAGAATTATGGTATTTTAATAATAACTAATGATAATAATAAAAATTATTTGATATAATTATTGCTGTTATACAAATGCACCAATAGAACATTGATAAATACAGAACTATCTTTAAATTAATTTAACTTATATAAAAAAGTTATACATGTGTTTTTATCTTGAAGTCCAGTACCCTTTCTAATTTATTTCTCCCTGTTTAGTGTGGATTTTTTTTTTTTGGAAATGATTTATATTCTTTTCTCCTCTTTTATGATGCTTTGATTGGCTAACACTTTAGTTGTTTAAAAGTATATTAGAGACCCTAGGATTTGAGTTTTCAATTATTGAATTATATTCAGCCATATTTCATGAATAAAATTCAAAACATTAAAACTAATGACCTAATATTTAAAAAAATAAAAACCTACCTCTTAAAGTTACATTTCTTTCCAATACATTTTTTTTTACTTCTATTTCTCCTGTGATATTGAATACACTGACATTGTTCAGTTTATAAAGTTCAATTCTTTTAAGATCCTGGAATATGAATAACAAATAAAAAAAGTATATAACTCATCAAACATTCTTTATATTTTATTTGTATGTTCATCTGAGTGTACCAGCGCCTAATATCCAATCTAAATCTAAATTTAGGATTTCAGTTTATGGAAATTCAATATCAAGCAGGTCTCATGATGGTGGCAATAATTTAATTTTTTATGCTTGAAGTTAATTCGCAATAAGAGGGCAAAGTCTAGGATTTGATGTTTTATGGCCTATGAGATATTTAAAAATGAAAGTAACAGTTTTTTTTTTCATTATTTAGCATTTCCAAGTATTATTTAGAATTATTCAAACCAAATTTAGAAATTTCCATTTCAAATTAAGATTTTTCCGGATCATTTTAAGTATTTTAGTATTCTTATTAACTTCCTTAGACAAAGTTTCTATTATGACTGATATGGTGTTTTAAAAATTCTAAAATTGATTTTGGAAAAATCTTAATTTGAAATGGAAAATTTTAAATTTTGTTACGTAAAATCCTATTTTGGTTTGGAAGGTTCTAGATTTGATTTTTAATTATCCCGATTGGGTTTCGAAAATTTTGAATTAGTCTTGGAAATGCTATAATGCGATAATGTGAAGCATAGAGTTTACAAGATGATTAATTACTTCTTCATTTTTTTCCCATCACATTGTTGATTGATATTTATTGCTTCATTGCTGAAAAAATATTTTTTTAAAAAAATACATATAATAGCATAATATAAGCATAATATTTTTTTCACGAAAATACCGTAATATTTATACTGTATAAATAATAAGAGAAATATCAGTTAATTGAGTAGTTAATCAATGTAATAAATAGTTACTTGGAAGTTCATTGATTTTTAAAAAAATTATCGAAGCTCCATTAGTTGTTAACTGATAATTAGTTAAATTGTTAGACTATAACAAGTTGCTTGAATTTAAAATATTATTTAGAAAGATGATTTCGAATTACAAATTTAAATTATTATTACCCTGTTAGGAAATAACTCTTTAGCTCCCTTCTGATCGAAATCATTAATATATATAATACCAGTGGGTAAATAACTGTTGTTAACACTTATGTTAATAACTTCATTTTTGCTTCTGTCTGTAAAAGTCGTCTTTCTGGAATAATTTCCGCTCATTATAACTTCTTTGTTGTATGATAGGCTGGAACGACCTTTAGCGTTGGTATCTGTACTCTGAAAAACATATTAATAATATAATAGAGATGAGAGATGGTCAACTGTTCTTCAATTACGATAGGTTAAATGATGGTCAGGATTTTCAGTTACAATGATATTTATTATGGTAAGCCAACGTTTCGATCCAACTTGTGGATCTTCATCAGGGCTAAAAGAAAACAAATATATGAGTATCTATGCTAGAGGGTGACAATAAATGGATACATTACAGAACTGATAATAATATAAAAGATGGTGTATATACAAATATTAAAATAAGAGGCTGGTTAACAAGATAAAATAGAATCTGATATTTACCTACTGAGTCCAGGTGGATACTAAGACTAAAGGTAAAAATAAGGTGAGAGGTAGTGATAGGGGGTTAGTTTGCCGACTTCAAAGGTTTATGGCGGGGAAATCCAACGCTTTTGAAGTGAAGGCACATGACAACTGAGTGAACAAAAATATTTAAAAACTAACAAAATATATGGTACTGTATACAAATAGTTGTGTCTGGACTGAATAATAACATAAAAATGAGATAATACATAATGTAACAATGCATACAAATTTGGAAAATATACAGAAAGAAGCATACAATACAAAAAATAATAATAGTACAAGAGGTACAGAGATAATTGCAGGTACCTATGAAATCAAAACTAGGATTTGAGGATGCGGAAGATGTTAGAATAGGTGGATGAAATAATCTCTTTATCTGTTTTGTGATTTACCGGGTTATTTGTTTCTAGATGGATGAAAATGGATTCTGAGAGGAGACGTTTGTCGTGGTTAGATACAGTTGCTAATATGGAGGGGTTCTCAAAGTCGAAGGAATGGTTGTGGGCAATGGCATGTTCTGCTAATTTAGATGTAGACGAATTACGCGTGGAAATACTGTATTTATGTTGATAAATACGTTTTTTTAAATAATTTTTGGTTTCACCTATATAGCAACTGTTGCAATTAAGCGTGGAACACTGGATACGATAAACTACATTACACTTGTCTAGGAGAGGTACAGGGTCTATGAGTTTTGTATAAAGATTTTTTAATTTATTGTTATTTTTTAATACTAGGCGCATGTGTGGGAAACTCGATGAGAAGGATTTTTTAATTTTGTTTGAGAGAATGGGGATATATGGGATAGATCTGTATTGGAAAGTAGAAATCGGAGGTTGTGAAGAGTTGTTAGAGAGATTTTGAGTTTTAGCATTGTTATTGATAAGTGTTTTTATTAAGTGCTCAGGAAAATCGTTAGATTGTAAGATATTTTTCAGGCGGATTTTGTTATGACAATGAAATTGTGGATCGGACAAGGTCAGGCTACGGTGGATGAGGTTTTTTGCGACGTTGATCTTTTGGTGATGTGGATGTTGGGAAAAATAGTTAAGGAGTCGGCCAGAATAAGTGGGTTTGGTGTACCAATTAGTGGATATAGAATGGTCCGGGTTTCTGGTAATGGAAATATCTAGGAATGGAAGGGTACAATTGGTTTCCAATTCTATAGTGAAACGGAGACGTGGATGGTAGGAGTTAAAGGCGGCGAGAATATCAGTGATAGATTTAGGATTGAGAATCAATAGGAGGTCGTCTACATATTTTTTAATGAAAAAAATATCGTTGGGGAATTTAGGTGTAACAGAATCAAGGAGGTCGTTGAGGACAATACTGGAGAGTTCGGGAGCTAGACAGCTACCCATTGCAAGGCCAGAAGTTTGGAGAAAATATTTATTTTGAAAACAAAAATATCCAGAATTACAGCATAAAGCAAGGGAGTCAATGTAGGCAGAATTATTGAGTTTATTATGGGATTCTAACAAGTTCCATTTTTCTTCAACGATTTGGAGGGCACGATCCGTCGGGATGTTAGTGAAACCAACATCCACATCACCAAAAGATCAACGTCGCAAAAAACCTCATCCACCGTAGCCTGACCTTGTCCGATCCACAATTTCATTGTCATAACAAAATCCGCCTGAAAAATATCTTACAATCTAACGATTTTCCTGAGCACTTAATAAAAACACTTATCAATAACAATGCTAAAACTCAAAATCTCTCTAACAACTCTTCACAACCTCCGATTTCTACTTTCCAATACAGATCTATCCCATATATCCCCATTCTCTCAAACAAAATTAAAAAATCCTTCTCATCGAGTTTCCCACACATGCGCCTAGTATTAAAAAATAACAATAAATTAAAAAATCTTTATACAAAACTCATAGACCCTGTACCTCTCCTAGACAAGTGTAATGTAGTTTATCGTATCCAGTGTTCCACGCTTAATTGCAACAGTTGCTATATAGGTGAAACCAAAAATTATTTAAAAAAACGTATTTATCAACATAAATACAGTATTTCCACGCGTAATTCGTCTACATCTAAATTAGCAGAACATGCCATTGCCCACAACCATTCCTTCGACTTTGAGAACCCCTCCATATTAGCAACTGTATCTAACCACGACAAACGTCTCCTCTCAGAATCCATTTTCATCCATCTAGAAACAAATAACCCGGTAAATCACAAAACAGATAAAGAGATTATTTCATCCACCTATTCTAACATCTTCCGCATCCTCAAATCCTAGTTTTGATTTCATAGGTACCTGCAATTATCTCTGTACCTCTTGTACTATTATTATTTTTTGTATTGTATGCTTCTTTCTGTATATTTTCCAAATTTGTATGCATTGTTACATTATGTATTATCTCATTTTTATGTTATTATTCAGTCCAGACACAACTATTTGTATACAGTACCATATATTTTGTTAGTTTTTAAATATTTTTGTTCACTCAGTTGTCATGTGCCTTCACTTCAAAAGCGTTGGATTTCCCCGCCATAAACCTTTGAAGTCGGCAAACTAACCCCCTATCACTACCTCTCACCTTATTTTTACCTTTAGTCTTAGTATCCACCTGGACTCAGTAGGTAAATATCAGATTCTATTTTATCTTGTTAACCAGCCTCTTATTTTAATATTTGTATATACACCATCTTTTATATTATTATCAGTTCTGTAATGTATCCATTTATTGTCACCCTCTAGCATAGATACTCATATATTTGTTTTCTTTTAGCCCTGATGAAGATCCACAAGTTGGATCGAAACGTTGGCTTACCATAATAAATATCATTGTAACTGAAAATCCTGACCATCATTTAACCTATATTAATAATATATATACACACACCTACATATATATATATATAAATATATATAGATATATATACACTAGGTTATAACAAAAGTTCTTGTGCATTAGCATAGCCAAATTTCAAATTACATATTTTAGAATTTTTTTAATACTACTCTTTAAAGTGAAGTATATTTTTTCCAACTACTTTCAATCATCCTTCTGCCAGTAATTGGATTTGATATCGTTCCACTCCATTGGTTTTCTGGCAAAGAACTCTTCACATCCTCATATCACCAAAGATCAAAATTCTAAAAAATGAGCCATTGATGTAAAGAAAATATGATCTGGTGGTGCAACATCTAGGAATGCAGGATAAGGCTGAAAGATTACTCCTTGCAGTTCCCATAATTTTTCTTTGGTCAATCTTGAGCGATGTGCAAGGGCAAATGACTTAGTTTTCTGGCTACTTTTTGCACTCAAAAATGCATAGACCATTAAGAACAAGGATCATCGTAAGGAAAGCAAGGCAACGGCTCTGATAGCTCGATGATGGTGTGTAGGAACGATTAAAAAAAAAAAAAATCATAATATCTAAATATTTTCAATAAGGATAGCACAAAATAAAATTCAAAATCACACCTCATATTTATAATTGAGGAGACCCGTGTGACGGCTGGTAAGTGGAAAATCTACCAGGACATTTCCATCTGTTATCTGAACAGCCTTTTCCCAGGTGGAAACATGGGTATAATTCAGTTGCGCACTCTGATTGGCCCATAACACTTCAATGAATCGTTGATAAAATGGCCTGAAACATTTGATCAACTGTATTTATATTAAGTATGATATTCATTGTGTTGATGAAAGAAACTTATGAAGTGTAATAAGCTCCTTGGATATGAGGCAAATGAAACGAAAATTGTACTTCGGTTTTATTTTGTGATGCAGAATAGAAACTTTAAGGTAACGTAATTTTTTCAAAGTCGCTAAAAAATAGGTTACGTTATGAAATTTCTTCCAACCAGAGATGGAAATTATTGTCGGACGTTGGGATATATTTTTTGAAGCTAACGAAAGTTTTTTCAATATCGTCAAAGTTTTTTTTACATTAAATTGCCTCATGTCATAGGATCTGATACATCATTTGTTCTAAACCAAAATAATAATTTTTTCTTGATAAGAGTAAATTATTTAAAATATTACTATTCAATATAAATCAATAATCTTTAGAGAAAAAGTACCTGGTTGTGATTAGTTTCAGAAACACTCGTATATGAGAAAATGCTTTGATTGGAGTAGTGCAGTTCATTCGAGCAAACAGATTATTCAAAGCTGAAAATTCTGTATATAATTCGACATAGGGCACTGGTTCTGGATAGTATACTGCCAAACTGCAAAGAAAATCATTAAAATCATTGAAAAATGCTTATTCAGACACACACACACACACACACACACACACACACACACACACACACACACACACACACACACACACACACACACACACACACAAACAAACACACAACACACACACACACACACACACACACACACACACACACACACACACACACACACACACACACACACACACACACACACACAAACAAACTCACAAAAACACAAACACACACACACACACACACACACACACACAAACACACACACACACACACACACACACACACACACACACACACACACATACATATTTATATATATATATATATATATATATATATTTTTTTTTTTTTTTCTTTTCTTCAATCTATTGGGAATCGTGAGAACCTCAATTTGGTAAGGTTACAAAGACTCGTTAGGGTTTATTTGTCCTATTAGTTTAGTGAGTGCATATTGATAAATTTGATTTTCGTATAGCTGTAATAATTTTCAAAAACAACCTACAATTGCAATGCATTAAATGAAAATTTAATATAGATTAAATCACATTTTCTGTAAGTATAAAATTCCTCAAATATATACAATTCGTAAGTTGTGTGGTTAAAAGCTGGTCACTGTGCTGTGGACAGACGTATTTAGGACGATGATCATTCATTTTATTAACATTTTGCTTAGATTAAGGAGAAAAACATAAAAAAAAATTGTTTTTATGTTAGCATGTCACGACACTCACTCAACTTTATGCTTTTCAGTCTTTACATAGAGTACAGCAACGGTCAAATCTTCTTTTAAGTTTGTAGACTGGAGCACATTGCGTATGTCGTATTGGTTTCCTGTGGAAATTGTTATAAGGTGATCATATATCCTGTGTTTTCCAGTTTGTAGCAACACCGTACCATGCAGTTTCTTAGGCTCAATTGCCATCTAGAAAGAAAAACAAATTTTCAATGCCAGACACAACTTATTATAGGCTTGAATTGAAGGGGAGGGTAATAATGATTTAAATAATAATACGTTGTCATAGTAATTCTACAATTTTGTTTTCAACAGTTTACTTAGTAATCAAGAAGGTATGTGCCCTATATCGTTTATTTTTGACTGTTGGACTTGAACATTGAATGAACATCCATCCTATGTAGTTTTTGTGTGTTATAATTTTATGGCTTTTACATATAATCCAAAATGATTTATCAATAATTGGAAATTAGTTTTTAACAATACTTAATATATTGCTGGATATTAGATTAATAAGGAGCTGCTAGCATGATTAGGTTAAACTGTTCAATGTACTAATAAATATTATTACATATGTTTCTCTGAATCATATTTTAATAGTTGTAATGCTTATTACTTGGTATTTTTTGGGAAAATTGAGAATTTGATGGCAGATGACCACTGAAGGAATCATAAAATTGAAGGAACGGTGAATAAAATGAATTATATTGAAATAAAAAAAAAAAAAAAGTCATGAGGGATGAGCTGATGAAAATAAAATGAAGACCTAATTGTAAAAATCAAACTAATTTAGATATTTGAATCCTAATTGAAGATATTTGTTATGTTTGACTGGCTTCCACATTTTTAATTTAGTAGGCTTATTTCATTTGATTGCTAAAAATTATTTTTATGTCCCTCCGAAAATTTTGAAATTAATCTAATTTTCAAATGGCAATTTTATTTCATGAATTCTATTAAACAGGAATTAAAACACAATTATATGCCTAGTTTTGATATTTTTTGAGTATTGACTACATCTTCCTAGAAAAGTTTGTTTGCTTACATATGAATAATAAAAATACAGGAAAAGCAACAAAAAACCTGCTTAGTACTTGTTGTGTAAGTATTAATGTATACTTTTTTGCTTAATCTTAAGATTAATTGTGTTTACTTATTTATTATTATTTTTTTAAAAACTAAAAATCGTCTCTAAGTATCATTGAGATTTTTTTTTTTTAATTTCTTGGAGAACATGATTGATTCGGATTTTTTAAATTTTTATCAAGTCCAATATAGACATTCATTTATGTATATAAAACATTTATCGACTTAATACATAATATGTCATTATTAAATTAGCTGCTATACCTCGAATAACGAATGAAAATTGAAACTTTTTGGATTAGCGCTGTATTTCAACAATAATGTGTTATAAGCCATGTTTTTTTCATAATATAGTTTTGCAAGGGCAATGTGATGATCTTCTGTTTTATGTGGTAAGATGGCATGCGAGACAAATTCCAAGTCATTCCACACTGGCCAGAGTAATGTAGCGTTTGCTGACAGCCTGAAAAAAAAATAATTACAAAGATTTTACAAAATAATTACAATGATATGCAAAAATTTGTAAGTTAATCTACTAGTTTTACACAATAATTAAAACCTTATTTTTCTTTTGCTAGTGGGTTTCCCCTTAGATTTCGATGTGCCTAGACCTACTTTCTCCATTCTTCTTCAGCCATAACGTTAACCTTCACCTGTTGCACTGTCTTTTGATGTTCTCTGCCCGATTTTTAAATAATTTTATTCTAAATAATCGCCATCCGTATAGCACTCACTGTTTCTCTTCTCACTTGTTTTAATGTCCTATTAAAACCAGATCAACTTTCCTCAGGCATTCTAGCTTGAACCCCCTTCATTAACAGATAATCATCAGTTATTTTTGTGGACGTCTAATTGATTTCGTTTCTGATATTATCCATGTATATTTTTCCATTATGGTTTTAACAATAGGCAGAAGTAACACACTTTACACAAGGGATTATAACATGGGGGTTTTAATCGAAGGTCTGTTGTACCTATATTCTTAGCACTGTGAAAACCTACTAAAAAAAGCTTATGCCCCATAGCAAAGAATATCCAGAGAGCTGGTCTTCTTCACTGTGGTGCATACAACCACGACCACTAAGTCATTTACTGGCATACTCCAAATCAGCCTATTATAGGCCTGCTCCCCTGCTGCCTCCCTTAGCAGCATTATTGGAACTTTCATACCAGATAATTGATTGGTAACTGGCCTGGAAAAAAATCCCCTACTGTTCCCTATCCCAAGGTGTCTGGGTTGGTCAGCACCATGGACCCAGCACCCCATGGACCAGGTGCCCGGTCTAACAACAGGCTGCCAAGGTTTAACGAGGGTGGAATTATGATCTGATATTTAGGTATTAATTTAGTAAATGTTGGTGTCTATTTTATCCCCTTTCCCCACCCCAAACAAAGGTATTATTCACCTAGGAGCAGAAACTAAGCTTAGCCAATATATTTGTTGGTATATATAGTTTAATGTATCTTTTCATTAAATAAAACATGTGAATGTCCTCTTTGATCCTTTCTATTTCCATTACTTTAATCTTGACATTAAATATTTCCATTTTCCTCTTATGTAGTTTTTCTATCCAATCTAACAATTAAGGCAATATCATCAAAGGAGATAAAATAAGCCCATGTATATAATAGATGACAACTTCCAACAATTTTGCTATTATGATCTTGGCGAGATCCTTTGTTTTTATTTTTCTTACTTCTCTTGTGAGGAATAAAAGTGTCTAATTACTACCTGTGCCAGAATCTTTCTATTCACAAAAGTCAGAAGGGGTACTGTGTCTTATATAATAGCTCGGATTGATAGATGTTTGCTTGTCCTCTATGTTTTATCTCTTTTTAACCACTAAAATTTTTGTTCAAAATCATAATTTATAATTTACGAGTACATATTGTTTTTTGGAAGATAAACGTGCTGATAATTGTTATGTTTGTTATAGTTGTTTTATTTTCTTAAGCAGTTAGCATCATACATTATTTTTTTCTTTTATTTAATACAAATTACCACCTGGCAGTCTAAGCTGCATCTGAGCTGATTTTGAGCTATAACATTGAATGAAATGCAACATAAAACAATAAATAGAATGTTAGTTAAATCAATTACACCAACATATTTTTAAATTATAATATAAATAATAATGATTGACAACATACCACCAATCTTTGGAGTTATAATCAATATCACTGGCAATAGACATTTCCTGAAATTCACTATCAAAATTCCACATGTGAACATGTGCATTTAGTGTTCTTGGTATTTCAAAGTATGTCACCATTCCTGAGATATCAAAGGCGAGGTGTTCTAAAGCTTTATTGACCCATGAGATTTGTCCATTTGCTGAGATATTTTTGTTGAAAAGATTAATTCTTATGATGCCAAGATCCTCCTGATATCTGAAATTTATAGTATACATTTAAAAAGGAATATGTCGAACACATAATCATCTCAAAATCAAGTAATGGTTGTTACTTACGATACATTTAGGTTCACTTGTGCTTCAGTAGTTAACCATTTAGACTGTACTTCTCCATTAACTTGAGTAACCATTATTTCACTATCTTGGCTTAAAAACTCAGAATACAAAACAAATTTTTCATATCCTGGATATGTGCTTGATAGCTAATAAAGGAAAGGAGAATACATAGTGTTAAACAAATATATATTTCTGATTCAATGATAGTAATATTTTTTACAGATTTTTTTTTAATCATTTTTAAGCTATTAAATAATTAGAAAAACTACTTGGAATAAACCAAATTTTAAAATTTTATGCAAATTAATATTTTGAAAAAATAAAAAAGTTATTAACTTCTTAAATTAAATTTAAATCACTTATATACTTCCTGGAAGTATGCATTTTATTTAAGAAGTAGATGCAGATTAAGTGGTAAGTGAATTAAGTTAATGCATATTTCATCATATTGGGCATGTGGTGAGAATTTACAAGCAATGAATTCAAATAAAGATGCTCTATGAGAAATTGGATGAGATAAGAAAAAAAGGATCCCCTCCAGACCCGCTGGTTGGATGATATGGCGGAGGTCCAGGTTCTTGCAGGACCATATAGTGCCATTATAAGAGATGAATCTAGAAGAATGTTATCATGAAGAATTTAGAAAATTCAAAAAGGTAAAAAAAATATTCCTGAAAATAATCAAACAAGACTAAAAACAAAATATTATATGGCCTCTACGTTAAACTTTCCTTTTTCTTACAGAGAGCTCCTACATTTTTCTGTTTAAAAACATAGGGAGCGTCCATACTAGTCTTAGTTGGTCCTTTTAAGAAGGTTATGGGAGTGTTAGAGAAAGAAACATTGTAGAAGTTTCACCTCCAGCTAATTTTTCATTAAATGATATAGAGTCTATGATATCTCCACAATTAAATTTTATTTACTACCAAAAATTAAATGGTTATATATATTTGAAAATCACATTAGGTATTTTATTTTATATTCTCAATTTTGTTGCTATTTAAAAAAATTAAAATTTGTGCTATAAGTGCTTTAGGGAATAAAAATGTACCTACCATTATGTGGAGAAGTTTTCCAATATCATCTATAATGACATAGTCACACAAGACATTAATTCTGTGATCAAATCTCTGTATGAGTGAATTTATATCATAACGATTATCTTTCTTATGAACACTAAGGGAAAGACCAAAAACTTCAGTATTAGTTGCTGTTTTATAGAGTTTGATTTCAACCTGTAAAAAATATGATTATCAATAGAGGAATTTAGATGAATGATTTAGGAGCAATGTGAAAAATCAGTCAAAATGTTTTTCCTCTCTAATTTCACAAATTACATACACAAAACAGCATAGAATAATTCCTAAGCTAATAGGGCCAAAATAATTAGCTAAAAGCTAATCTAATTTTTTTATTACGCTAGTAATTATTTAAAATAATAGAAATTGTTGTCAGTTATCATGCAGGCTTTATAATGAAAGAAAATAACAAGAAATGAAAGATTTTTTATCTTTTTTGGTTACAGCCAGTTTTTTGACCAAGTAAGTTAGCTTAGTCAAAAAACAGTCGTAGAGCTGTGTGAGAACGCGGGAGTTTCAAAATTAAATAATAATAATCTGCATTGATCTGCATTGCTTGGCCAAAGTCAAGTTATTATGTTATAATAAGGAAAACAGAAAGCAAATTTATTGTTTTCTCATTTTTCTTTTAATGTGGGACAAAATTGGTCAGGTCTAAAAAATGTTATGGCATAATAACAAAAAAAATCTTTTTGATTATGCCATAACAGCTCAGCACTTCCTGTTCGTACCATAAAAGGTTTTTTAGAATTAACTGTGGCCCATCCTAGCATCCTATATTCTTTGTTCCAACTCAGAACTGCATCTAGGCTGCGAACCCCTCCTTTGTTTTTGAGAACTCCATTGATACTTATGTTTCTGTAATTAAAAAAAAGAAAACCGTTCAGTATCATGAATTAATACATTTATTTTCAATTATAATTAAAGTAATTACTAAAGAACCATTATACATGACAGTAGCGGATCCAGGGGAGGGGCACGGGGGGGCGCACCCCCTCCCCTGAGAGGTGAGAACACTTATAAAGTATTACTGTTTCTATATAAAATGAGCTATATTTAGTCATTTTTCAAGTCCATTAATTTACGTCATTATGTACTAATATATATTTTGAATTAGGGCCTTCATTACTCATGAAATGTAAAAAAAAAGTGCGCTCCCCCCTCAGAAAATTTGTGGATCTATTGTATAAATTAGAGGGAAATTTACATTCCAGCTCTTACCTGATCAATTCAGAAGTAGACAACACATGAAAATTGAACATTTGTTTTTTAACTGAACTCCATGCTGTTATTTCATTCAATTTAGAATATTTCACATATATCTCTAAAAAGTATTCCTCAAATGATGGATCGCTAGAGTAAGACACACTACTTTTAATTGTTCCAATTGAAGGGTATGGTGTTAATATAGACAAAACATATTTCATGTACTGTGGTCCATCATAATGCCAAGCCAGTGCAACCCCATAATAAACAAGGGAATCCTGAAAAATAATTAAAAAATTAATCTAAGTTTGTTAAATACATGTAATTAAATCGTAAATATTTATTTTTTGTCATTGTTTAGAAAATTCCATTCTATTATTAATTGGTAACTCTAAGAGTAACTTTTTAACTTAACTAGGTATAAAAATATTAGTGATGTTTCTAAAAGCTAATTACACTTACTCCTCTTTCGTTAGGTAGAGCCAGGCCAACTTTGAGCTCCTTTTCAAAATCTGTGAAATCTTTGCTAAGTGATAAACGACACATTGGTAGTTTGAAGATTGTTGTGTTAATTTTTGCTCCCACATCCATAGAGAATATAGATCCATCATTCTGAAACAGAATACTAGATTAAATGATTTAATTTCCGTTTATTTATATATATATATATATATATATATATATATATATATATATATATATATATATATATATATATATCCCAAAATTAATTATACTGAGTACAAAATTAGATTGTATTATGAATTACATAACTCACCTCTAAAGTCCCATCAACATAAACCGTAGAGTTGTTCATTTCAACAGTTAAATTCCCAACATATATTGGACTTTCAGCTTTCAAAAGAACATTTGTATACCCATGTGCAAGTTTCCTGAAAGGTGTTTTAGCTCGTACAGTTATATTATAGAATCCTTCGGATTTGTTTTCTTCACTGACAGGAATGTATAAGTAATCAGTTTCTAATTCTGCCTATAAATTAAATTTTACAGAATAAAGATTTTTATTATTTTGATACATTTGAATCAGTGTTGAATAAATAATTAATAACTATAATTGATGATAAGAACATGAATGAATGTAAAAATTATAATTTTATTTTAAGCAAATAAATAACTTCTTTATTTTATATTTATAGGACATAATGATTATTTGAAATGTGGACTCTAGAAGACAAGGGGACTATGTGAAATTTTTACTTTCACTTTTCTTTTTTTGAATAAATCAAAGTCAAAGTTTGAAAAAATATTTTTATTTTTATTTGAAAAATTATTATTTTTTTAATTCTAAAATTTCAGGTCTTTGACTTTCAATATAATTTGTAAATTGTTTAGTAATTTTAATTTTAGATATTATAATCTATTGTAGATGTATAAAACAAATTTGGGTTAGTTACACTATTTATAAATCAAGAATGACCAACTTTTATAATCTGATTTGTGGGATTCGTCTCTCCCCCAACTAGAAGAATAAGTATTAAAACATCAGAAAAAAGGAAGGATGGGAGTCAGGGGGTGATTATCAACTTTGTAACCAGTTTATCCAATTTTGAGGAAATTGGAAATATTTTGTTCTTGGGTGCTATTCTAGGATAAGAGGGTTGATTCCACATAAATGTTATCATGGATAGGTTTTGTGGGAGGGAGGTAGGAAGAATTATTAATTTTTTTATAGGTTTATCTGATTTCAATGAATTTTGACATACTGGTTTTTAACATCCTTATTTGTTTAAACTTATCACCATCATTAAATCTTTTTACCAATCTAAACAGTGGCATTTTTACTACCATACTCTGCATCTAACTCGATTTTTTCAAAAATGTCATATCACCTTGTATGAATTATTGTAAACCATTGCTGAAGCCTTTAAATTTGATTGTATGTTCCTTCCCAATGTACCTTCAATTGAGAAACTGATCTCTCCATTGTCCAGACAGTTACATGTGGTCATAACATTCATGAAATTTTTAAAATTTAGCATATCCTGAAAATTTTAGTATTATTAAAAAATATGCATAGTTTCAAAAATAATTTTTAATTAGAAGTTAAAAATAACATTTAATAAGCGTTTTGGGGGAATATTTTCTTTTTGCTTTTAATTACATATTATATTTTTAAATGCACTATTATATAAATATTGATATAGTATGATTAATAAAATCTAAAGAAGAATTTATTATTATTAAATTCTAATAAACATACTTGATATTTTTCTTATAATCGATTTTTCTAATTGATATTTCACTTCAGGGAAAATATACTTAAATTTTAAAATGCAAAAGGTCGGATGAAAGATTTTTTTTACTTGTATATAACATGGAAAAACCAAATTTCCTTCCGTAGAAATATTTTGACCTAAAAAACACAGAATTTTGCTTATAACTCAAAAATAATGTATCGCAAAGAAAATTGTATGCTCTTTAAAGTAATCGAACTTTGAAATGGGTATCGAACGACATACTTGAATTTTAAATCGTTTAAGGTATTTTCGCTAATATGGATTAGAAAAGATCGGATTTTTTTTCCATTTTGAGTAAAAATGAATTATGCTCACGTGCAAAAGCCTGTAACTCAAAAACGGCTAGTCCGAATAAGAACTGTTGCAGATAAAATTTGTAGAGCATCAAATTATGAGTTAAAAACTTTTTATTTAATGATTTGTATTCAAAGAGTAATTTTACTTCACAAAATAAAATTCTTAAAAGGAAGTAAAAAGAGCTATGAATGCTTCACTAACATCCTGAATCGACTCAAGCATTTATCGACATTTCAATTATGCCATGCAGAGTGGCCGGATTTGCAGTCGAGATGCTCGTTAGCTCACTTTGGCAAAGAAAACATAAAATGGTTATTTTTGCCCCAGCGAATCGAGGAGAGGGGCAGGGGTGAGGACACATTCACGATTACTATTTCTGTATAAAAAGAGCTTTTATTTAGTATTATTTCATTTCTTTAAATATGTATTTTTATTTTTAAATATAATTATGAAACTTTTATATTTAAATATAATTATTATATTTATATATATAATTAAATATAATTAATTTAAATATAATTTAATATATATAATTTAATATATATAATATAATTTAATAAATATAATTAAATTAAATATAATTATATATAATAATTATATTTAAATATAATTATTATTAAAAAAAATTTAAATATAATATTTTATGGCTATAAAAAATTGAATTGTGATTCACATCTTTACTATGTTACTCATCTTTTAAATTAGGCCATTCACAACACAGAATTTCAAATAAAAAAAAAAAAAAAAATGCATCTGCCTCTCAGAACATTTCTGGATCTGCTACTGTACTTTTAAAAGATGGCAGTCGCCCTGGTGATATAGGAATCTTCATCTGGTGAAGGATTTTCTTTCAATCCATCAAAGAATTAATAATAAAAATGATTATTTATACTAAGTGTTGGATTCAGCAAGGCCAGCCTCTCCCAGTACGCACAAGCCTACACCAGAGTTGGGCAGTAGTTAACTAATTCCAGTAGTTAACTACATTTTTAACGACTAACTACAAGTTAAGTAGTTCCACGGCGCAACTATTAAACTTGTGTTGTTGGTAGTTAGAAATGTACAACTACTTTTTCCAACCACAATAAAAGTAGTTAGAATTTTTAACTACCAACTACTAGTTAGAAAAAGTAGTTAAAATGTTCAACTACCAACTACTAGTTGGTAGTTAAAAAGTTGTTAACTACAATGGTAGATAACTACTTTTGGAAGGTTTGTTCTAAAAACCAGTCCTGAACTGATTTTCATGCTCTCCATTCTGTTTATTTACAATTTAATTGTTTGAATTTCTCCTTCGATGGGCTCTTGTTCCGTAACCAACCAATCAAACAAAGAATCGAAGGAGTGAGGGGGGGCATGACAGCCAGTCTAGGACTACTTGTTGGAACATGCGCACTAGAAAATAGTTTGAATTTCAATTTCAATTTCGTTCACATGGGAGTCTAATATTATGTTATCGGGACAGGTGTTTTTGAAAAAAATATACATTTTGTATTTTAGTGGGGGGGGCGCATTGGAAAATAGTTAGATTTTCCGATTTCTTCACACGGGGGTCCAATATTATGTTATCGGGGTCGTTGTTTTTGAAATAAATATTCATTTTGTTTTTTAATAGAGGAGGAAGGAGGGGGCGCACTTAAAAAAGTTAGATTTTTGGAGTTCTTTCAAACAGGAATCCAATACTATGTTATCGGTACCCTTGTTTTTGAAAAAAATATTCATATTGTATTTTAATATGGGGGGGGCATAAAAAAGTTAGATTTTCGGAGTTTTTTCACACAGGACTCCAATATTATCGAGGACTGTGTTCTTCAAAACAAATTTTCATATCGTATTTTAGTGGCGGGTGGGGAGGCGCGCACTAGAAAATAGTTTGAATTTCGATTTCGTTCACATGGGGGTCCAATATTATGTTATCGGGGCAGGTGTTTTTGAAAAAAAATTTCATTTTGTATTTTAGTTTTAATATTGATAATGATAACCTTTTTGGATTATTTTCACATCAGTGTCTAATATAATGTCATCTAGGACAGTTTATACGAAAATCATATTTATTTTGAATGTGATCTAATCATACTTTTTATATTTCTTTTTTATATTTTGTATGAGTGTTTATCTTTAATTATGGATTCATATTATTTTTTTTGTTTTGTTTTTTGTTCTTCCCCATCCTCGCCTTTTTTTTTAGGCTATACGGGTTTCCCGGGCCAGGGGAGTGGGTGTGGGATTGATGCCGAGTATTATTAAATGTTTCCTGGCTCCGATTGCTATCTTCGGGTTATCAATATAACGTTACCATGGGAAACGAGTTTTTTTTAACGCGTTTGCCCACTCGGCTATCCTATATCTGTTTGTTAAAATAATATGATTTAAATATTACCAGGGTTTATTTGGGAATTATTTTTCATTTACCATTTTAAACATTAAATTATAACATAACATCACATTCAAAATAAATATTATTTTCGTATACACTGTCCTAGATAACATAATATTAGACCCTGATGTGAAAAAAAAAAATCAGAAAATGTATTCATTATCGATATTAGACCTCCGCCTCCCCCCCACCACTAATATACAATATGAAAATTTGTTATGAAGAACACCGTCCTCGATAACATAATATTGGACCCCTGTGTGAAAAAACTCTGAAAATCTAACTTTTTTAAGTCCGCTTCCCCCTCCCCCCGCTTTTGAAATACAAAATGAATATTTTTTTCAAAAACAACGTCCCCGATAACATAATATTGGACCCCGTGTGAAAGAAATCGAAAAATGTAACTATTTCACGATGCCCCCCCCCCCCCGCCACTAAAGTTTAAAATGAATATTTTTTTCAAAAACACCGTCCCCGATAACATAAAATTTGACCCCCGTGTAAAAGAAAAACGAAATTCTAACTATTTTCTAGTGCGCCCCCCCCCCCCCCCGCCACTAAAATACAAAATGAATATTTTTATCAAAAACACCGTCCCTGATAACATAAAATTGGACCCCCGTGTGAAAGAAAAACGAAATTCAAACCCTTTTCTAGTGCGCCCCCCCACCCTCCTCCAATAAAATACAAAATGAATATTTTTTTCTAAAACAACATCCCCGATAACTTAGTAATGGACCCCCGTTAGATAAAAATTCGAAAATGTTACTACTTTCAATATTAAAGAGCCCCCCCTCACTAAAACTTTAAAATAAATATTAATGCTAATGGATACCTGGTCATGATATAATACGCTCAAGTAATGGGGTAAACTGGGCGAACATGAAGGAGTGGTTGAATTTGACTTGGACAAGGTTGAATTTGAAATAGAAAAGGTTGCATTCGACTTGGAAATGCTGTGGATACATTTTTTTATGAAGTTCTCTCACCGCTCTCCCTTTTCCAAATAGATTGCAGTGCTTCAACAAAGCTGGTTCACTAATATTCTGAATTTAATAATATTTAGATAGTCATCGCATTTGGATAGTAGTTAGTAGTTAAATAATTGTAATTATCAACTACAGTTTGTAGTTAGTAGTTAACATATTCTAACTACTTTTTCTAACTTGTAGTTGGTAGTTGGAAAAATTTAACTACTAGTTAAAATATGTAGTTGCCAGCTGTTAACTACTAACTACAAACTGTAGTTAGTAATTGTAACTACAATCAAACCAAAGTAGTTGTTGTTAGAAGTTAGTAGTTGTAACTACATTGTGCCCAACTCTGGCCTACACGAACACATGTATTCTTCTTTTGTCCAAATCGCGCTATGAAAAATGTCTATGGCGACGAATAGTATAAAATATTTTAGACTAGCAGTATATCCCGGTTTCACCCGGGGAATTTCATTTTTCTAATAAACGTGAACAATTCTACGTTATAGCTGAATGTCCCGGTTTCACCCAGGAAATTTCATTTTTCTAATGAACCGGTCGATTTCGTAATAAACCGTTGCACAGTGGGACGAATGACCAATCTAGGAGGAAAAAATTCTGGCTCAATGAAATCGTTAGAGCAGCCCGATCAAAATAAACAATTAAGTCGAAATAAGCTAAAATAAAATCATTCTAGTAACGAAAACTAAGAAAATAGTGCATTTTACAAAACTTGAAACAATACAAGACAGGTATTCTTATTGTGAAGCTCAATTCTGGAAACAATATTTGGCATTTCTGATGACACATTTTGTTTTACTCATTGTCAGTACTGCTGTTATCACCTAAAGAGACTTCATCTTCTCCAGAAGAATCATCTGTGGACGAGATGCTCAAATCATTGCTACCTTGACTTTTTAAAAGGTTTGCTGCGTATTATCTGTAATAGGTAAAGTTTTTTTATTTTTTCTTGGCTTTTGTCGGAAAGAATTAATCAAAAGGTTCGACGTTATAAGTAGCATCGAAATCAAATCTCTGTTGGTAGCTGTGCGTGAAAACTTTCTTGTAGACGATTCTCGAAACCTTCTTAAGTCCTTGTTTCTCGCCTCTTGTCCTTCTTCTGAGAGCATTCAGATAATGCAATTCCTGATTATTTCGGTGCTGTGGACAAGTAACTTATGGACAGTAGGAGACCAATAGTACCAGGAATATAAATTTAGATATCACCCTCTTGTCTCCTGAACCTATGTACTGTAATGGTCCACATTAATCTCATATCCAGAAGAGAAGGTACTTAAAATAATATAAAATCTATTCAGAAGATGAACATTTAACCCAGTTAGGGATGCACTAAGAACATGATTTTTGAAAAATCGTCTTGCTATACTTCCGCCATTAGTGTTTCCTAAACCAGGTTTCGGTCTATTAATTATGAGACCCATTTCTTCCTTAAATTTCAGTTGGATTTGCATTTTCCTTTTTTTATTTCTATTTTATCTTCGTAATTTCTTATTGCCCATTTCCTTATATTCAATCTGTAACTGTTATTCATAAAAAACTCAAGCGACCTGATCCAGGCATGGAAAGGTGCTATTCCAAAGTCATAACTTTCTTTTCTAATTGAATACGGCACAGGAAGATCGTTCATAGACATCGGAGTAACTCCACAAATATAACAAGACTGACTTGAATTCGTTTCGGTCAATGCATTGATAGTTTTACCATCTACCATAGTCAGCAAAAATGTTAATATAGTAATTTACAATTATCTCTTTGTTGTCTACAATAACCTATGTTTGTCCCAATGATTCTATTTGATTTTTGATTTTTTCACTTTCTACTCTAGTTAACTCTGTTATCTCTTTTGAGTACATAAGCGTAAAAGGTCTACAGTTTCGGGTAGAAGATGGAAATAAATTATTCCATATTACATTATTTTCATTCTCTAAGTTACATAGTTTTACGGGTACTAACGAATAGGCAAACAAGTACTCATCATCAGCACAGCTATCATTAAATTTTTGTTTATACCTACTGTGACCACTGCTATCATCACAGCCCCATTTACAAATCAATCGTAAGTTGGTAACTGTTGAAGCAAGGTTTTGCATCACCTCTTTTAGAGCTAAAACAAGTCTCTGAGTTGTAAGGTTTAAAATGATTTGGACGTTTATGGTAGCGACTGTTTCAGTAACAGTTATATCACACGACGAGGGATAACAATCATTCTTAGCTTTTGATACTTGATAGTATGATGGATAAATATCATGGCCCTTTCTTAGAGCTAGTAGCTTCCTAGTTAAATTATATGTGTGCTTGGTCAATTTGCAATCTATTATGAAAGCGAGGGCCTCCTCGTTTGAAAAAGATCGTTTAGTATTAGTATCTATTTTTTTTTTTATTTGAGTTGCAATCTCGTGAGGAGATTGAGCAATTTCTCTGAAAAATTTGCAGCATCCCGCTTTCCTGACTTTCTAACTGATATCTCTGCTGCGAACGCTAATTCTTTTGTACTCCGAGACTATATTATATCTTTAACTTTATTGAATTTTCCTAGGGGACAGCAGTCCTCGAATCTTTTAGCAGGTCGACCAACATTGGCTGATTTATGATGTGACTCAGTTTCTTCACACAAGCACTAAAATGATAAATTGTTGTCAAGCCAGTCATTGTTTTTCGTGAAAAATATGTCTAAATATCTTCCAGTCTTTTGCCATTTCGTTTTAATTTTTGCAACTGCTAATTTTAGATGACTCTTCAACGCAGCTGAAGACGATGGAAGAATATTATCTAATTTGAACTGCTGTAATATATTAAAGTATTTGGAATCCATACCTTTGGAATTTCACCAAATATTAAATAGCCCCCTTCGTGGAATTGAAATTTCTTTTCCCGAAAAGCAAATTAGCAAATGAAGGCAGATAATTTTTTCATATTTATTTAATATAACATCTAAGCAACCGCTACCATAAATTTCGCAGAGGTACTTTGGGGTACTTTTCAGTAATAGATCTTTGAAGATTAAAAATGCCTTACATTACAACATATTAAAAAAAATAATTATAAAATGGGTCAAATTATTGTAAAATTGTTTGGAAAATAGATTAATTGTATGGCGGCGGTCCATATTCACTAATTAAAAAATAATAATGAAAAAATATCTCTACGATGATGTACAATTTTCAATAGAAAAAAGTGATAGTTTAAACAAAATTTAACCTGTAGAGTCAGATACTATTTACATCATTGTTTTTCTTTCGGAATCCACCTGCTAAAATCAAAAGAACCACTAATGCTATTCTAAAAACATCTCCCCTTTACACTTAGTACAAGGGTTTCATCAATTTCGATCATGAATTTTTTCCACCTAGATTGGTCATTCGTCCCACTGTGCGTTGTAAAGCGAGATCATTACGATTTTTATAACAATAAAGAATATCAGCGGAAGATCGGCTGAAGTTATGCAATTTTAATATGGACAGGTGTTTGCACCTGGTCTGAAAGAATCACTGAGCGAAATTTGGATAATTTAGGACAAACGGTATGGATTACTATAAAGAACAAATAAACAAACAAACAGAATTTCATCTTTATTTTTATAGATTATAGCTGTATATCCCAGTTTCACACGGAAAATTTCATTTTTCTAAAGAAACGGTCGATTTCGTAAAAAAAACATTGTAAAGTGAGATCATTATGATTTTTATAACAATAAAGAATATCAGCTGAAAATCGGTTGAAGTTATGCAATTTTAATATGGACAGGCGTTCGCACCTGGTCTGAAAGAATCACTGAGCGAAATTTGGAGAATAAAGAATATCAGCTGAAGATCGGCTGAAGTTATGCTATTTTAATATGGACAGGTGTTCGCACTTGGTCTGAAAGAACCACTGAGCGAAATTTAGAGAATAAAGAATATCAGCTGAAGATCGGCTGAAGTTACGCAATTTTGATATGGACAGGTGTTCGCACCTGGTATCAAATAACCACTGAGCGAAATTTGGAGAATTTAGGACAAACGGTATGGATTTCTATAAAGAAAAAAGAAACAAACAAACAGAATTTCAACTTTATTTATATAGATTTTCATAGTATGAATATTTCTGAAAATACTAAAAAACTTGATAGGAATACTTTGTTTTTACTTACGTTATACTTCAAAGTATCCGTTAATTTCAGTTGGCCAAATGGGAAACTTATATATGACAGAGTATAGTATTCTACACCGTCGTCGTTAACCTGTACGATACCATGCACCGTTGGGTAAAGTGTCGTATCAAATTGGAACACTCCTCTCCAATAAGTGTTGCCATACTCTATCTCATCATAAATAAAAGGTTCGATGTATTTTTCTCCAGGCTTCAAATTACTGGATTTAACGTCTTCAGAGAAAGGAACGGCGAATTCCGGATCAGGTCTTTTCATAGCTTGTACTTTTAGACCAATCTGAAAAAAGATTCGAGTTATTGTTATAGAATTAGTCAATTTGTTTGACCAAGAATATTTATTTTTTTTAAAAATTTATATGCAATAAGAAGGTAAAAAAATAATAATAACTAGGCAAAACAAATAAATAAAGTTTTAAGAAATCTTTGAAACAGAAAATAAACTAGTACAATTATCTGGGAGTAATAAGCACCTTATAAACGATAGGGTGTGAAGTAATATATCTCATAATCGATCAGATGCACCTTTCAAAGGATGATAATGATGTATTACACTATATTTTTAAGTTTAGCTTTAGAATTTCATAAAAAGTTAGATATTTTCTTTAGTTGATTATTTTCATACTAGCTTTGTATTAAATGACTACACATTGGGGAAAGTAATTAAATAATACATAAAAAAAAGTTACGCAAAAAACACACTCAAGGGCATTTAGTATTCGTGATCTAAAGGTGCCTTTACACTCTACGTACTTTACCTTCGAACACCACCCTCGAACAACCTTCGTGAAGCCTTCACGTCGACTGTTCGGTTGTTTTAGGTACTTCATCTGTTCGCCTGGATTCGGGGGTAGCGCTAGTGTCACTTTTGATTTGGGTTTTTCCTAAGTGACAGGAGTTGTTTGTGATACTAGTGTAATTTGTGAAACGTTGTAATTCGTCTCCTATTTTTTTATGTTTCAGATAATATAAAATATATTGATAATGGAGATTTTTTCTTTATCAAAAGCTAGCTTTGGGTGCGTCAACCATATTGGTTCGCTTAACGTCACGTGAAGTATAAATGGCTGTTCGCTTCACGTCGGTACTGCAAGGTTCGAAGGTGAGGTTCGTATATTGTAAAGGCACCTTAAGGATCTATTCATACACAAACAACTAAAGAATAATCAAATTAGAAAAAGAAAAATATGGAACTACATAAGAAGAAAAAATAAATAAATAAAAATACATAGGGAAGAGAAAAACAATTCTATGTAATGCATTCACACCTATACACAATATTTACATTCAGCCAAGGGATCTCCGAGTCGATCCTTCCCGCAGACATGAGGGAGGCAAGACAGGTCTCAAGAAGGACCCAGAACTTATCGCCCTGCCGCATTACCGGTATTAATAGCCGGTGGAAGCACTAGGGCGGGAGCACAAGAGGTATATACGCTCAGGGCTTGAGTGGAGAGGCTGGCCAATGCCAGGACTCCAATAGATCTATTTACAAAAGGTCTCGGCCTTCGATGAAGATTGGAGGGGTGGTTGGAGCTGGACAGGGATTGCACGAAGGTTCCGATGGAAGTTTGAGAATTTGGTTGGTATAACGTCAATGGCAAAGGGATGTTAAGCTCATGATGTCCAACTACTTAATTAATAAACATTGTTGGTAATTACAAGCAAATTTAAAGAATAAATGAAATTTTATTTAATTCAAAAATTAAAAAAAAAAATGTTTAAAAAACCACCACTGTTAGAATGTGTGTTGTAATGATTCAATCTGTATAAAAGCGTCAACCAAACTAAAAAATATTATTTAGACTGAGTTACTTAGAGTTCATAGTGAAAATTCCAGATGGTATTATGTGCAGTAAGGGACAAAAAGTCATTTTATATTAATATAATTTAAATTATAACAAACAAATCATCATACGTATATAAGGATGCTTTGGTTTGCAATATATTATTATGTAAAATATTAGTGAATGGGGATATTAACATTAATTATATTTAATTTAATACGTGAAACATGCATTTGAAGTAAAAAAATAAAATAAAGAAATAAAGTTTCTGATTTACCTTTTTTTCATCCAAATTGACGTACGTCTCCAGATCCAGTTTGTCATCATAAATTAATTTTGCTATAGCTGATCCTTTGTTATACCCCTCAAAGGGTGTAAATAATTGTAAGCTGTAGTCAACGTCATGCCAGGCTATGTAGTGAGACCTTCCAATAAATCCGATCAGTAGTGTGTTCCACCCTATCCTCACATCAATCTAAACATCATGTTTGAAAATTATAAAATGGAAATGGTTTAAAACTAAGCTAAAATATTTGAGGGGGAGAGGTCATAAAACGTGTTATCCCCCATGATCTCTTGGATAAACCAATATACCTACATTTGTTTCATAAACTAGTGTGAAATCAAAATTTTCAACCTCGTTATCAATATCTTTAATACAACCAGTCTGAAATATCAGCCTTTCAACAGCGAATTTAATTTTTTATTATAATTTCACTTGAAAGTATTTTTATTATTATTATATCCATTATGAAACTTGCATGACAATTTTTTGGAGGAGGAAATTGTTGATAATATGAAAAGTAAGAAGTAGGAAGTACTCGTAGTATTTAAAATGACTTTAATTTCACAGTAAAATTTAAAATACCGAAATTTCGTGAACAATTTAAATTAAAAAAAGATTAACAATGGATTAGAAGTTAAGGACATTGTACTTACGTATTAGACCGGCCCCTTTTACTGTTACCTGCCGGCAAGTATAACCCGTCTCCTACAATACCTTCTTGTTCGTATTTACGGAAATTTATCTAAGTAGTTTAAAATTAAATTCACAGAGCTCATTACTGAAATACCTTGTATACTGAATTATATACTGGAGATATTCATCGATATACTGAACCAAATTTTTATTCTTTTTCAGTCGAAGAAATGATAAATGAATCAGATATAAAAATGCAACAACAAAACAACATTTCATCGCGTTTTGTGGAACAAAATCTAACTTAACTTTGGCAGCTTTTCAGAAAATTAAAAAAACTGATTTATCCCATAATGAAATACCTTCTGTATAAGTGTGTGGTATATTTCAACACGTTTTAGGATCGACATGTGAATTATTCTGTGGTTGGAATATTGAATTGGGTTATTTTATAGTTCCGTGAAAATCTGTGAGATAGGTAGGGTTAATGTGACCTAATATGAGGCACGTTCCTGGTAAAAGACACCCTCCTAATTCTAGTTGATAACATCTTTCAATTTCAAAAAGCCCGCCAACGATGTCATCTTATTGATAACGCCCACTGCCATCTGTATCAACCTTTTTCATTCTTAGTTTATTTGAAACTGAAATATGTTATAAACCAGAATTAAGAGGGTGTCTCCTATTAGGAACATGTTACATATTAGATCACTTTAGCCTACCTATCCCAATTTCGAGGAAAATGATTTAGAAGTTGTTGCTGGAGTTGCGACGATTTACTATCACAGATATTAATAGCATCTAAAAGAAAATCCTTATAGTCAAAACAACTATTATTCTCCTTAAACAATGTTAAGAAACAAATAAAAATTGTTAAATAATCAATAGTGAAAAGAAACACGGGGACCACAGTTACTCATTACCTAAGGAAAGTGATCAGAAAGTAACAGTGTGAAACCTAATCGGTGACTGGTCCACTTCTTAAGTACAAGAAATATATTTTTTAATGTTATTAAAATACTGTGTCCAACGTTAATTAATTTTAATTTTAATTTTAATTTTATTAAAATTAACTTACTGTGTCCACGTCTCTTTTTCCTACTATGAGGAGACTGACCAATGAAACAGACGCATGTGCTTTCAATTTTAAGTCAAAATTAGAAAAATTATTGTATACGTAAATGATTTCGGCTCCTGCTGAAACTGTGGGACCTCTGAGATCTAGGATTAAGCGTTTGTTGCTAGAAGAAAAAGCGTACCTTCCAGTTATAAGCGTATATTTCTCAAAAGGTGTATTTATGTGAAAATTCAATTTACTCTCTTTCAATTCATGAAACGAACCTGAAAGACAAAAGAAAATTTTAAAATTAATTTAATTTCAATTAAATCAAAAGATGAATAATTTAATCTGGAATACATTTTTAATTCATGAAAAGTTGTCTTTATTATTTCATTAAACAGGCTAGAATAACACAGCCTTAACTATTCTTTTTAAACTTTTTATCATACAATCACTATTCTATTGACATTTCATCACAAATAGATATTTTATACATATATTACAGATTAAAAGAAAATGCTGTACCGTCGATCGTAGTAACGTATTTCTTCCCATCGCCCATAAACTGTATATTTCCCTTAAACTTTTTCATCGGGTAAAGATACAGTCCAGCATTGATAGTCGCCGTTCTCATAGTCTCGAATGGCGTTATGATGCCGAAAAATGCATGATAGTAAGAGTATTCAGTGGTATGCATCTTTTCACCCAGAAGTTCAACAGCGAATTTATTCATAGGACTTGGCTGGTAAAAGATAGAATAATTAAAATAACATAAATGAACTAATTAAAGTTACAACAAATATTTATTTATTATATTTGACCAGAGGCTGAAATAGAACAATTATCGCAACTAAAAAAAAAAACAACAAAAAAAAACAAGCTATTCATTTAAATGAAATTCCGAATATAGGAGTGAATGTCACGAAACGTTAAATATCAAAATAAAAAATCAACTTACACTTTTACAGCATTTTTAAAGGCGCAAGCTAACTTATAAAATTTGTCAATGAAATTACAAGAAATAAAATGAAATATAACAATATAAAGCACACCTGGATTATAAATTCAGTCACAAATTTGTTTTCTATCTGGGCATATTTTAATATCCCTTTCATCGAGTTGACTTCGGGTATGGTACTGTTAATTTCACTAATGAAGACTACGAATTTGTTATCAGTTGTAAAATTGTATCGATAGGAAACCTCCATATCGAATTTCTGATTTGTTTTCCATATTACAGAACCATTCGATTTCATCAATTGTGGATCAAACTTTATTCTGAAAAAATAAAATAATATTAATATGCGGTATATTTAGGGGAGATAGGGGATGGTTGGGACATATAATGAACATGTTTTAATTTCGCTTCTTTGAGTCGTTTCAAAACCAATTGAAGGATTAGTATTTTTTGTTTTTTTTGGCTGTTTCGTTATTAAACAGTTACTTAATTGGCTAATTAAACTTATGAATATGGAATATACAAGATACCCCAAACAATTTTTTTAAAAATTTTAAATATGGATAATAATAACAAATTATCAATAAAATATAACTGGGTGACACAAATTAGAAATTTCTTCGAAAGCTTTGGCCAGTTCGATCCACTTTTATTTAGTGATACTGTTTTTATTAAACGTAAATTCAATGAAATACTAGGAAATTATAAATCTTTTAGCCGAAATAACGACTTATTATTACTGAGTTCATCAAGATATAATATATTTTACAAACAATTGTTCATTAAATCAGAACACCCTCAAAATTATTTGACTCTTAATACCTCCATAGCTTTTATTAGGAACATGGCTCAATTGAGGTAGAATAATAACAAATATACAATATCAATTACAATAGGTAATATTAAATATACATTAAACCCTGAGGAAATCTGTCCTGTTTGCAACCTGAAAATGTTGGAAGATCTTTATCACTTTGTTGTGATATGCCCAATGTATTTACCTGTCAGAACACACCACTATCAACACTAATTGGCATGGATATTGTATCATTCTACCAAACCTTAAGTTCTCCCTCTTCGGCTCAATTGAAGTCTTTCTACTATTATGTGCAGTCAGCTTTTAAAATAAGATCATTTATTATTTCAGACTAGTGTTTAATTTTTTATATTATTATTATTATTATTATTATTATTTTTATTATTTAGCTTAAGGTGACATATTATTTACATTGTTAATATAAACAAGGAAACTTTAATTATTTTGAATAAATAAGTAAACTTCAATTTGTTACTAGATTAGAATTTAAGTATTATTTTGTTATATATGTGCTGTATGGCTAACTCTATTTGTACGGGGAATATCCCAAAAACTAATAAAGAAATTATTTATTATTATTATTTTTTGTTTTATTCGGCACAGCTTTTTGCCCATATGTGACTTAAGGGGAGTTACTGTAGTGGTGTGACGGACCTATTCTAACCATGGTGGGAAGGTTGAGATTTATTTTGTGGGCCCAACGTCAAAGGAAGTCGCTGGGATGCCCAGTGGGGCAAACGAGGAAAAAAACCTAAAATCCAATGTTCATATCTGGAGTTAATTTTTATTGTTTTTCATTCTTGAATAGTGAACAAATAAAAAACGATTTGTACCTTTCTTATCAAAAATTTCCTTTGTGCTGAAATTATGAGGTTTCTCGTGGTTGTAATATTGTAATTTTTTTTAAATAAAAATATTTTGAGCTAGATAGAGCACATTTGAGTGATAGTTGTTTTACTGCTTTATGGGCATATACAGATGTACCACTTTATAACAGTACACATCCAATATAAACAATTAAATAAGCGAAAATCTTTCACAAAAAATAACTAATTTGAAGCATAATTATATTTAAGGGCTTATCCTGGCTTAAGATGGCAACGATTGATCTAGGACCGGGATGTATCAGAGAACATATCAGTTAATATAATCTATATTATTTATTTGTACATGAAAAGGTCTTACAGACATGTCCACAGTTCGCTAAGAAAAATATAACGTTTGATTTTTGTACTGAGCGGAGATCCAATAAACATTCTGAAATTAGACTATTGCATTGAAAAAAAAACTATAAAAAAATTATTACTATTTTGGTTAGTGAAGTTTTATTACAAATTTTGCTATAATATCATTGCTAATTTTATTTAAATACAAATTTAAAAAAATATATACATTTTATTTACTAATTATTATTAATTGATTATTACTAGTTTCTAATCAATAATTAAGTAAGAACATCTTCAAATTTTTCAATAAAAAATAGTTTAATTTAATTTTCAAAAACACAATCAGTTGTTATTTTCCCCTTGCCTATGCCCATTCTACCCTGTGATTTTTTATTTTATCCCTGGGTGTGATGCCCATAATATTCAAAGGTTTTGGTTAAGACAGGATCCTGGAAAAACTGTGATATTTTAGAAGTCAAGATCAAGAGGAATAATATTCAATTAATCATCCTATATATTTGTAATTGATTAGGCAATGATATGGAAAAAAAGTTAACTAAAACTTGAGAAGTGTCCAAACCATTACCGTTCTTCCCTAAACTACATGAATGTACTCTAAATAAAATAAAAATATCGATGTATGAGGAAGGAGGATTAAAAAAAAGACAAGAATTATTAAGAAAATCTTTTTTAATTTATAACGATAATATAAAGGTCTTATAATAAAGAAAAAAGTATATAAAAATAATAGACCTATATTTTACTCACTGATAAGTTACAGATGTGTGCTCCCAATTTGTAAATGGTGTTTCCACTTTTCCTTCAACCTTAGCGAACCTGTTTTCATCCATATCATAAATTCCATTAAATACCGAGATGATTATGTCCTTTTGACTCCACTGAACTTTTGCAAATAAAGAATAATCCACAACTGTAATTAATAACAGAAAGTATGGCTGAATATGAAATTTTAGGATGGAGAAAGAAAGAAATTATTAGATTGATGAATATTATGGAGGAGAAAGTTTATTTATTTTTTTAAAAATTTTAATTGTCCTTAAGGTTGCGGTGTTTTAAGTATATTTAAGATTACGAATTGTGCTTCCGGTTCATTAGCGACTTTGTCTAGTTATCAAAATAAGTCGAACCGATATTTGAACTATTTGGATGTGTCAATACGTGTGAAATAATTACAATCTTTCTATAAGATAAATAATAAACATATATTTATTTATTATGATTGACGTGGACGTACACTAAGAATTAAAACAACCATGTTTGACACAGTAGATGGGATGTAAGTAGGTTTAAACAAGTCTCCATTTAATATTTGAACTGAAAATAAATATTAAATCAATAAATGTCCAAATTAGAGTTTTTGCTGTCGCATTTATAGGTCCTTACAACCATAAAAACAATTCAACTGAAAATATATTGCGACGACTATAAAAAAATAAAATTCTGTTTATATTCTTTATAACATGATTTTCTTTAAAGATACATATAGAATAATGTATTTACACCACACTCACGTTTGTGTTCCATGTTGAAATATGATGTTATCAAACGTCCTGGATATTCGACTATGCACTTTCCATCATAATTTAAATTTCCATAAGAATTTGATAATAGAATAGCGGTAAGTTTCTGCGAAGGGTCTCTGTTCGCATCCCATTTCACATCCAGCCCGGCATCCAAAATTGTTTTGTTTGTTACTCCGTGGATGGAAATGTGGACGTCTCGGTACCTTAAAAAAATCAAATTAATAAAAAAAAAATAGATATTAAGGAAAGAAGGTATTAAATTGTAATTAATAAGGTGGATTTACACGTCACCGACTAACTGTTTGTTCCAGGAATTCAAAAGGGGGACTCGAACACGAACAGGTATTTTTTCTGTAAGTTCGCCGTGTTCCCTTTGGAACCGTACCCTTCTTTTTCTTTTTTTAAAAATATTATATTTATTAAAATAAACTACCTATGTGTGACTATTTACTCTCGCTTCTTTTTGATGGAGTTTACATCGGTGATAAATAAAGAATGGGTTTTTAGGAAATAAAATAATAAAAAAGTGCGCAAAACGTGCTTTAAAGAACTTAAAAAATGTGCAAAAACCTGTGTTTAATAAACCTATTGCATACCTAAAACTTGCAAAACTTTCAACTATCATATCAACTAAACTTGATAAGATGGAAGTAGGTAAAAAAAACTTACAATTTCAATCGTCCTTAATGTAAAATATTTCTTTAATGATGTTATTTAATCATGATCGTTAGTTAAACAAGTTTTAATTTTTAAACTTATTAATTAGAAGATAAAAGATTCGACCACGGCCTGGAATCGACCCCAGGTCCTCTGCATATCTTCTAATTAATTAGTGAAATATTTCAATATTCGTAAAAATGCAGACAAGAAGGAATTAAAAAACTAATTATTTTTTTTAAGCTATCATAAAAATGGAAGACATTGTACATCAAAATTCGTTTTGCCTATAACCTAAAATGTTCTTTCTTTAGTCAACAAAAGGAACATTCTACATCCACCGACGTAATAGGAAAACATAGATAGTTCATAGATCATAGATAGTTCCAGACTCGCTCAGTCTCCATTGGCTTTAATAACAGTGATGCGGCTGAGAGAGAAGTGCGGAAGCTCTTGAATCTCCGTAGTGGGAAAAGCCTGTCTCGTGGTTCTCCAGCATGATTGTAAATATTGTATGAATGTGCTTAAGATGCTTATTTTTATTTACATGAGTTGATTATTTTATTTATTTTTTCTTATGTTTTTATTCATTTATATTTTTTGTAAATAAAGTATGCATGTGTTCAATCAGCAATATTACCATTGTCTCGAAATTAGACAGAATATAATAATATCAATTAAGAGTTGTATTCCAAAAAAAATATAGTCCCAGATTAATGTCATATTCCATTTCTTTCCCGTTGACAAATTAATTTAATTTATCCTAATCCTAAGTTCTTAAAAAAAAAAAAAAAAGAATTGGTGACATCAGTAAATTTTGAAAACAGTACTCATTCCTTGTCGTTAGCATTTTTTAAAAGTCCTTCTGATGAAAGCGTAGGTAATGTTTTGTTTTTTCATGGAATGAGTACCTTTATGTCGTGCCTCAATCATTACTCAGGTGCTCATTTCTGTTATTCGAATCTAAGAACAGCAATTCTGAAATATGAAAATCAATATATATATATATATATAAATGTGTAACTTTCCTCTTTAACTTATTCAATGGAAACATATGGCTTTTCAGGTTGTTTGTGTTGCCTGACGTCTTTTAATTTTAGCTTAGGTACGAGATTTATGGGGAAACGGAACTAATTTGTCGAAATAAGACCACCGCGACCATCTCTTTAAAAAAAAAAAAAAATAATAAAATTACCCTAAATCCAAACGACTAAAAATGTACAAGTTCACAACGGTAACTCGCATCAAGTTACAAACGTAAAAAAAAAAAAATAATAATAACAACGATAAAACAGAAGGGCAGTAGCAATAACAAAAAAAATCTACGATTATAAATTTATACCTGCACCCTTATCCTCTACTAGGCTCTACAATTTACTTGAGCACATTTAAGAGGAGTAAGTATATATTTTTCTAACCATAAATCCATTAACAAACCGTCGAGCTTTTTGTGAAAACGATACTTTATTTTATAAATAAATTAAAATATCGTAGGTATATCGATTTAGATACCAAGAGCGGTATCATCGAAGATCAGCAGAAAAATGTCGATGTTATTGGTAGTGATCGATGGATCTTGTGGACAAATCTTAAAAAATCTAGGTGAGAGTTTAACCATAATTTTTCTAACGCGTGCCATGGCATTATATAATACCATACATAATTACAAAAACCCCATATAACATTATAAACGTACCTTAACCTATAAATAGCATTCAAATTACCCTAATTTAAGTGTAAACATAAATTAAAAACGCTTTAAATTGCAAGCCATTTTTTATTAAATGACTGAAAAATTTACAAAATAGAAGATAAGTTACCTCACTACCAATTGACCAATGATTAATAATTTTGTTAAAAGAATCCTGTTTTTTACATAATAAAATTAAGAATAATTTTGATTTAAAAATACTAGCCAATTCGATAAAAACTAATGTTAATTTAAAACTGTAGAAAATTGGACTACAACCTGTATTAGTTATATTATTATTTTAACAATTGCTTGTAATATTTTATTAATGATTTATTATAGTTTTTTTTTCTAGGCTTTTTCTTACTAAATATTACTTACTGGTCGAGATGAAGCTCTAATACTGTCTTTCTTTTGATAAGATCTAGTAAATTAGTAAAAGAATAAATCGCTGAGTCGTACTTGATTTCGGCAGAAGTTTCATAGACACCAATAATTTCTGAGAAATGACGGAATCCCAAACCGTAATTTACGTTGTTGTGTTCAGCCTGAAACGGTTGTTATTATTAAATTAATTTAATAAAGGAAGATGGTTGATCGTAAAGTTCATGTAATGGAAACGGCTGGGGGTGCAGTCAAATAAAACACTGTATGTGCAATAACATATATTGTGCTGACATTTCGACCAGAGATCCGAGTCTTCATCAGGGGTTTAGTCCACTGGTATAGAACGACAACCTATACCAAGGCAGTCGATCTATACCAGTGGACTTGACAGCCCTGATGAAGATTTGAATCTCGGGTCGAAATGTAGGCACAATGGTATTCCTCATATAGTGTCGTTTTATTTGACCGTAGCCCCAACCATTTCCATTACATAAATTAATTTAACATTCAAATCTAATGAAGTTCGTGATGTTTATCATTGGTCGATGTAACATTAATTTAACTTTTTCTGAAGGTATCCAAAGAAATCTTCCGAATGAGTTCGGATAGTGTGGATAGTCCGAATAGTGTTCTTACCTGAAGATCAGTTTTGATTTCCTCTTCTCTGTTCAAATATTTTCCCGATAGTAGCAGATCGTTAAAAAGTTGAGACCTTGCTAAAATTTTGAAATTGTAACTAGAAACGTAGGGATCGGATTGGTCTTGGAACATTCCTCGAACAGTTAAATTATGTCCACTGAACCAAACGCCGATAAATTCAACCTAAAAAATTAAATATGGTTCGCTACAAAAAATTAATGAATTATACAGTTTTGATAAAATATTTATATTCAGCATAGCGTCTTACATCATAATCATTTGGGGATTTTTCAAATAACTTTACGTAAACTGATGCTTGCTCCTTAGATGGCGTTAGTAAAACTCTTATTTTGTTTTCGAAATAGAACAATGATCCATGAGGTATATTCAAATCGAATGTCAAAATTATTTCTTTACCTGTAAAAGAATGTTTTATTACTTAATTAATTATATAGTCATGATGATTTTTGTCGACAACGGAACTGCGAACAGTGTCCAAAACTTACATAAAAGGCTCAAACATCGAGTATGTCGAAAATCATGTATATTTGGAAATAACATTCGTTTGACTTTGATCCATCACATAAATATTTAAGAGAAGATTGCACAAAAATACTAGGGCTTATAAAGTGCATCTCGGATTCATAATTGGGAGCCGATAGAGACACTCTTATAAAAATATATTACAGTGTAATACGATGCAATATTGATTAAGGCGCTCGGTTTTATGAGACAAGAAACAAAATGACTCTACAGCTCTCTACAATTCAGCCATCAGAACAGGAGCATTTAAAACTTCTCCGGTTGAAAGTATTTGGAGTATCAGGAGAGCCATCCTTGATTATGAGGCTAGAATATCTGTTATAGTTTCTAATATGAAGGCTATACGTTTCTAAACTAAAGGCAAATGTTCATCATCCTGTAATTATAAAAGTATTAGTAGTCTGTAACTGGCGGATTTGTGAATGTTGAGGCTAACGCGCTAAATAAAAATTATACATCTTTACAACATTTGAATATGGACCTGAGTAATATTGGACCCACCCACAACAGGATAATTCCGCTTGGAAGAAAATGAAGCAGTTCATAGATATATCGATTGCGAAATATTCTGAGGGGCTTTCCTTAGAAGTCCAAAAATACTTTGTAATGCTATTAGAAAAATAAATAACTACGAGATTATATACACCGATGTTTCCAAAATGGAAGATAGTGTGGACAGCGCTGTGTATAGTGAAAGAAAAAAACAATCGGCTGAATTGGTTCCAGACATAATTTTTTCGTGTAAAAATTACAAACATGTGTAATGCTGTTGCTAATATGGCCAATAATAACATTATACACTTAATATTTAATTTAATATTAATTAATCTGCTATATGAAAGAATTCTACAAAAAAGAAAAAAAAAATGAATATCAAAAGTTCCCTAGTCCTTTTTTATTTCAAAAGGTTATACAAAGAAATTTGAATGATTTAGTTAACACCGATACAAGATAAGACTTAAAACATACCTGTCGCGTATCTCACAATCACCTTAGAGGTAGAATTGTTTGGAGTATTTTGCTTTAAGAATCCCAGCTTGATGTCAATTCCACTGTTTGGCTTTATGATTTCCAATGAAGTGTTAAGTTTGTTTATGGCAAATGCCTTAAATTGCTGCAAGTCCCAACGAACCCTAAGTTTTTGAGAGTCATCTTTGATATATGGGTTTGTCAGCATGTTGAGTCGGCAATCGACGTGACTTTGTGCTTTCTAAAATAGTAAAAATGAAGTTGTATGGATTATGATGATATGAGAGCTTTTATTTGAATTTTTACTGAGAGATCATATTTGGAAATATTACTCACTTAAAGATAATATGTTATATTATATTTGGAATTTTCTGACACACATAATCATATTTTCTCACCTGAAATTTTACTGATAGAATGAGATTTATTTCTGGATAAGCTGTAGATTCAAGTTGCAACTGTGTTGTGTAGTTAGTTAGGAATTTAGTTGACCTGTTGTCGAGTTTGAGCTCGATCTTGACTGTATCTGTTGGACCTGTCCCAAATTTATAATCCATTTTAATATTAGTTGCAAATGAGACTTCACTCATCCTTCCATATCCTGATATGACAGTTGCGAAGCGTTGCGTTTGGAAATCTAATTCTATATGACACTGTGATAAACCTTTCTTTTTAACCCAAGAAATGGAACCTAAAAAAATATTTAAAAAATAAACCAATAAGTTCATTGTTTGAAGATCAACATTGAAAATAAAAAATAAAAAAAACACTCAGATTACTTATTTTTAAATGCTTCAGAATGGAAACAAATAACTTAAAGGAATGTATCAAACTACGTTCACTAACGTTAAGGAAATTTCAAGGGAAACGTTTTCTATCTTCCACATTTTTTTTCAACATATTTTTTACTATATATAATAATATGAAGACTATTTTGTAATACCTGATAATGAAACAATACGTTTGTTATTAATAGCAAACAATAACCTTGGATGATAAGTATTTCCATATTTTTCTTCTGTAATATTAACTCCAATTTGAATATCTATATGTTTTTTGCCGTTAATATCTAATCCAAAGTTGATGAGTTTTTCATTTCGTGTATTTCTGTAATAACCTGAAAATTTAATAATTAGTAATTTAATTATAAATTTAAAATGGAGTGTTTTTATCATTTCTGTCAGCTCAGACTTTGGTTTGGAGGAAATTATATAAAGGTCAATCTCCTAGAAAGGGAACAACCAAACCAATTTTCGCCGTAAAAAATTTCATATATATATAAGTGATGATTTACTACCAAATTTAGAATAAAAATAAAAATATTTATTTAAGATTACTACTTTGTGATACAACACCATTGCAACCTTCAACGAGCCTGCGTGTGTGCCTTTTTCATAAAACACATGTGATCTAACACTCGATATAGGCGGGCGCAATCGACTATAGGGTGCGCTAGTAGTTTGGCAAAATGTCGGAAGCAACGGGGATAGACACAGTTGATGTGATAGAGATAATTGGTAATTTTAAAAGACCATTAATCCAAGGGCAGGCTATCCTTGATGCAAACCACATAATTACATGTGGAATAATATCTATAAGTTAAAAAACAGTCATTTTACAAGCCTTGTGCCTTCAAACAAGCGATCTTAAAGGACTGCCCCATCAAATAAAAGTGGAAATAAAATTTATTAATAATAATAAGCAACTTTCGTGTAAAGCTGGTAGTTCAGGTAAATGCAAACAAATCATTGTAACTTTACTCTCCGTTTTTCGGTTAGTAATAACATTGATTACCTATTCATACAATCATTGTTATGGGAGCTGTCATTTTCATGACAGCTTAGTTTCTTTGTCAAATTATTTATTTATATGTCAAAACTTTCAGGCATCGCATTGAAAACTTGGAACAATTCAGCACAACGGATGTAATACAAAAATGGGGAAAATTAAAAAAGAAAAACAAATCTATGACACTATGGTCCCAATGTTATTTGCATAAAACTAGCATTTTGGAATAATAAAATGTCAAATGCTAATATTTACCTGAATAAATATAGTCACTTTCTTTTAAATGAAGACTACATATCGTCATATGTTTCGAACAGGGCTCATCTATTCTTAATTTTACAATACACCCTTTAAGAAGCTTTTTATTTTTTGGAAATAAATGGAATTTCACGTATTTTGATTTTCCTTGTCCTATTAGACATTTTTCAAATAATTTTTTGCTCATTCGGGTTTTAATTATGGAAAAATAAATTAAAAACGCCAAAAAACCCTATGAATTCCAGGTAATGACCCGGCTTCTATCCCCGTTTCTCTAGTTCCTGAAAGAAGCAGCACCGTCGCTTGCGCTCGCCTATAGTGTTAAGTAAAGTTTGTTTTGTTTAATGTTTATCTTTGTTTAAAATGTTTGATAGTATTATAATTAATAGTATGAAAAAACGTGCAGTTTAATTCTTTTGTACGGGCACTGTTATATTATCTATGTATAGTTTGGAGTCTCGTTGGAACAATGTTATATGTGATATTTGTTTTTAAATTTCCAATTAATTTAAGTGGGCGATAATTACTTAAATGTTAAAAATATTTATATTTGAATCAAAACTATATAATGGATTATTTTTATTTGTCAATTAATTACTACCCTAATCATATTTTAATAATCATATCTTTATTTATAAAACTAATTCTGATATGTTCCAGTACCAGGAAGTATTAATTGATGTTATGCTATGTTTTCTTTCTAGGAGACCCATACACAACATTTAGGTGTTTGTGTATATGTACACACAAATATAAAAATTCACACATTACCTTCAGCTTGTACTTGACTCAAGCTTGATTTGTATGCTAAGGTCAGGTTTTGTGTTTGTGGATCAAGATCTATCATGGCTGTCATTGCTCTTTTTGTAGTTGATCCTGGTGTATCGAATTTGAACATCAGCACCGTTTTATTCTTTAAACAAAAAATAGTACTTTAAAATTAAAAAGATAATAATTAAAAGAGCTGAAATACAAAAAAAATATCAAATTCCAATAGTAAATTTTTAAATAATTTTATATGAATTTCAAAAGATCGGTCATGGCCGGGATTCAAACCCGAGTCTCTGCATTGTTGACCTGTCTGAGGTACGGATATTGGTAGCTCAGTTGTTCAGAGTGCTGCAACCGTGATGAAGAGACCCGGTTTCGAATCCCAGCCATGACCAATCTTTTCTCTTCAGATAGCATTATTCAACCAACGATTTGGCTTTGTTGCTGAATAATTATTAATTAGTCACAGAATTTCACTTAATATTATTTTTCATTCCATGTAAACAACGATAGTGCTATGTAAGAGTATTACCATATTCTTTATTTTTAGTTTTTTTTTTGATTATGTTATTGAAATTATTCTGCCATGAATATATTTTTATGTTCGCAATTTAGTTAGCAAATAAGCACTTGAAAACAGGTAGTTTTATATTCTCTTAATACAGTGCCTTTCACAACATGGTCGATATTCAGCAGCTAAATTTTCATTTATAAAATTTGCTAGCATTCATAAAATTTGTTTCTTAATTAAAAACAGAAGTATTAATTATTTTATGGTAAAATTATTTAACACAAGAGGAAGGATATTGGAGTCTGGATGAGGGAGGCAAGATATTTTGACAGAAAGAAGATTAATACCTAATTAGAGTTATTTACTAAATTAGCACTTACGTTAACTATATCCAACTTGTACTCTACAATATATAATTTGGCTGTCGGATCAGACTTCTCCAAGGTCACTCCAAGTTTAAGCGGCCCGCTGAAGAGGAACAAGGGAGACTTGAGGAGGAGTTCTTTGTTGGGAAGTAAAGTGTTGGCGCACAACTTCAATCCTATCGTCTCATCTATTATGGACCAAGAGCACATTCGGTTCTCCTTCCTACCAGCAGTGATACCTGCCAGTTCTCTCTCATCTTCATTCACTATCAGTATCAGGTGAGTCCTGTGCAGAAAAAGGAAGTAAAAAAATGTTTCAATCAAATCAACACACATACAATACAAATAGTACTCACTCAGCATGGACGATGTCGGATTTTTCAAGTGGCAAATTGAATGTGGTCTGGACGAATGTCAGGTTTTTCTTTGTTACGAAGCTCCCTTCGAGGGCTGTTGAAGTGTAAACTGTACCCTTGAACTTTATTCCTGTTGTTGCGACAAATGAATCCACTTCCATGGCTGCTTTCAAGCTTAAACCTATACTGTAAAAAATATATTTTTAATAAGTCCTTGTTTTTGCTCATTTTTTTATGTTTTACCCTCAATACTCATGCACTCATGATATCTTTTACAATAGTTCCAGAATTTCCCAATATTTATCGATGCCCATTTATTTTAAATATATCAGATTGTATATTCAGATGAGACTCTCTGGCAAATATATAATCAAGATTTCGGTGAATAAAGAAATTATTCGATATAACCCACAAACTGAATGTAAAATGTGCAATTTTAAGGCCAAAGAAACACTCTACCAAATATTACCTCAAAATATAAATGAAATGAGAATGATGTACAAATTTATGTCTAACATATTAAATTACAGGGGTACGGTTGGGTAAACGAGTTATCCACAATAATGTAATATGTAATAAACTATAAGGCTAATATAATATAAGTTTAATATTTCAGCTTATTATTAACTTTACATTAAACATTAACATCATAGAATATTTTAATAATTTAACTTTTATTTTTATCCTTTGTTTTTAAAATATTTTTATATTGTATGTTTATGGTTGTTATAAAAATGAAAAAGAAATCCATTGTTATGATATGCTTATTTTGACTTCATTTGAACAGGGTTATTCCCTAAAAGCAAATTATGCCTTAAATGTAAATAAGGTTTTGTTTTTCTTTAGAGGTATAGTGAATGAAATGTAGCCGTGCAACAATGATGGCAAATTTGAGTTAAAAATTTGTCACTGTTTTAGGAGGGGATACATCTGAAATAAATTAAAAAATATAGCTATATCAATGTGGAACAAAGTCCATTTAAAATAAGTAATAAATAAAACCTATGATAACTCAAGAAAAATAGGGAGTTAACTAGTGACGTAAAAGGTCGTTTATAAGCAGAAACAGGGAAACTGATGGAGGACGCCTGATTTTAGACGGGATAGAATTCTAGTGAGAAGCTAATCGTACGGAAAGTAGCTCATGAGCTGCAAAGTAATCGAGATTACTTAGAGTACATGGAGTTCTTTTACAAAAATATTTTGACTATGGAAATTAATAGGAAATGCTGTGCTGATTAAGAATATACCTTATATACTTAGGTAGGAAATAATATGTGACAAGAGTTTGAGCAAGCAAACTTAAAATATAGAATAGAGAGACATTATTGGTTAGCCGAAACAAAACTTATCTTTCAACAAATTCAAACAAAACAAAATATAAAAAAAGAACCCTACCTTCATTGTATTGTTTGTTTATTTTTTTTAAATTAGATTTAATTATGTCTAATAATAACTAGGCACTGCTTCAAATTCTTCATATTGTTTAATTAATCAAAGTTAAAACAAATACTTTCTATGGACTTGAATGTAAAAATAAGCTGCCGCCAGGCAAAACTCTTCCCCATGCCTATCATGCCAAAATTATCTCCTAATGTCAGCAAATTCTCTAATTATTAAATAGCCTGTATTACGATTCATTAGTAGTGCTGGATTATGATGTAAACATACCGTTAGGTTTAACCCAAGAATATAGGCACACTAATGTTAAATAAAAAAAAAATGAAAGTCTTATTTTCATGTTTCATCTCATTGTTATTATTAAAGCAAAAATTGAGTTAAACAATAGATCACGATTGGACAGGATTCTTGTTTATTAATATTACAACAAAACCTCGAAATATCAAGTTTCATTTTTTGGCCCAATGTTCGGCGGGACAGTTGACACGCCCCACTGTGGAGCGTTTTAAATCTATGAGCGTCACGCGCTTCCCTGTATTACTCAAACTGCAGACAGGACTGACGCAGCGTCATAATTGTACTGTCGTATCATCAACTAATTCAACTAATCAACATGTATATGTAAATACTATTATTATAAATGTATATATGTATAAAAATAAAGACTATTATTGTTATTATTATTATCATCAACTAATTACTAGTAAAATGGTGCGGATAGAAAAGAAGAAGATAGGAAGAGAAAACATCTAAGTATGCTGAGGGTATCAGATACCTATTGGCGTCTGCCCCACTAGTCTCAACATGTCTACCTCTCCGAATACTTTGCAGCTGATGTGCACCGAGCCTTATATAAGGCGCACATTGAACTGTGCCACGCAAGCGACGCAGAGCAGAAAAGGGCAAATAGACACAAATCAGAGCAGGACGGCTCGAAAAAAAACTGCGTCGCACAGTTTTCCGCGGACATTGGACCGCGCGCTTCCTTTCTATTTCACAAAAACTGCTCTGCTCTGCTTTTCGTCGCGAGTGTCTCAATGTGCACTCGGCCTTAAAAAGGACTTGTCAAATGCAGCAGTTCGGTGGAGGGAAACTAGAGGACGGGACATGGTGAGGAGATACAGAACGTAAGGTTTTAATGATAAGCTTTATGAGACATAGGAATTATAATGACCTGGTATAAAAGAAACAAGCAATACTTTATGGTGAATACCTTGGTACAAGTTTTCCTTTTAGGAATAATTCCTTGTCCGAAGAGAATTTGGTTGCATTGATGAGACCCTTCGCGTCAATTTTTATCGTTGCTGTACCAATGGAATTGAGCCTTAGAGGTAGACCAATCATCATTGGAGTTACATAGGATATATCTACCAGCATAGAAGATGTTTTGAAACTGATTTCCTAAAAGATTAAGATAACATCATGATTTTTCTTTAAAATTCTATAAACTGCCAACAAAATCAAACGTGAAAAATTGTCATTTATTACACGAAATAAAAAAAAAAAATTAATTACATAAATGCGTATTCTTAAAAGTGGAGAATGAAATTATAATACATAATTTAAATAAAAAAAATTATGAAATTAACTTACCTGCCCACTGAAGAAATTACGTATGATCCTCATTGGATTAAGCTTTTTTAATTCTTCTAGAAATTGGTCTATACCGACAATTTGGGAATAGCTCAATTCATTACCAAACATTTTCAATGAAACAGATATCTGAAATTGTATTTAAATATAAAAAAATATCATGTTTTTTTAATACATGCATTATAATCAGAGAAGATTTATAATGACAAAACTTAACATCGAATAGTATATATCTATTAATCAATAAAAACATTAAGTTATATTTATTATCAACTATCGTCATTGTTTACCTTAATATCATCAATCTCTGGAAAATATGGAAGCTCGTCAATAAGAGCCTGTAATGGTTTTGGAGAATTTCTGATAATACGGACAAGTCTTAACGCTTTTTCAAATAGTTCCCTGTTGAATATCCTATTGTTATTAAATATCTTTTCGGCAACTGCGTCCAATCCTTGGATGAAGAATGTCACCTGTTAATGAACCGTTTAAACTATTTCATCAGTAATATTTATGGTGCCAATAAACAAAATCCACATGCGTTTAGATAATAATATATAATTTAGATAAAATTATAATAACTGTAAGAATATTGATTTTTAATGTAATGTAATCCCATGGCAAATTAATATTTACTGAAACTAACTATTAATCATCCTAGTAACATGATATAACTATTCTGAAATCAAGAAATAAAATATTTTTGATTAGAACTATTATCCCAACCAGATTCTCTAAATTCCATCAGAACCTTACTTATCATCCTAATCCTTCTGCTCTATCCCTATCTTGCCCCAACCATCCATACAACTCTCCTCGAAGTGGGTGGCATAGCATGAGTCGGAGTCAGAGTTGGGCGTATTCGTATTCGCGAATAAGAATACGAATATCACCCGAAGCACCCCCAACCTGCGAATACGAATACGAATATTCGTATTCGCATATACGAATACGAATATAGTTGTATTCGCAAATATAAATACGAATATTCGAATATTCGGAGGGGAAATCAGCGAATATTCGATTATTCGCAGGAAAATCTGCGAATATTCGATTATTCGCAGGGAAAATCTGCGAATAATCATATACGCGCAGCTGAAATATACAAATACGTTCGTAATTACTTGATAAAAATACAGATACACTCATATTCGCTACAAAAATATACGAATACACTTATTTTCGCAGGAATAAATATTAAAACAGCTATATTCTCAACTAATAACACTAATTAAGGTATTCCATGACTAAACATTATATTATTTGTATTAAATTTTACGTTAATTTTAAAAGTAGTTATTTAACTGTTATTTATTTATTACTTTCACTTACCTAAATACGAAATATATAGTAAGGGAAATTATTGCCATTGTGAAAAATTTCCGGTTTTCAAGGGAACCGGACGTTTTGGGGTCTCCTGAGTCCCGCGAAATGGTCTGTGTTGGTGTTGTGTGTGTGTGTGTGTGTGTGTGTGTGTGTGTGTGTGTGTGTGTGTGTGTGTGTGTGTGTGTGTGTGTGTGTGTGTGTGTGTGTGTGTGTGTGTGTGTGTGTGTGTGTGTGTGTGTGAGTGTGTGTGATTGTGTGTGATTTTGTGTGCGTGTGTGTGTGTTTTAACTATTTGTCGTACGTAACTTAAATTAGGTATTTGAGGTATATAGGTGCCCGCGATTTGACAACCAAGATTTCTTCTAAATCGAGTAAGCATAGTGAGCGCTTTATCCGAATACAATTTTTCTATTTACGATTTCTCAAAAACGGTTCTAACGATTTCGATTAAACTTTTTAAGTTTAATTTTAATGAAGCATTCATTAATAGTAAGAAATCTATTAGGTCTGATAGGGCTTTTATTATTGGCTAAGGAAAAAATCTTCCTTTAAAGTAATTTTTTTTTCTTTCTGATTGCGAGTAAATTATTGTCCCTTTCATCCCTATTTACAAAAAATGGCTTAATATAAAATACGAAAGAATTGAAGAATTAAATATAAGAGTAATAAAATATTTGATTTACCAAAATAAAAATTTCAATTTCCGATAATATTAGTAGTAATGTGTATGTATAATATATCGGTCGAAATTTTGGAATTTAACAATAAGTTTTCTACCAAGAATGAAGTTTGTCTCATCCACTTAGAACTTCGGTTGAATTATTTTTTATAAATAAATATATTAGATTATAGAAAAAATAATCGAGTTTTAGACTATACGATCATCTTTGTTGAGGAACTATCGTAAATAAGAATCGATAGAAAGGGTTAATCACAACGGCTGATATTAAATTGGAACTAAATTTTTAATTTTTAGTAGGTTAGTATTTTTTAATAAATAACGATATTTTATCCTTTTAAGGCAGTAACAAGTAATAATGTTGTATTAAAGTAAATAGATCACTGATATGACAACAAGCTCTTAAAACACGTTGACTCTTTTCGCAGGCTCGGTATGCCTTGTCTTGTTAATAATGAGGAGTTAGTAAAGATGTAATGCGCATGCGAATATTGCCATTGTTTCAAATGCTTGTTGGAACATAACTTTGATTCAATAAGAATCACCATATGTTTTTTCCGACCGATACAATTCTGAAGAACACGCTCTTCGCGCGGCCTTCCACCAAATAATAAACTTGAGATTATTATTTCTTAAATTCCAAACTTTCGAACTATATATTATACATACAAATTACTACTAACATTATCGGAAATTGAAATTTTTATTTTGGTAAATCATATATTTTATTACTCTTATATTTAATTCTTCAATTCTTTCGTATTTTATATTAAGCCATTTTTTGTAAATAGGGATGACAAGGGACAATAATTTACTCGAAATTAGAAATAAAATAAAATTACTTTAAAGGAAGATATTTTCCTTAGCCAATAATAAAAGCCCTATCAGACCTAATAGATTTCGTTAATATTAATGAATGCTTCATTAAAATTAAACTTAAAAAGTTTAATCGAAATCGTTAGAACCGTTTTTGAGAAATCGTAAATAGAAAAATAGTATTCGGATAAAGCGCTCACTATGCTTACTCGATTTAGAAGAATCTTGGTCGTCACATCGCGGGCACCTACGAGTATATACCTCAAATACCTAATTTCAGTTTCGTACGACAAATGGTTAAAACACAAACACACACACACACACGCACGCACGCACGCACGCACGCTCGCACGCACGCAGCACGCACGCACGCACGCACGCACGCACGCACGCACGCACGCACGCACACACACACCCACACACACACAAACAGACCATTTCGCGGGACTTGGTTATTTGGACTCAGGAGACCCCACAACTTCCTGTTCCGTTGAAAACCGGAAATTTTTCGCTGTTTTTCCCTGCGAATATTCGAATATTCGTATTTATATTTGCGAATACAAATATATTCGTATTCGTTTATGCGAATACGAATATTCGTATTCGTATTCGCAGGTTGGGGGTGCTTCGGGTGATATTCGTATTCTTATTCGCGAATACGAATACGCCCAACTCTGGTCGGAGTTTCCTAGGTTGAATGTCTACATTGTAATTTGTATGAATGTGAAACTGTAATTTTATTCCATTTTCATCATTTTTTTTTCCTTCATCGAGGTTTTCCTTTTATTATTATAAATTTTATTTATTATTATAAATTCTTTCATTTATGCATATTTGTATATAATTAGTGTGCGAATGAGTCCTCAGAGCTCTAATATCAATACCCTTGATTGTGGCAGATAATTATTTCTTTCAATAAAATATAAATATATATATATATATATATATATATATATATATATATATATAAAATAGAACTTACTATACCTCACAAATATTCAAAGTTTCCCCAAACAAGTTTATGGTGATGTTGAAATTAACGATTTTCGGAATGAATGATTTCCGTGAAAACAAAATGTTAGTCTCCATAAAGCCTCCTGAAAATAAGAGAATTTACTAATGAGAAAGTGTCAATCTTTGATTTCGCCCACTTTGTTTACTATTGTCTATTTAAAAGAGTGGTTATAGCTTACCCACTCCGTACTGATTAAGGTAGAAGGAACTTTCATAATTTCTCGAATATTTTCTAAAATCTTTGTCGAATTTATCGTTGAAATGTTCATCTTCAAGCATGGCTTGTACCTCAACGCGATTTGGGAAAGAGGATTTCATGGTTGTCTGTAAATTACTCCAGACAAATGAACCAACTGCAAAATAAACGATAACAAATCATTAAAAATTTACTTGATGAATGTTTAGTTTTATATAAATAGATATAGATTTATTTCTCTGTGGAGTAAGACCACATACAAATACATCTAGGCAAGGCTACATAATGATACATTTTAGTAATTTATACATGGGTATCAAAAACTTTACATAAATTCATTATACGTATATTATTTATGTACAAAATTTGACCTTTAATTTGTCAAAAATAAAGATTAAATGATTTTTTTAAATGAAGAAGTCTCTTCCGTATTTTCAAAATTTCATTTGTTTTCCCAACGTTTCGGGCTATTGGCCCATCCTCTGGGCTTATCTATGAGTTAGTTTCTCTCATATTTCAAATTGCCAATTGTCATCGTACATTTTTTAATCAGTATATATAATACTTTTGTCATCTTTTGCATTTTACATTTGTTGGCATATATGAAAGGAGCTTTTATTTCATTGTCACATTTTAAGATGACAAAAGTAGTATATATACTGATTAAAAAATGTACGATGACAATTGGCAATTTGAAATGTGAGAGAAACTAACTCATAGATAATCCCAGAGGATGGGCCAATAGCCCGAAACGTTGGGAAAACAAATGAAATTTTGAAAATACGGAAGAGACTCCTTCATTTAAAAAATCCTATAAATAAAGCACTCTTCCTCACTAAGTGAAAGAAAAGAACCAAGTAGATTAAATGAAATAAGATTACGAAAATAAATAGTATTCATAATTTTTGGTAGGCACTTCAAACATATAATTACTTTTTAAATGTATAATATTAATCTGAATATATTAGTTGTAAAGTAAATAATTTGTTGTTTGTTATCTCCTGTATTTTTATTTTTATCACGTTGAACGGAATTCTTTCAATAGTTACATTACAGCGACAAGATAACGTAGGTTGGTAAATTATATTGTAAAAATGGTTATTCTGTCTTTTTCTTAATGATTCAAGATCAATGTTACTCAATAATCTTTAATAAATGATCTTCAATGCATTTTTTATGGAGCTTATTATAAGAAAAAAAAAAAGAAATGAATATAATAGCAATAAAGTAGGGTGTGATATTTTTAATAAATAAATCACTTGTATTTTCTAATTTTGTGAATATATATTTTTTAAAGTTACCCTGGTTGAATTCTTCGGTTTCCAAAGTTGTCTTGATTGCTTTTAAAATAGCGTAGGTCGGACATCGCATTATTTGAAGGTAAGCTGATATTCTCACTTCGCCTTCGACTGAACGATTTTTGAATGTATCCAGAAGAAATTCTCGGTTGGTTTCACATGGTAATCGCCTACAATATATTTACATCAAAATTTCTAATGTAACAAGAAATTAAATTATTAAAATGTTTAGTATTATGTATGACTATTTATTATAAACTTGAGCATGAAAATAATAAAAATGACTAAAATATCTGGGCTTATTTGTTTTATATTAATAAAGAGCTACATGAATGAACCTTGAATACAATTTTAAACTATTATGAAGAGAATGTGAGAATATGTTTGAAAATGGCTTGCCTGTGGGCTTCTATTGCCAAAATTTTTACATCAGTAGGCATCGAAGGATTCTTGATACAATCCTGAAGAGTAAAGTTTAATGTATTCGTTGCGACGCCTGCATTTCCTATAGCTTTGAGAGCACTGTACACCTAAAACAAAAATTCGAGAACAATTTATGAATTTATTCATAAATATATTTTATTTTTTTATTTATTCGTATTATACATATATTTTATTCGGATGAAGGAGTAGACCAGATCTTGGACCGCGCGGTGTGGTATTCTTACAGACTGATATTTCTTGCGGAAAATCGACGAAAGAAAGTCAAGCAAATTAACATTTCTACGATACATGTCCCCGTTAGGGATGCGACATCGATGTCGATGTTTCTAAAACATCGATGTTATGCAGCCATGTATGTGAACATGCATGTGAACATCGATGATTGTGTATCATTAATATCACTAGGAACATTTTAAATGCAACTGCAAGAAAGAAAAAAAAAAACATGATTTTCTTTATATTCATCCATCGGTCGAAGCACTGTGCGCCAGAGTTCTGGAAACAACTTACACCAACCATGCGTAGTGATGGCCCCAACCCCTCAATGCGACGTGGCTTTTCAGCACAACATTCTCCCAGAAATATGGAATATAGATCTCTTTCAATCAGTACAATTCAAGACCGGGTACTAGAGATGCGACACTGAAGGCAAGGCATCGATGTTTTGAACATCGATATTTACGTATATTTTGCCACTGTCTCTGCTAAATAAATAAAATTGTTAAATAATCAAAATTACCATTGAGGTAAGAGGACGGAGATGCAGAGGACCGGGATGCGATTCCAAGGCCGCGGCTATTTCTCTTCTAATAAAAATATTTGTAATACTGATGAAACCTTTATTATAATAACGAGTTCGTAAAAACGAGTCAATTACTAAGGAAACAACTGTTCCATTCAGATATATATGGAAAGATCAATATACCATTATTTATAGGAAGTTAAAAAAAAAAAAAGTTGTATTCTAGTAAATTATTTAGTAAGAATAAACATCCATGACGCATATTTTACCTTATCGTTGTGGTTTTTGTATTCACAGGATTCACTGGTTACTTCTTCAAGTTTCCGCATAACTTTCACGACGGACTCATGTTTACCGCAATTTTTGCTCCTTTGACAGAAGTTGTGAATCATTGTCGTGACAGTGAGGGAAGCCGGGGCTGTCGAGTTTTCTGATAGCACTAATTTTGCCACTGCATCTATTGTTTCAGCATCAGGCCTAATAAAAATGATAACTTATTGGCGTGGGTATATAAAAGGAAGAAGATGTTAAATTCTAAATCAAATTTTAGTCTCTTCCTGAATAATTGTTTAGTTTCAGAAATTTATAACAACTTACCTAGGAACAAATGCCATTATGAATAGCCATTCGTTAATAGTGGCATTGTTTGTTGTACCATCTGTGATTATATCAGTCATAATTTTTGTTGAAGCCCTGCTTCTAATGTAAGGCAAAGCATCCAACATGTGCATCCTAAATATAATCAAAATTACTAATGCAGAAAAATTAAAATAAAGCAGAAATTAAAATTTCTTTTAATTCATATTCCTCAAATTCTTGCGAGAAAAAAAAATAATAAAATGGAAATAAAACTTTGTATGTTCAGCTGGATCAATTATGAAAATAGAAATAAATAAAAAAACAACACATTAATTGCTTGTATTAGACACATACCTCCCAGACTCACAAATGTAGTTTGATTCATAAAAAAGCTGGCCAAGTGTAGGCAGTGACAAATCTCTTGCCACGTGTATAAACTTCGTAAAATATTCGGTATATTTCGGTTGAAATTCCATCTACAGAAAATAAAAAACATATTGAAATATGTTTTAATATTTTTTTTTTTTAAGAGAAAAGATTGGTCTCGGCTGGGATGTGGTTACAAGAAATAATTAAATTAATATAAAATAAGTTTATTATTGCAATACATAACATTATTAACTTAAAAGTTATGTTTAGTACATAAAGTGATAAATTATTTACCGTATTTATATCACAGAGGGATACAAGTAGTTTCTTGCACATTATAAGGTTGTCGTTGTTAGTTTTCAAAGCCCTACGGTGGTCAAATAGTAAGTTATCCCGCATTGCAATATCTCCTGAAAAATAAAAAATAAGTGAATATATTTTTTTCAAATATATATAAAAATATAAAGAATAAATAAATTATTTTTAAATAAAATTAGTGATAAAAAACGATAAAAGTATTTTATCATGCAACAAACATGCGCCATTACTAATAGAGATCAGTGCTACGGAATACAAAAGAATGTAACTGTAAGATACTAAGCATTGATGCGCTGAATTCAAAAGATTTTTACCTAGTTTTTTTATAAAATCTTGATCCGGGAGAGTAGTCGGTGTTTCAGAAATCAAGATGATCTCGCTTCTTGCAGCAGTCTTAGCACCGTTGGTCTGATTGTAGAAAGGTTGGTACTCATGCCGTTCATGGCAATTGATTTTTGTCAAAATCTTGTGGTCTATGTGTTGGCTACAGAAAATGGATGAATTCATTGGAGTCCACTTGTGATATTTCTAAAACAGTTCATTTGTTGATAGCATATTTCATTTAAACCAACTTGGGAATGATGGATAGACAGCAAATTGGAAACGTATTACCTTTTGAAAAACGTAAGGAGTCATAGGAACGATTGAATATATTTGGTATCTGTTTGTGCATGAGTTCATATCTAACTTTTTATCAATGATTAGCGTGGTACCGTTCACTTCTCTAAAGAAGTATCCGGCAAAGCAGTCACCGTTGACATCTCTCTGGAACAGAAAAATTATGTTGAAATTCGACATATTAAGTACTATGTCTACTAAATTAGGTATTTTATCAAATACACTTTTATTGAATGATGCATTGTATTTAAGAGCCGATACCAGAGGAGGGCTTGCACTGGGCAACGGAATATTATTTTTAGGATGAATAATACGTTGATTAATTTTTATCTTTTTTAATAATGGTAATTTTTAGCTTAATTTAGTCATCAATGCCATGAGATGATGATATTTCTTTCGGAAAATATTAAATAATTTAAAGATGGGGTGGAAAATGTATACTTGCGCTCCCTTAATCCTGCTTTGCCAACTTTTTATCTCCTACGCTTTTGCCAACCAGACACCTCTTTTGCCAGGCGTAAAGATTAAATATTGATGATTTTAATGAGGGAATATAACCTTTTTTGTTGAAATTATGTTTGTCTACGGACATAGGCTCTATAAAATTCAATAAAATACGAAAAACCGAATATATTATTTCTATAATAGCAAAAAGGCTGTAAAAAAAAAAAAGAAACAATTTTCTCATTTTTTTCTTCCTCCACTCTTGATTTTGACACTATCCCAACAAGCAATCTTATTTTAAACTCCAATATTATAGCGATAACCTAATTTTTGAGCTAAAATAAAACACTTGCCTAGGACAATAAAAATGTATTATTATCACTACTCCGTGGAGTAGTTATTATTGGTAAAAATGAAATAAAATCTGCTTTTAACGCACAATAAGAGACTGACTATTTTTCTTCGCCAGCTACTAAGCAACTGAGTGATTCCCTCTATATTTGCTACTCGAGCACGTCTAGAAGGGCTGATTTCAAGACCGCCTTTTAGCTGAGAAATAGTGGATTTTTGAGGGGTGTAAGTCCGGAAGCGTAAAATTGGCAACACAGGGTTAAAAATTTATTACATCAGGCCCAACTAGATATCATTTTTTCCCCCAAAGAGTTTAGAAGGAACAAATAGAAATAAAGTTAACAGTTGGGAACTGATATTAACTAGATTTTATTTAGACCGCTTTTCCTAGTAATTTTTTTTTTTTACTTAACACTGAGTTAAATTTATATATATATATATAAAACATTTTAGTTTAAGATACGTGCATGTTTTTGAAGAAGTGAAAAAATAAATTACACTCTTACCTCCATTACTCCTTGATCTATGTCAAATCTATCCATTGTATTTTGCATTATTGATAATATTCCTCTTTTAATATTTACAACCCATAATGGATCATTCTCTTCAGGGCATATTTCAGGTACCGTTCCATCTTCGTAATAAAACCTAAGGAATAGTATATTACAGAAATACATTATAAATTCTTTAATGCTTACAATTTCTTGACTAACACAATGTATCTATTTGTTATTCATAAAAAATAATAAGAAAAGAAAAACGATGATAGACATTAATTTCGCATTATGTAGAACTGTTGTAAAACGGATTCGATTTTGTTTTGATCTCAATGTTTTTTTATTACGTAATGGTTTCTGCAAAGGTTTAAAACATTCTGGTGGATGATTAAGTAGCGAATTTAATTGAAAGGGAAATCCATTATATAAATCAAATAAATATCCTTTAATAGGTTTAGCAAGGACGATTTTCGGGTTAATATTAATTTGATATGACAATCTGAAGATATTATTAAATGGGTTATTTTTAGGATTCGAAATTTATATAATAACAACGAAATTTGTAAAATAAAACCCTGCTACTATTAATTAGGTTGCAAGAAAATATAACACAATATCTATACAGTGATTTATACATTTTAAACTATGATGTTATTTATTTATTGTTTAGCCTCTAAACAATAAATAAACAATAAAATTATTTATTGTTTGTTCAACCTTAGAGGGTCATTGGATTTATATCTTTTTTATATTCTATTATAATGTTTTACTTTACTTCTTTTAGGTATTCCAATAGAGTTAGGATACTTTTTTCTGTATCTTTCAACCTTTCAACATCTCTTTCAATCTTTTGGCCAATTTTAATTTTTGTCGAATTGAATTGGTAACATTCTTGTAGGGAGTGCTTAACTGTTTGGTGTGCTATCACACACACTTTTCACAGGTTACTGTTTCAAGACCTCAAGTAAGTATCCAAAAGCTTACATTATAGCTAAAATACAGGTTTAGAAAACTCAGTTCGCTCCGCAAAAAATAAAATAAATGAATAAAACTTTAAAGAAGGATAAATGAAATTTTAGAAATTTATGAAATCAATAACAAAATTTTTTATTTGACTGAAAATATTTTGTGGTCATAGGTGGGTGTGAATGAATATGTTTCATTACTTAATTGTTTTTAATTTAATTTCTATTGTTGAAATATATTGTAATTCTAACTTTTAGATGTTTTTCTTGATAATGCCGAAACGGACAAAATTTAAAAAAGTGAGGTTAAATATAAAGATCACAAAAATATTTGACTATAATCTCTCTAGTCACAAATAAATAAAAAAATTTCATAAACATTTTTACAGTTTCGATTTTTTTTTTTTTGCTAAGTTTTAGAATTAGGATAATTTTGAACGTAGACGCTTCATTTTTCCTTTCCTTTAAAAATATGTGAAATATTGAGTCAATGAAGTACAATTAACGGAAATATATTTCGAATCCACAGTCATAAAACATTCCCTTTGTGTTTTATAACAGGTAAAATACTGAAATTATTTATACAAGGCAGACAAAGGGATGTTGCAGCAACATTTTGCTCAAATTGACTTACCAGAAGCGCAACTTTCTGTTCATAAACTATAAACTGTGATATTATAAATATTCCATAAGTTAACATTTTTATAAATAAGAAATAAGAAAAAAATATATGTTGTAATTACCTTAAAATATTTTTTGTTAAAATGTTTACACTTTCAGAAGGTATGAGAGTGTTGTTTCCGTCTGAACCGTACTCGATTTGTGCACTTTCGATCTGAAACATGTTTTTTTTAACTGCCTAAATGAAACAAAAATCAGTTTTATTGTTCCTACAAAGTGGTAACAGGGGTTCACACAAGGTGTTTAAGATGTTCTAATTTTAAAATAAAAATTGAACGATTTAATACTACCTTTAAAACCCCTTCGCATTTGCTTCTGAAACGCAATTTGAAAACGAAATCAAATTGCATTTCGGTAGATTCAGGACCAGCTCCGTCAAAATTAACATGAGTAGTCATCTTGTACCTGTAAGTGTAGTCCATTTTCTCTTTATATGCAAACTTTAGGCTAGCTGAAATTGAAAAGTTGAAGTTATAATCTTTTGTTAATCACTTTCAAACCTGTAATATGCTCTTATTTTTTTAAAAATAAAAGGAAAGAGTTAGAGGGATCAGTCCATTTCCATTAAAACAAAAATTATGTTAGAGTTATAATATGTGCATTATATAATATACAATATACATGTATCATAACCGAAAGGTTATATAGTATCTTTTAAACATTTTTTTATATTTAAAATTAAAAAATAAGAAGGACTTAAAAAGAAAAAAAAAGAAGAAGTCGATAAAAAAAATATTTTCAAGAACCTTTCAGATAAATTTGTAGAAAAATATATTACAGTTGGACTTAAGAGCAAATGGCCGCATGCAAAATGGGCTTCGGCTTCCTCTCATTCCTAGCTGCCTTCTTTCCTAGATGATGGTCACAATATTAGTCTCGCCAAAGACTTCTTTCGTAAGCCTTCTGGATCAATCCCATACCATTTTCATCTCTTCTCTCATTCCCCTTCTACGCTTCTCTGTCCACCATCTTCTTTCCATCCTTTCCTCACCTCCACAACAAGACTTCCTCCCATCTTTTCAGCCTGGGCGGATTTAGCATGAAATTTGGGAGAGGGTCACGACTCCTCCGTCTTATAATCACGTGGATAACAGCAACATTTTTGTATGAGATTATTACCTTGTATTAAGAAGGAATGCGATTTAAACAATCAAAAGTGTTATGTTTAGGGTACAGTAACTACCTACTTGCTTATTCGTTTAAAAATACAAAAAAATTGAAATAGCCAGATTATTTGACAAAAAAATGGCAGCCTAATGGCCTAATGGTCTCGGACTCAAAATTAATTGTTTGAGGCATAATAGATGTTTAAAAGGGGTGTGGTCTGGTGGCTATGTTTTACTAACATCGATTTTTTTTTTTGTTGCTTAAGCATCGTTTTGTTTTCGATGCCGCAACCTTGATCGAACGATCCAAAAAAATAATTAGCGGATGCCATGAAATACCACGATCTTCTCTGTTTATTCGACTAACAGCAAACGCGATCAAGACCGTAAATCATTCTTAATAATTGCTTAATATCTAATAATTATATTCATACTTATAAAGTTTAAATAACATTCTTATGATATTAGTTACCTTTGCATATCGGACGTCCACATATCCCTGGATCTTTGAAGCGACCTAAAATAAAAATATAGGAAACAAGTTGTGTCAGTATCAGGTAACATATTTATTTTATTTTTATTACCATTCAAACAATTAAACATCTAAATAGACTAATTTAAGCATTAAATGTTCAATGAATGATGGCAGGAATTCAGAGGCCGATTCCGGAAGGAAGGACATAAGCCATTGTGATCTTTTTTCCGAAAATGTTATAAAAAAATTAACCTTTTTGTACATTATATTTCATTGAGTTACACATATGGGGAATGTTAAATTAAATTAAATAAATGTTAATGATTATATATATATACATAATGATACCATAAATAATATGATAATAATCGATAAACTACATACTTGATCCTATTGACTGCCCACAAGCCATAAGTAGTATTAAGACGGGGATATATGCGGAGCCTGACATTTTCCATAACCTGCAAGAATTTTAAAAAGCTTAATAGCATAACTTTATTATAAGATTCAATCATAGTAAATTAGCAATAGTTGTTTAAGAAATCATGACACCTTACTGCCAATAATTAATTATAATTTATACAATAATTTCATTTGTAGAATCAATCCTTAATCTGTTCATATAGGATTTTTTTAAATATATAATAAATCATTTAATATGTATTTTAAAGTTCCAAAGGATGGAATTCAGGTAGATAAAAAAAAAGAAATATTGCAGTAAGTTTGATATTTCAGGAGCTTCTTCGCTAAAGTACCAACTTATGCTGTAATCCAACTTGAACAACTCTAATATTTGACGGATCTCCTGATATTATAATACATGATATAGTAATAGATCATTTAAGTTAGGCAACGTCGAGACTATGATGGGTGGCCGCTCGCCAATGATGGCCATGAATTCCGAAGTCCCCTCCACCGGTTTGTGCGACCTTTCATCCTACTGAAAGCGACTCACACCGATTGGGTGTTGGAATCCTCGTGGACCTTTAGGCTAAAATGTGAGGCTTAATAGAGCTATGGAGGATCATGGTTTGCAGCAACGTAAGGAGGCCAAAGATCTCACTAGGTCCATAGCGCCAACCGAAAATAAAAAATATATTCATAAGAACCTCAGCAATTTTCAAGTTTAGTAAGTTAGGTAATGTTTGAATAAACATTTTTAATATACAGTAAACCCTCGTTATAGCGAACTGGTAGGGGATTTGATATTCATAGTTCGCTATAACGAGATTCGTTATAACCGAGGATTCTTTTTTTTTTTTTATATATTTTTTTTTGCCAATGGTCGCACTAATTTGATCATATTTAGAAGGAACTCATTCATTAGAACTAGTTAAATTAAAACGCATATATGTAATTTATTTACAGATAAACTACATTTTAATTAAACAATATGATTCATTAATTTACCTGCCAAGTTCACTTGAGAGTTCTTTAGCATTAGCTTTAATAAGAGGGTCTGAGATTGGTATTTGAGATTTCTTTTGTTTAAAGCAATTCATCAATTTTTTTCCAAATATTCATGAGCCGCAAAACGCAGTCGTTTATTTGATGCTCAAGTTAATCCTTGGGCTGCGGTTGAATCTATTTTATCTTTGCTTTTATATTGGTTGACAATGTTGATTTTGGAATTCCATATTTTTCTGCGATGGTTTTCTTACCTAGAATTCCCGATTCAATATCCTGGAGAATTTTCAATTTTTCCTCAATCGATAAGGATTTACGTTTGTGACACACGTTTACCAACGAACTCATTATGTATTAAATGGTAAAAAACACAGTATAAATGGCTACAGAATACTGATTCGAATAATACAGAGGTCGAAACAGAACTGAGCTAGTTTTGAAAAAAAAGTCAATGGAATCAGAGAGAGAGAGAGAGTGAGAGAGAGAGAGCAAAAGGAAATCGGATTAGTTGAGAGTAAAAAAACACTTCAATTCTAGAAACTGGTGCTACTTCGTCTTCCCGCGCTCATTATACGTAATACAGTAAAAAAAAAAAAAATTAAAAAAATTCTAGTAGTTCGTTATAACAGAATATAATAATTCTCAGGCATCAAATTTAGTTCGTAGTTCGCACTAACCGAGGGAGTTCGCTATAACGAAGGGCTCAGCAGAAATATAATGGTAATTTTGGGGGACAGTGTTTTGGTTCGCTATATCGAGGTGTTCGTTATATCCGAGTTCGTAATAATAAGGGTTTACTGTATAATGATTCTTGGTAGTTAGAACATATTAAAGCGTTCTTATGTTCGATTATGCAAATATATTAATATAGCATGACTGTTATGATGATTAACTTCTGGTAAAACAGTAAGATTACTTCCAGAAGGCCATAAAGGATCTCTTTGCCAAGAATATATTTCTTTTTCACTTATATAAAAGCAAAACAAATAAAATTAAAAAGAACAAAAAACTTCTATTGGCCCATGAACTACTTCTTCAGTCTTATCTATGAATCAATTAATGATAAATCGTGAATCAGACTGATATCATCTAGGCCTGACATTGATACAATTCAGAAAAAAACCCTACGCAATAAATATTATCTTATTACTATCTGTGGGGAACCTAGATAAGGTCATGCGTGCGTACGTCTCCTTCCTGCCTCCGCAAATGACGCAACCTCAGTTTATTCTGTGCAGAAATTTTAAAATTAAAATATTAAATTGTTTCGATTTCCAATTGAGTCGATGAAGTTTTTCATAACCCTCATCGTTACGTAACCGTCAGTATTATCATAGTTTCATATGGCAGTGAAATGGGAGGCACATAATGTGCAATTATAGCTTGCCTTCAGCATACTTAAGCTCTTTTGCAAACAAGAATTCTGCTGGTTGTACATCCTGGAATCAATATCTTGATCTGCCATAAATGAAATATCATTTCACTCTTAATGTCTAAAAGACAGACATGCTAATCCTTACGGAAACGGGGTTTTTCCGTTAGTTTTGATTATGTTTTATTTTAAAATATTAGTTTCAAAACCGTAACGTACGGAAACGGGGGGTTTCCTTACGTCTTTACCCGACTTTCGAAAAAAAAACGTCTGTCAATTAGATGAACACTTAAAATCATTCTTAAGCTTATTAATCTGGCTTTAATATCAAGATTTTAGCTGGGAGATAAAGGCGGGGATCTCCTCTAGCCCTGCATTTCCCGCCTCACGTGGGGAACAAGCCAGACTCGGGTTCCCCAGGCTGTTTGTAAAAAGTGAATACCTGTGTTTAAGATGTTTATTTCTATTTAATCAAGTTGTTTTGTTTTTTCTGACTGTCTTTTTTTGTAAATAGAGGTGTGAATTTGTTCAGTCAGCATTATTCTAATTGACAGAATCTAATATTGTCAAATGAAGAGTTATATTTAGAAAATCAATGCCTCCTGTTTTAGTATTAAAAAATATTTATTAACAGGTTAACAAGTTATAATCCTATAAAATTTGACTGAATTTCCGCCAAAAATTAGTGATTAAAGTCATATATTGACACTTAATATAACGTTTTCCGAAAACTAGACACTCCAACGTAGTGCTCTTTTGAAAAGTGAAAAGTTACAATTTCTATCTGTTTGTATTTAAGCTCAATAAAAGATTTTTAATGAAAAGACAACTGCAACATTTGATAAATCGAAATTATCGAAAAGAATGACCATGCCTTTATTGGAACTAATGAGTAGGGAATTTGATGCAGATTTGCTGGTATTTTTTTGTCTGTTTTTATCCGAATTGTATAAATATACATATATGCATTGGCTATAGCTGTCTAAGACTCTCTTAACCCTTTAACACCTGTAAACTGATATAATAGTTCGAGCGCTGCAGTCCCTGGAGCCTCTAGACGGTATTTCCCAGTGACGAGGTTAATGGTTTCCCCAAAAATTTCCGAGGGTTGTAAACTAATTTACATGGGGTTCTTTTCGGTATTTTCCAAATTAATTTTACCTGCACCTTATTCCTTAGGCAAATAGTGCGAATTCTTTGGAAGAAAAGTATGAATAAGGAGATAAAGAAGAATGTATTCAGGGCACAGGGCACGGGAGCCGGTCTAAGGTCTCAGGCCACAGGGCTCGCACTGCTCAGACGTTAAAGGGTTAACACATTCGGTGCGGGCCCAGTGGATCTACTGGGTGCCTGTCTACTCACCATATGGGCCCAGTAAATCTACTGGCCATGCTGCGTAGTTCATGACTTCACTAGAAACACTCGTGAAGGGGGAGTTACGTAACTGACGCGAAATATACCGGGTTTGCCGAAGAATTGTCAAAAATCCCCCTTCCTGAGCGTTTCTAGTGAAGTCATAAACTACGCAGCATGGCCAGTAGATCTACAGGGCCCATACGCCGTACGGTGAGTAGACAGGCACCCAGTGGGTCCGCACCGAATGTGTTAAGGCTAATACTTATGAAACTGTTCATAATATACTTGAGAGAGCCAAAACTGTTTTAACCGTATACCATTCTCCACGATTCTTCTTGCTTAACTCTATCTAAAAAGGCTATTAGTTGCCATTAACAAAAATATTCCACGACATTTTCTAAAGTACATTTGTCCATAGTAACTTCTACTTTTTCTATTTTTCTCTGTTTTAACCTTACATATGCTGTTACTGGGATAAAGAAAAAAATCTCCGATAAGTCTGAAATGGTGATTAGGTATTCACAGCAGTCGTGGATACACCCAATGAAGTTGAAAGATTTCAAATTGTTTACAATTTCATAAAGTAAGCTGATATTTCCTTGCGACATTCTAAAATTATTCTTATATTCTGCTCTATTCCCTTTTTCTTAAGGCTAAAATATCTAGGGTGTCATCAATAGCCTTTTTGAAGTCCAGAAAACAGATGTAGATGTACATAAGTAATCTGCGTTCCATGACTTCTCGATCATCTGATTTATTTAAAAACCTTTCGATATGAATTCTGCTTGTTCTTCCGCTATGTAAGAATTATTCTGTTTGCTAGGCTTTATTTTTCATATACCGGTCATAATTATTATCTTGGCAGAAAATAGTTTGGCAGCTCACCATATCATGCTATATCTATATCATTAATTTCTCTCTTTTCAACAATTCTTATAGAATCTTTTTATATTTTAAGAACATGCTTTTGATATTCCAATTAACGACATAACGACAATCGTCCATTGTCCTTGATCTCCTTCAGAAAGGTCTTTTTGAGCTTTTCTAATGATTCTGTTGCTCGATAGAATTCTTATTCTAGTGAAGTAGGTTATATATTATATTGTATCAAGTCTTTTTTTTTTAAATTCTCTTTCTGAGTTTTTAGAGTTGTTGGTTATTTTCTTTTGTATTCTTTCTGTTTTTTTGATCATTCTCGGAAGAAACTATCAGATTTAATAAATCGTTTTTACCGCTTCCTATTGTTTTGTGATTGAAGTATTTTATTATTTTAGTTTTAATTATGGATCCATTTTATATATTTTAGTTATTTTTGTAGGTGTTCGATATTTTACTCAGAATATATATGAATGTCAAATAGTTAACAATCAACATTGTGAATAAATAAAAATTGACATTATTCAATTTTATGTATGATTCATTATAGGGGCGGTATATAAAATGGGCAGGAAAATTAGTGATATAGAGAAATCATTTACATAATCTAAATTATGTTAATGAATAATGCAAAGTCGATTAAAATGGCTAATAACGTTATTCATTTTATCGACCGCTACGATAATAATACAGTAACATCGCTTGATAGTCATTAAGTCCGTTGCGGATCCAGAAATATTTTGAAGGGGGGCGCACTTTTTTATTTTTTAAATTTTTATGTTATGAAGGACATAATTTAAAATATTAGTGAATAGTTACGCCGTTGATTTGTATTAAATGTTTAAACACAATCCATTTTTCATTAAGGGAGTTAAAAAACTTAATAAAGATAGCCCTTTTGTCTATCTACTATCAAAAATATTAATAGTTGATTGGTATCCAAACTTCTCGGGGGGGGGGGTGGCGCCCCTCCCCTGGATCCGCCACTGCATTAAGCATGATAAGTCGGACGGCCCCCCCCCCCCCCCGGTCAACACTACTTAATTCCTTTAGACCCCCTTTCTGTATATGCCATTGTCACTCACCAATCCTGGCTAAAAAGTATTCTAAAGATACAAATTCCATATCTCAGCCAAAATATTTAAAACTAAAATATCGGCCAGACCCTAAAAAATAACATTAAAAAACCTTTTTTTTTTTTTTTTTGTCTACTAATTATATCCTTGCAAATCTAAGGTTTGAAGATATCGATGATAATAAGATAAGAGAAATTCATTAGAGGGTCTCCACTTCCGGTATTCTTCCATTCTCTCAAATAGTCTATTTTTTTTATTTCATTGTATTTCTTTGAAGAACCATTAAGGATAACCAATAAGGATTGAAAACGCGTATGAAACATAGAAGCACTAAAAGCGATTTATCCGATCTTATTACTTTTTTTGAGAGTGGTATAAGAAACTGGGAATCTCTCTAAAGATAACAGAAATTCCCAAAAGTTCTATAAAAAAAAACAATAAATAAAAACTTGCGACAATATAATATGAAATATACCTATTTTAAAATCAGAATTCTATTGAGCAATAAAAGACATTAGAAAAGTCTACAAGAAAAGTTCTGAACGAGATCAGTGGACGTTTTTTAGGCTAAATGGAATTGTAAAAGCGTGTTAGGAATTATATAAGTTTGTAGAGAAGGAAGAAATTAAAGATATAGACATAACATAATATGGAGAGCTGCCAAACTATTTTACCAAGGCCAAAATTATGTCCAGTATATAAAAAATAAGGGTTCTCAAACTGAATAATGGAGTGCATAGCGAAAGAACAAGCAGAATTCAATAAAGAAGGTTTTCTTTTGATGCGTTGATGTTTGGTCGTTGAATTTTAAAAATAGGATGGTAACGGTTGCGGCCAAGGTAGATAAAATAAATAACATAAATTACTAATTATAGCCTACGTTTCGACCCACTTTGCAGGCCATTTTCACGGCTAGAAAAGACAAACAAGTTAAATAACGTTATAGGACATACGAGAATGGTAGATAAAATCTGTGACTTAGAGTGGATTAACAACAGTATGATAACAATAATAATGCGCTAATATATTGTTCATAAAATATAAGTGATATTTCGCTGAACAGAATTAATAACCCATAGATTTTTAAGCAAAATGAATTTAAAAAAATATTGGCTATATAGAAATAATGAAAGAGAACCCATCTGACTCTTAATGGCTCGCTTGGACCGCGCCGAACCACGGGCCGAACACCCTGCCTCGGGCACCTATGGCTTATCTTTCTATTGTTGTATAAGCCGAAGGCGCCCGAGCAAAGGAAAAGTACCTTAAAAGTCTGAGGAGGCTGACTAGAGTACCTTCAAAACGGATCACTGAGGACCGGTTATAGGTAGGTGAACAGTCTAGGGGGTGGTAGGGATCTGAGTATTTTAACGGAAAGCATGAAATATATATATATATATATATATATATATATATATATATATATATATATATATATATATGTATGACAATTAAATAAGATCATCGCTAAAATCTACATATACATATGAGGTGTTTGAAAGTTGCCTGTAAGTGAATAATTTATGTTATTTATTTAATCTAACTACCTTGATCACAACCCGGAACATCCGCTTCCTAAAAGGTTTTTCAATAATTTGATGACTGATAAGCCATCATTGGCGGATCCAGGGGGGGGGGGCTGTGGGGGCTGCAGCCCCTCCCTTTGGGAAATATTTCGTCATTTAAAGATAGAATTTGACTAGAATTTGACTAGTAAGGAATTAAGTTAAAGAACAAATAATATGCAGAACAAGTAGAACTTTAGTTGTGGGAAAGGAACATAAGAGTAAAAAAGCTGATTGGGAGATCCTGGGGAAGGGCTGTGGGGGTGCAGCCCCCCCCTTTACAATCGGCTGGATCCGCCCATGTAAGCCATGGAATACAAAAATTTTCAATTTAACTCTGTTTTCTTGACTACAAAAAGGCTCATAGTAACATCCTAGATTTTATAGGATTGATAGCAATAGAAAAAGAGCAGAACTATTTTAGAACTATTGTAGAGCTTTGTAAAAGAAGTTAGTCTAGATCACAACAATGAAAAACAAAAATTCTTCGATTATCCCGTATCTAAAGAAACTGGTGCCTTGGACAAATACGTTTGTAAATATGGACCCGGATATTATATGCAATATGTCAAAATCTTATGGTTTTAAATTCAAAGTCATCCACGGTCACAAGAAAACTATTACTGAGCAGTGCAGTTTTTCTCTGGGTACCTTTCAACGAGTGTAGAAACTATCGACGCACAGGTTACAAGTATTTCCAAACGGATTGATGACTAGTGTAAATTTTTGTGAATCGTGCACTAGTGACACTTTGTTACCTGTTTTTTTTATTAATATATTGTCAGTAAATTCTAAAATGTTTGCCTAACAGGATCCCTATTTTTCCGGAACACTCATCTAAGACTAACTAAAGAAAATCTAAATATATATATATTTCTTAAATGTTCGTAGGATTATTTATTTCATATCACCCTTATAATAGATTTAATTGATTCAGATATGTTTTGAAAAGAGCTAGTCTGTTGATTGGTAAAGATAAAAAATATTCTATCTTATCCGTAAGTTTTATCAGCGATTCGTCTTTCCTTGAATTCTTTCACTCAATTTCTGTTATCAAATTCTTTGAGCATGGAAAAGAGAAATATCGCCAATATTTACTGATGTAGGAAAAGCTTTTGTTGCTGTTCTTCTTGTTATATTACAGTGTCAAACTTAACAGACTAAATGCAATTATTCAACTTTCCGCATTTAAGATCGGTGGGTATTTATTAATGTTATATAAATATAATAAATAAAAATAAAAATATTATATATGTTTATCATTACTAGCATTAAGTCCACACAGTAGAAACAGTGGGGCTTAAAAAATATGTAAAATTCATTTTTTACTTTTTTATCTGTAACTATAATTAAATTTATAACAAAGTTATATCATTATATAATAAATTAACGATATTCCTATATTTTTTTAGTCATTCTTTTCAACTTTAAACATCTTCTGAAGAAGCCTTATTTTTAACTAGTAAAGGCAATGATCAAATAATAATTCTAATTGGAACGTATTAATGGAATTAATTTTGTCTATATATATATATATATATATATATATATATATATATATATATATATATATATGATAGGTTAAATGATGGTCAGGATTTTCAGTTACAAAGATATTTATTATGGTAAGCCAACGTTTCGATCCAACTTGTGGATCTTCATCAGGGCTATAAGAAAACAAATATATGAGTATCTATGCTAGAGGGTGACAATAAATGGATACATTACAGAACTGATAATAATATAAAAGATGGTGTATACATGAATATAAAAATAAGGGGCTGGTTAACAAGATAAAATAGAATCTGATATTTACCTACTGAGTCCAGGTGGATACTAAGACTAAAGGTAAAAATAAGGTGAGAGGTAGTGGTAGGGGGTTAGTTTGCAGACTTCAAAGGTATTATGGCGGGGAAATCCAACGCTTTTGAAGTGAAGGCACATGAAAACTGAGTGAACAAAATTTAAAAACTAACAAAATATATGGTACTGTATACAAATAGTTGTGTCTGGACTGAATAATAAAATAAAAATGAGATAATACATAATGTAACAATGCATACAAATTTGGAAAATATACAGAAAGAAGCATACAATACAAAAAATAATAATAGTACAAAAGATACAGAGATAATTGCAGGTACCTATGAAATCAAAACTAGGATTTGAGGATACGGAAGATGTTAGAATAAGTGGATGAAATTATCTCTTTATCTGTTTTGTGATTTACCGGGTTATTTGTTTCTAGATGGATGAAAATGGATTCTGAGAGGAGACGTTTGTCGTGGTTAGATACAGTTGCTAATATGGAGGGGTTCTCAAAGTCGAAGGAATGGTTGTGGGCAATGGCATGTTCTGCTAATTTAGATGTAGACGAATTACGCGTGGAAATACTGTATTTATGTTGATAAATACGTTTTTAAAAATAATTTTTGGTTTCACCTATATAGCAACTGTTGCAATTAAGCGTGGAGCACTGGATACGATAAACTACATTACACTTGCCTAGGAGAGGTACAGGGTCTTTGAGTACAGCAGATTACAATGATAAAATTAACACTCTTCTCTCTGACACGAACACTTATCGCCCCAGTAAACGTGACCCCACACCTTCTCTCACTACAAAATTCAACCAACATCTCAAACATCTCCTTGATACAAAACAAATAAATACCCCTACTTACAGATACCTTATCTCTTATAATTCTACTGCTCCCCGTTGTTACGGTCTACCAAAAATCCATAAACCCGGTAATCCCATCCGTCCCATCATTTCAAATATCAATTCTCCCTCCACTAAGCTCAGCAAATTCCTTCTCCCTCCATTACAATCCCTTAGCCATAACAATCCATACGACGTAAAAAATTCCTTCCATCTCTTGGAACAATTAAAAACCATCAATATTCCCGATAATTTTATCTTAGCCTCTTTCGACGCCGAGAGTCTTTTCACTGACATCCCGACGGATCGTGCCCTCCAAATCGTTGAAGAAAAAATGGAACTTGTTAGAATCCCATAGTAAACTCAATAAATCTGCCTACATTGACTCCCTTGCTTTATGCTGTAATTCTGGATATTTTTGTTTTCAAAATAAATATTTTCTCCAAACTTCTGGCCTTGCAATGGGTAGCTGTCTAGCTCCCGACCTCTCCGGTATTGTCCTCAACGACCTCCTTGATTCTGTTATACCTAAATTCCCCTTTTTTCATTAAAAAATATGTTGACGACCTCCTATTGATTCTCAATCCTAACTCTATCACTGATATTCTCGCCGCCTTTAACTCCTACCATCCACGTCTCCGTTTCACTATAGAATTGGAAACCAATTGTACCCTTCCATTCCTAGATATTTCCATTACCAGAAACCCGGACCATTCTATATCCACTACTTGGTACACCAAAACCACTTATTCTGGCCGACTCCTTAACTATTTTTCCCAACATCCACATCACCAAAAGATCAACGTCGCAAAAAACCTCATCCACCGTAGCCTGACCTTGTCCGATCCACATTTTCATTGTCATAACAAAATCCGCCTGAAAAATATCTTACAATCTAACGATTTTCCTGAACACTTAATAAAAACACTTATCAATAATAATGCTAAAACTCAAAATCTCTCTGACAACTCTTCACAACCTCCGATTTCTACTTTCCAATACAGATCTATCCCATATATCCCCGTCCTCTCAAACAAAATTAAAAAATCCTTCTCATCGAGTTTCCCACACATGCGCCTAGTATTAAAAAATAACAATAAATTAAAAAATCTTTATACAAAACTCAAAGACCCTGTACCTCTCCTAGACAAGTGTAATGTAGTTTATCGTATCCAGTGCTCCACGCTTAATTGCAACAGTTGCTATATAGGTGAAACCAAAAATTATTTTTAAAAACGTATTTATCAACATAAATACAGTATTTCCACGCGTAATTCGTCTACATCTAAATTAGCAGAACATGCCATTGCCCACAACCATTCCTTCGACTTTGAGAACCCCTCCATATTAGCAACTGTATCTAACCACGACAAACGTCTCCTCTCAGAATCCATTTTCATCCATCTAGAAACAAATAACCCGGTAAATCACAAAACAGATAAAGAGATAATTTCATCCACTTATTCTAACATCTTCCGCATCCTCAAATCCTAGTTTTGATTTCATAGGTACCTGCAATTATCTCTGTACCTTTTGTACTATTATTATTTTTTGTATTGTATGCTTCTTTCTGTATATTTTCCAAATTTGTATGCATTGTTACATTATGTATTATCTCATTTTTATTTTATTATTCAGTCCAGACACAACTATTTGTATACAGTACCATATATTTTGTTAGTTTTTAAATTTTGTTCACTCAGTTGTCATGTGCCTTCACTTCAAAAGCGTTGGATTTCCCCGCCATAATACCTTTGAAGTCTGCAAACTAACCCCCTACCACTACCTCTCACCTTATTTTTACCTTTAGTCTTAGTATCCACCTGGACTCAGTAGGTAAATATCAGATTCTATTTTATCTTGTTAACCAGCCCTGTTAAGTTTTTATCAAACTTAAGAATTTTTTTTTTGTTCTAAAAAATTTGGTTTTATGTTTATAGCGCTCTTAGAAGACTATGATTTTACTTTTCTTATTTAAACATACTAATTTCCAGCTAATCATTCATTTCAAAACGATTAAACCTTTTAAACATTCTAAGTGAACTTTTGAGTTTATGTTTTTTGCCTTTCTAGATGATTTTGGCTTTGCATTTTATATTTAAACACGTTAACTTTCGTTAATTCAGCAATTCCAAACGGTTAAAACTCCCAAAGCGTTCTAATTTACTAAATTAAAACATGTACTTACAACGTGGTTTGCCAATTTTATGTTTCCGCGATGTTTTTCTTATAAAAACACTTGTGTCATCTTTTTGCACTGTCTAGATCATGTTTCAATAGTTTTTTCACTGTAACCCGGTTTATTTGTGGGAATTTAAGCATTTTTCACTATTGATGGTTATCCTTGCGACAGGTTACGTATTCACGTTCAAAAGCTCAAAGCACTCGCTGAGTTTTTTCTCTATTTTTTGCTTTTCTCGCTTTGAGCACTTTTAGCTGTCTAATTATGTTCAATAAAATCTAAAAGCACTTCTAATTACTAGCTTTTAATTTTAACGTGCATATAATAGTCATTTTCCGTCATTTTAAAGATTGTATATTTTAAGTTTCCTGAAGCTTTCGAAGCCCACCGCTTGATTAAAGCGCCTAATCTCTTGGCCCTATAAAATCGCGGGCAGCTTTCGCCCTTTGTCTTTTTGCGTCTGCCCTTCGATGAAGCCATATCTCTTACGTATTTCTTGCGATCACTCTGTCTCGACCCACCGCCATCTTGGCTAACTTCACACCGCTTTCTTCCGAGGGGAGAAACTTCTTTGGGCAACCAAGACCAAAACAGATGAACTGGCTGCGGTCCTTTTGCGGAGGAGAACTTCTTTTCAACTGTCTCTACCTTGCATCTGCTGCCAGCCTGCAGGCGACCTCTCTTCGCAGCCCAGCGCTTCTGCTGCACCAACTTTCACTGAAGCTTTGTATCGTAATTATATTATTTAAAAATGTTTCCTTTGGTATTTTTATGTACATGTCTTTAATTAGCTGGCCAGCTATTCTTCTTTGTAATTTAGCTATAATTAGTTGTAATCTAGCAATTTACTATTTTCATTTAGCAGTCTTATTTTGTACTTCAGCTAAAGACACATTTTATTTCAAAATATTAATTGTCTTTGTAATTTACATGCCAAATTGTAAGCTGAATTGGGGAACCCTGCAGAGCTGGCAGATAGCCGAGCACAGAACGCTGTTAGCCAGATCACCAGCATCAGTTTGCACCTCCCAGCAAAGGACACAGCATCCTCAGCTGTTTTCCGGTAATCTTCAGGGGTGCGGTAACCAGCTTCCGGCTAACTGTCAGGTGAGTGCCAGTTTCTGTAACCCTAGGCTAAGGTCCACCTCCCCAGGCCTCTCTCTCACAATTCATTTCGTTACAGTTCGCAACAGTGTTGGGTTCCCCTTCAGCTTTGATCAGTTCACACCTGTCTTGATTGCAGAAAATTGGGATCACTGGAGGAGGAGAAGAGGAACACTATTTTTTTTTAATTGTCCTTTTATTGTAATAAAAACAGGTTGTTTTCTTTTTCTTTTATCTCTTGTTCTTCTTACCCCAAAACCCAACAAGCCCCTTATTTTTATATTCATGTATACACCATCTTTTATATTATTATCAGTTCTGTAATGTATCCATTTATTGTCACCCTCTAGCATAGATACTCATATATTTGTTTTCTTATAGCCCTGATGAAGATCCACAAGTTGGATCGAAACGTTGGCTTACCATAATAAATATCTTTGTAACTGAAAATCCTGACCATCATTTAACCTATCGTAATTGAAGAACAGTTGACCATCTCTCATCTCTCTCTCTCTCTCTCTCTATATATATATATATATATATATATATTGAGATGATCAAAAATAGGAATATAAATTGAGATTTTGATCCTAAACAAACTATGAAATCTATGATTTCTTCAGAAATCCCAATTCATTATACGAGTTTATCGTAACAATTTTTTTAACCGTGATCTAGATTTGACCGGTTCACACTGCTTCTGACATTTTTATAATTATAAATAGAATTTTTTTCCTAATTATAAGAAATTTTGAACAAATCTTTTGAAAGTTTGATTCATTGTTTCAAATAAACAGAAAAAAAAAATCTCATAATTTAAACGTGGAAGATTTAATTTATTTCATGGTTAAAAAGAATATTCCGAAAATTAATATTTAATTTAAAGGATAGAATATTGACAGCTTACCAATAAACTCTATCTGTTTTTGAAAAAATAAAACTCAGATTATTTAAAAATATAGTTAATTGGTTACCTTTTTAAACAAATACAGCAATATTATCTATTTGACTGTATTAAATTTATTCCCTGGACTCTTAAACTCAAATAATTTCACTGGGTTTGTTTCCATCTTGAAATAAAGAACTGATATGATATATGGTACAATTCATATTTATGGTTTTATGAATGAATTTTATTATATTCTCGAAAATGCCCTCAAGATCGCAAATCTCTCTCTATGATGTTTATTGAATAATTAATCAAGAGCAAAATATAATTATATTAAATGTAGATCACCCTGCCTAGGTATGTGCAATGAACGGACAGTAGTAGTGAAAATATTTTTTTTTTTTAGTTTTTATAATTCATTTTTATTTTTAGCATCCTATTTTTCTGGTAAAATTAAATAAAAATAATAAAAAAACAAAACAAAAAAAAACGTTGGTTTTCAGATTTTAGCCTTCTGAAAATCCTTGTCTACCGTCTACCCTCTTAACAATTGCAACGCTTTACAACAGTCCAGCAAAATATAGAAAAGATGTTTTCTAACAAAGTTTCCTTCGGGAGAAGTTTCTGTAGTCTACTAACCACGAATTTCTAAGGTCTTTTGATGTTTTTTGCTAATAACTCCATAACCATACATCGCACAGAAAATTATATTTACTTTAAAAACTAAGAAAAGTGAATTGCGCATCGAATTAAATACTTGAAATTAGAATCAGTTATGTCGTTTTGCCAAAATAGATGGTCAAAGATCCGCAATTTTCACCATTTTGGCGGGAGCATAAATAACACTCCTATCCTAATGCCTCCAGTTCGAAAAAGGCTACTCCAGTTCCTTAATTATAAAATTGGCTCACTCTTATTTAGATGTGCAAACAAAAACGAGAAATCATTCGTAGGGTTTACTTCCTACTAAAAACTTTGTAGTGAAATAACATTTCATTAACTTATAAAATACAAATCCTTTACCTTCTTCATATGTTTATATTTAACTTCAATTTGGCTAAGTAGTTACCTACCTAAATAATTGGTTATATTTAATATGTTTTCATAGTTTCTAATAGAACAGCGGAAATTTACAAGAAAAACATGTAAACTTGTCAAATGTTTCGTAAAAGTTTGCTTTAAAGTTTATAACTTGTATAATGCTGGGCTAGCATGAAAGGTTTTCCAACAAAAATTTCCCTTTGGAAAAAAGTTTCTATGGCCTAAAAATCACGAAAAGTTTATTATTATTTATTTTTTTTTTTTTTTTATGTTGTCCTTACAACTCGAAAATTATACATCACAGATAAAATCGAATTCTCGTTAATGTATATAATTTACATAAAATATAAAATAAAAGGGTATAAAGTTTCGCATAGAGTGATATATTCGAAGTTAAGGCAGGTTAAGCCGTTTAAACAAAATCGATCTTAAAAAATCGACGATTATTACGATTTCAGCGAACAAATGTATTTCGCTCATATTCCAACGTCTGCTACTCGAAAATGGCTACTCCAAATAAGAACCATTACATATAAGAATAGCAGAGCGTAAAAATGCGCTCGAATGACTTACTCTAAGTTAAAATCGGTTCGATCGTTAAGCCGAAATCAATCATCCCAGGTCAGAATTTTTTAAATGTTAGCGCTAAAATAAATTACGGCCATGGTCTAACGCCTGCAACTTGAAACCGACTCCTACAAATGAAAACTGCCACATATAAAAGTTTTAGAGCATCCAGTTCTGCTTCAGACAAGTTTCCTAATTATAAAATATATTATGCATAATATTCCAGTTATAAGGATAAAACTAAAACTAAAGTAAAAAATTTTCTGAGACTGCTCCTGATATCATTGGTACATATGGAAACAATTTTTTTTTTCAAATTAATTTAATTAGATCGATCATGTAATTACATATATTTATTGTCCAAATTATTTTTATTTTAAATAAAATTATGAGAATTTTTTAAATTTTTTTCCTGAACTTTTATGAAGGGAGCCCCCATAATTATTTCTCAGAAAAGGCATTGCTGTATTCCTAATTTACATATATATTAAAATTAGTATATATATAAGTTCAGCCTGGAGGCCGGGCTATGTTAAGCTTAATACCCAAGAAAAACAATGTAAACAGTGTAATGCTATAAAAGGGGGAATACCCTCTCAATAAATCAGTCTAAGTTCGGACACAGAGGCGTTTCATTTCTCAAACCTATTTCTTTCTTTTTTTGTGTTTTTCGTTTAACACGATTTAACATATATATATATATATATATATATTAATGAATTTCGATTATTCTAATTTGCTAATATCCGAACCACCCCTGACCACCCCCAGTTTGTGCCACATGGCAGAGAGACGAGTTGGTGAAAACCAAGTAGTGGTAACAAAATAATTTGTTTTGCACCCTGATGAAGGTCTACTAAATGTGTTTAACGTCATGTCTCGTACTAATGTGGTGTTATTTTTACTGTCATTATTAATCAAATAAATATTCATGCATTCATCAAATTGTTACGTGTGTGCAAATTTAATAGAGGAGGAATAAATTCGCACACACGTAACAATTAAACAATTATTTATTTATTATCTAGGAACTACGTCATCGTTTCGCACTAAATAAATTAATTAGAAAATAAGCATTTAATGTTTTCCACTATCAATTGATTACTCACTAGTCAAAGTTCAATTCAGTTTCTTAAAAACAAATTAAGTAATTATTATTCCATTTATTTCAACAAAGGAAGGAGTATTTAAATGGGAAATTAATTTCATTTTTTAAATAATGTGCAAGCAATCATTTAAAATTAATTTAAAATAATTGAAAACTAATTAAAATTAATCGAAATTTATTATATATATTTAAAATTTGTTGAAGTTAATTAAAATAATTGAAATTATATGGGGGGGGGGGGGAGAAGTCGATATAAAAAATAAATAAAAACCCTACTTTAAGAGAAAAAAGAGAACACTTATTTCTTCACAAAAAGAATAAGAGCTTTATTAAATTCTTGTAAATAAATATTACTACACCAGAAAATTTGTAATGATTAAATTGGTGTAAATTAAATCCTATAGTATTTTTTATCGAAATTTCAGGGGGAGGAGATCTATCTCCACAGTACAACATTTTTTTTTTGTTATCATTTTTGTAAATATATCTAATACCAAGGAATAACTTTCTGATTGGGTAAAATCTTATAACAAAGTCTACTAATTTTTAGTGTATAATATATCTTCGTGCAAATGGAAGGAGCAGGAATTGGTTTATTGAACTCGAAAAAAATTAAGTTCCAAGTAATTTTTAATATACTAGGATGTAGTTAACGGTGAATCATTAATCAATTCACACATTACATAGCACACGTATAATTATGAAAATCGTCAGACCACATTATAATAAAAAACGAGTAGGTTATGTTTGCGATATATAATAGGGAACATATTTCATTATTTACTATCTATTAAAATTTCATAATTGCACGAGAGTTTGGGTCACGTCGTTAAAAGAAACATATTTTAACCTACTTCACCATAAATAAATATGTTACGTTTGAGTTTAAACAGTAAATAATTCAAAATCCACATACCTCAATTGGACAACCATACAAGGGGATAGTTGGAACACTCACTGATTTGGAGTTGTCTGTCAGCTGTGGAACTAATCGGTTCATAGGTCAAAGCGTCACATCTAAGATAACAAAAGAACCGAAATCAGTTCCATAACGTATTACTAAATGAGATTATCGAAGGAATTGTTCCCGACAATTTTGAGAGTACAAATCTTAGGTAAAGTAAAACATATTTATTTTTGCTTCTTGATTGATTTGAACTTGATTAAAAGCTTATGGAGGCTAAGAGATCAATAGAGCCACATAAAATTAAACAATTATTGAAGAAGTCTATTGTAAGCATTCATTTAAGTATTTAAAAAAGGTCAAGGGCCATTGCCGTTTTAATATCCGAAAATTTTTATAGCAATGGTTGGACCTACATTTTCGTAGGCTTTTCAGTATTTCCGTGCTTTCCACAATGATCAAGACCATATCAGTTTAATCCCGTTTTTTTATTAATAAATATTCTAAAACTATAATAAATATATTTTTTTAAACTATTTTATTAGAAGATAAAAGATTCGACCACGGCCGGGAATCGAACCCAGGTCCTCTGCATCTACGTCGCAGCGCTCTTACCACTGAGCTAACCGTGAGTCCGTTCCGATCGTGATCGAATCTTTCTCTTCTGTGATCCCTCCCTCCAGGTCTCGCCACATTTGTTTAAATTTCTGTCTATCATTAAATGTCTGGACAATTGTTCAGCCCCCAGGTACTTCGCTACAATGTGGCGAGACCTGGAGGGAGGGATCACAGAAGAGAAAGATTCGATCACGATCGGAACGGACTCACGGTTAGCTCAGTGGTAAGAGCGCTGTGACGTAGATGCAGAGGACCTGGGTTCGATTCCCGGCCGTGGTCGAATCTTTTATCTTCTAATAAAATAGTTTAAAAATTATAAATTAATTATCTAACGATAAGTAATTACTACATAACAACGTATAATAAATATATTTTCATATAAATTAACAAATTCATAACATCATTTAATCATTTTAATTTTACCTATTAGTTATGAATTTCTTCATATCCTTATCAAAAAAATTTATTTTAACTAAATATGTATAGATTATTTAAACAATTTATTGAGGAAGGATTCGGTTGATATTGATTTTGGCCATTATAGTCTTATTGTATTATAGTCTTATACTATTTGGCCATCACATAGTCTTATTGCATCCGATTTTTTTTATACCTTTGTACTATCAAAAAATATCGATGGATTTCGAATACAGATCTAAAGTTGTTTCTTAAATTGAAATAATTAAATCTTATATCTATATTTAAATATAATATAAATAAAGGATTAAAATACAAATATTTTCATTGAAAACCTCGTGAAAAACATATATGAAAACAATAAAAATACCTAATTTATGAATGTCCAATCTTTAGTAATAGATACATAATTACCTAATCTATTAAAAATAAATAAATTTAATCTGTACAGCTTCCTAAAATAATAAAATAAACTCATGAAACAATCACATTGAAGATCACAAATCAATTGAAGATCTTTGTGCATTAACATTTTATGTAACAAAAAAGTGGAGTCGAAAAAAATAGCTTTAAAGTTGTTAGTTTGCTATAAATTTCAGATTTACATATTCAGCAGTTATTTTTGTAAGATGTTATAGTTGGGTTATTCAAAATAAAATATAAACAAGCTATGTTAAAGGAGAAAATAACGTGTTCATCCATACAATATTTTTTCAAAAATGTCAACATGTTCATCCACTGTGATCTTGAATTAAGGATTTTTTTTTTTGTTAAATTAATTTGATAGCTCTCAGTTGATTTGGATTTGGGCTAAACTTTTATTCAAATGGACGAAGCATTTAGAGCAGGAAAACGTTGGTGCTTTTCAATTTCTGTGATCATATAAGGATAATAATTTATTTTTAAAATACCAATTAAATTTATCTATTTTATTTTTTATTGACTGCGTTGATATTTTATATGACTTTTTTCATATTGGGTTTTGGTTATTACGGAATATTCACTTCGTGGCTCAAAAAAAAAAAGTTTATTAATATTACGAATAAGTTCTACTTCATTCTTTTTCTTTTTTTTTTTTTCTTTTTTAGGGCATCTTCTCATATCATATTCTCCTATAAATATTCTCTTTAAATTATATTTATTAAATCTTTTATTACAAATTGATTTCGACTTATTTCTTTTTCTTTAAAGTCTAATTTTATTTCATTATTATAATAATATATAATATATATTATTATATATATATATATATATATATATATAATAATGTATATATATATATATATATATATCCGGCAACTACATTTTCAAAACATTACGAACTTATTTAATTTACAATTTATTTTAAAAGAGAAATTCTTTTGTATTTTGTCATCTTTTTGAAAATAATGGCTTGTATAAACATAAAAACAATAAAATAAAGCCTAAAGATACCAGGTCCTATCTATTCAACTATAACAGTGCAGGGCTGTGATTGGTCAATTGTTTGTCCCTTGAGGTATAAATAGGGCCGTTTTGCCCAACATTAATTAGTCATTCTGTGTTCTGCCTTCTACCTGTGAACATCTAGCTGCTCTACCTGCTCTCAGTTTGACGACACAGTACCAGGCCAACAGTTTTAACGGTTTTCCTGAGACCGCGTGGGTACGCCATGTAAACACGTGAGTAAAAACCTTTGCTTTATTTTCCAGTTTTCTGGTTTATAATTTCTTATATATATATTGTGTATTTTTAAGGTTAGTTTTATTATAATTTTTCTTACATTATTTAAACATGTTTATGGATCACACAAATGGGCCACAAAACACACCACAGACATCACATATTTTTACACCTCCACTACTAACACAGAATAACACAACTACAAAAACCACTACACAAAACAAACGGAAAAGAATTAAGGTGACTCACACCGACAGTGATGGGTTTTCCCTCCCCAAAAAACCCATCAAGGCTGTTCCCCGACCCTCAGGCGGAACTACGCAAATCGTAGTTTCTAACCAATTCCAAGAACTAAACTCTGCACAAAACATAGATACCACTGAATCCACAGAAACTAGTGACAACCAAACCGCAAGACAACAATCCACCACACCTACAATAAGACCTCCTCCCATAGTAATTAGACCACCGATATCATCGGCGGTAATCAAGCAAACTCTGCTTGACTGTAACATAACCCAATTTAGCCTTCGATGCTCTAAAATCGAAAACAAAATTTATCTTAATAACGAAATAGACTCCCACAGGACACTGAGAATCATAAATACGAATGATGATATATATTATCATTCCTACGCCCCACGGAGATCTAAACCTCTCAAGAGGTTCCTCCTAAAGGGGTTCGATATCGACCACCCCTTTAAATCCATTTCCGCCACCCTCCAAGCCCGATTACCAGGGTTTAAAAATATCTGGAGGATGACCAAAACGAACGAACAGGGAGACAAAAGACAGCTGTCGCACATCATTGTCACAACGGAACATGACACAACAATCCAGCAACTGAAGGACATTGGTCCTATAGACTATATGTTCTACACAGTAGAAGCAATGAAGAACATTGCTGGCCCAAGGCAGTGCCATAACTGCCAGGAATTCGGCCATACACAAGCATACTGTGGTCGTAGACACGTATGTGTAAAATGTGGTGAAAACCACGAATCATCAACATGTCCAAGGACATCCCCCCCCCAAATGCGCAAATTGCGGTGGCCCTCATGTGGCCTCATATCGCAATTGCGAATTCAGGCTTAATCTTATAAAAAATAAGATCAATAAAAAGGTGGAAACAGCACCTGTTAACAACAACCCTCCGAGGGAGACATCTCGAACTCCCCCTACCACCTCAGCCTCGAACTCCTATGTCGGGGTCACGGTCAGTGGACCACCTCCCCCCCCCCCCTCAACCCTCTCCACCAACCACTCAACCTCCGTCCTCTAACACCCCCCCATGGGTCGCTGAACTTGTGGGAATGTTCAGGGACATGAAAGAAATGTTTACTACGTTACTCACTACAGTAAACATTATTTTACAAAGAAATATCAATGGATAGACATACTATCCTAAACTATAACATAACAGGGCTCATGCATCGTAAGCTTGAGCTAGAAACCCTCCTGGCTTCTTATAAGCCATCCATAATTTCACTTACAGACACACAACTCAACAAACAGAGGTACGTATGTTTCCCCGGATACAAAACCTATAGACTTGACTCACCCACACACGGCGGCGGAGCACTCCTGGTGCGTTCAGACGTCCCCTCAAGACTAATATACGGCACAACACTAAACGCTGACAAACACTCAGCCATCACTATACAAGTAAGACTAAAACATTCATACAAAATCACATGTGTCTACAGAAGTTCAACAGGCAAACTAGACACATTCAAGACCTTTTTGAAAAACATTGAGACAGACAGACAACACATTATTGTAGGTGACTTAAACGCCAAACACCACACTTGGAACTGTACAAAACCAAACGCATTAGGAAACCACCTGACCTAATGCAAATACACTATTATACACCCTAATGCGTTCACATACAGACACCACGCCAACCCATCTATCACATCCATCCTAAATCTATTGCTCACACAACAGCCCCACAGATTCACAGACTGTACAACAATCAAGTTTAGCGACAACGACCACATCCCGGTTTTATACAAACTAGGACAAGACAACATACCAACCCAACATACAGACTACAAATATAAATTCCGGAACGGAGACTGGAAACTATACAAGAACATAGCTTACGAAAACACACCCTACACACTACAAATGACATCGACACGGCCATTGCATCACTAAACAACATCATACACAAAGCAGCCCAAACATCTATCCCCACATTCACACCCACACCGATATACCTACGCAAATCCCCTAAACATATACTAACACTCATAAAACAACGCAACAACATCAAAAACTGTTGGTATAGGACGAAAGACCATACCTACAAACCCATCATTAACAGTCTCACAAAACAAATCACATCCCTAATTTCGCAGTGGAAAACGTCCCTCTGGCATGAAAAGTTACGCCTCACACATAACGACCATAGGAAATTCTGGAAGCTTACCAGAAGCCATAACACCAAATCAAAATCGGTGAAAATTCAACGAGGCGATGAGCTCCTCACCCCCGCAGATCAGGCTGACATTCTCTCTGACTATTACGTAGAAAGGGACAACGCACGCAACAATAACACATACCACCACAACCCCTCCACTGATAACACACAGAATGCAATATTCTCTACATATAAAGACCTGACTGCAATCCTGAAGAAAACTAAGGGAAACAAATCACCCAGGAAAGACAATATTCCATACGTCCTTCTCAAACAACTACCCAGAAAAACCCTAATGTTTCTACTTAATATTTTTAATTCCTGCTCACGCCTCAGATACTTTCCTACGGAGTGGAAACATGCTATCGTCGTTCCACTCCTCAAACCCCGTAAACGAGGAGCGGTTCCGAAAGAATACCGGCCAATTAGTCTCCTCAACCAGATCTCAAAAATATATGAGAAACTACTCATTATCCACATCCGAAAACACTGCGAGACACACGACATCATACCCCCGGAACAAACGGGGTTTTCGCGTGGAGTTAGCTGCTATCACCACGTAGCCAAGCTGCAATACGATATAGCTAACAATCTCCATAAAAACCTTGCCACAGCAATGATTTCACTCGACTGCACACAGGCTTTCGACTCTGTGTCCTATCCCATCCTAATCCATAAACTCACACACTACCAATTCCCGGACCAACTGGTCGACATCATAGGATCATACCTCACTGACCGGTGACCGGTACTTTGTAGTCCGGGTCAGAAATGAAATTTCAGCCCCCCCGCCAAGTTACATGCGGAGTTCCCCAGGGCTCTGTCCTTGCGCCTATACTTTTCAACATATATACTGCCTAAGTTGTAGGGATAAAGATTGAAAATACTACAATCGCCGCTTATGCTGATGACATTGCTATATATACAGCCAGCATGAATGCGAAACATGCAATGCGCAAGGCACAGAAAGTAGCTCAACAAATCACAGACAAATTAAAAGACATCAACATACTCATTAACACGCAGAAAACAGATGCTATCACATTCTCATACAAGAAAACACCTGATAAAACACCAACATTAAACGGTCACACTATCACAACAAAAAAACACCTCACATACCTAGGCATTAAACTCGAATCACACTTATCATTCACAGCACACATACAGAACAGAATTCACACTGTCAGATCAACATCAACACAACTACAGCACCTACTCTACTCACCAGGGCTGTCACTCAGAATCAAACTACTCATATACAAATCTATTCTCAGACCATCTCTTTTACACGGAGCACCACTCTTACACCTTCTCTACCCTACAGCCCTGAAGAAACTACAGCAATATCAGAACAGCATACTCATGAAGATATGTAGAGGCACCACGTTAGAAAGTCGGAACATGAATCACATTCACGACACATTACAACTCGACACAATACAAAAACACATATCACGTAGGCACATTAAATTCTTTGATAACCTACCCTCATCATTCAATCCCCTATTCCGCACTCTCACACCATCCTTACTCCCAGCCAGATGGCAAGGCCGTAAGGGTTCAATCAACCCAATCAACATCACCATATAAACCCGCCTTACGGTTTTTCCCCCACTAACTCCTCCAACCCTGACCCCTATCCTATTATCCCCCCCCTCCCTTTAATTTTTTATTATTTTATGTTTTTATAACACGCGGAGGCCCCTCAACTCCTATCACATCATGATGAGCTGCACCACAGCGAAAATAACATAACTCAACATCTCAACGCACCTTCAAATACCACAGGTAGTATAAGGTAATGAGGTAAAACGGTGATTTACTAAAAATGCTAATAAAAACCATTAGCATTAATGGTTCGAATTTCACATTTTAATACTTTTTTCTGTTTTAGAGGGATCAGAAAAAAAAAAAAAAAACATTAATTAGTCTTCATCTGGTCTTTGACCTTGCCGGTCTTAGCCACTCCTCTCCCTGCCCGATAGCTCCTGGTGTCTCTGGGATGATTAAACCTATCTGTCTTATTTAATTTATTTCCTTTCCTTACCCTAATTTTACCCTACCTATAGAATCCTGGGGGTTGTCCTCCCAGGGGCTGTAACATTGGTTGACCCTCTGTTCAGGTTGCCTTGCTTAGATAAGCACCCTAGAGCTGTCAAGGCCTACGTTCCTCCCGTGGAATTAGATTTGATCAGTTTTACCTTTCGGGGTAGAAGGGTAGCGTCGCTCTGGCAAGGATCTTCGTTATTCCTTACACCTTAAGCCGAACATTGGTTGGCCCTCTGTTCTGGCTCCTTTCTCTCTCTCTCTCTCTCTCTCTCTCTCTCTCTCTCTCTCTCTCTCTCTCTCTCTCTCTCTCTCTCTCTCTCTCTCTCTCTCTCTCTCTCTCTCTCTCTCTCTCTCTCTCTCTCTCTCTCTCTCTCTCTCTCTCTCTCTCTCTCTCTCTCTCTCTCTCTCTCTCTCTCTCTCTCTCTCTCTCTCTTTCTCTTGCTTAGATAGCGCCCTAAAATCACCGAGGTCCATACTTATCCTTTGGGTTTTACCTTGGTGATCCACTCTTAGAAGTGAAGGGCTGCGTGGCTCTGGCAAGATTATTTTTATTTTAGACACTGTGGTGGAGACATCTGTAGAGAGATTAGGAGCTTATTGATTTTTAAGCCCCACAGAAGTTAAGAGATATTACAATATATATATATATATATATATATATATATATATATATATATATATATAATTATTACATCTCTGCAAGGGGTGTGTAATATAGAAAATGGGATATTAAATGAAAATATGAAGATATGAAAAAACATCTGTAAAAAACATTTTATTTTTCATAAATATACATAGATCACCACAGCACATATATGATAACGTGATATTCACAACATCAATTATATTGCAAATAACATCTTTTATAATTTTTTAAGATAAATTTATGATTTTGCCGTCTGCCCATCTTTCGAATGATGAAGTACCATGTTTAACGGGTCCTTATGGTATCTTGCAAATACTTCTCTTTTGAATTGTTCAAAGATTTTACGATTGTTAGCGTTTTGTCTTTCTCTCCATGAAGGCCGTCCTTTCCTCTGTTGTAGGCCCCAATGAACGGTAAAAATAGGAGACAATACGAAAAATTGATATCCAGCCACGAACATTTCGTATACCTGTCGGAATAAAAACAAAAAATCATTCTCATTAGAAAGACACTCCATTGTTGATTATCAAGAGGTTCATTTTTTATAAATGATAATTATTTAAAAAATAAATTGTAATATTTTTATTTATTTTAAGGTATAAATAAACGGAATAAGCAGGTAACAAATCTAGTTTAAAAGCCAGGTTAAATATATATTTATGTTAATATTATTCAATTGAAGTCATGCTTGTAATAGGTTAAAAAGAAAGAAGAAGCATTTTAATCGCAGGCTAATAGGTAGCCTCCTTGATTCCAAATATCCCATGCCAACGGGATAGTTATCGATTAGGCTTTTAATGAACAGACAAAAATAATTTTAAAATTTTAGTTTCTTCTTCTTCTTCTACCGGCTCAACAGGCGCATGAAGCTGCCCTTGGCCTGCTCAACAGCTGCCAACCATCCGACTCTATCTCTTGCAAGCGTGACCGGAATCTTCAGTTGACGAAGATCCTGCCCTACAGTATCCTTCCATCGGCCCTTCGGCCTTCCTTGTCGGCGCACACCATCCGGTACATTTCTGTACAGCCTGCTGACCACACGATCATCACTCATCCTTAGTACATGACCAAACCATTTAAGCCTTTGTACCCTTATATACGATGAGATATTAAGGTCGTTATACATCTGGAACAGTTCACAATTTTTCCTTCGTCGCCACTGACCATTTTCGCGTACTGCACCTAGGACTCTCCTCAGAATTCCTCTCTCAAACCTATCTAGCAGGTTCTCGCTCTTTTTGTTGAGGGTCCAGGTTTCAGCGCCATACGTGACCACTGGCCTTATAAGCGTCTTGTATAGCGTGAATTTAGTAGTTCGGCTAACAAGCTTGCTTTTTATTAGCTTAGAGATGGCAAAATACGCTCTATTTCCTGCTGCTAACCTCCGTCTAACCTCTTCTTCCTCTTCTAGTTTGTCGTTAATACTAGAGCCGAGATACGTAAAGCATCTGACCACTTCAAACTTATAGGCTCCTACTTCATAACTGCTCTGCATCTGTGCTTGATTCCCTACAACCATGAGCTTCGTCTTTTCCTCGTTAATATGCAGGCCGATCTTTCTAGCCTCGACATCCATAGCTTTGCATGTCGTTGTTATGCTCTGACGGGATCTACCAATGATGACTACGTCGTCTGCATAGGCCAGGACGTGGGTCATTCTTGTAAATATGGTTCCTTCCTGATTCAATCCTGCTCTATTTATAATTGCTTGTAGAGTAGTAAATTAGTAAATTTAAAAAAAAATAGAGTAGTAAATTTTAGTTTACAGTAAATTAACAAATTATCAAATTGGCCTACAGAGGAGAATCAATGTGATATCTCTGCCGTACATCGGATAATCGTAATTGAAACTTATACATTCATGATTCCATACCTCATTCTCTTTTGTACCAATCCGATTGATCATAACAAGAACGATTCTAGATAGTGTGTAATTTAGGCTGAACCAGCTCTTATTCTTGCTTAAGGGTAGTACCGTAAATTGGGGTGACTTTGCCCACTTTTCAACATGAAAAATCAATTCCACTAAATTTTTGACTAAATTACTCATAGAAACCGATTGTTTCATTTGTGTGACTATTAGTAGATAGCATCAGTGTCATTTATTTTTTCATTCTGGGGTTATCTTACTTTAAAAAAAAGTAAATATAGAGTTGGCGATGTCACCCCTTTCTCTGGAATGCCCACCCACTATTTTCCCATTGCCTTTTGAGCAATCTCACCCATCTAGGGTTCTAAAATAGGCAGGTTGACAAAAGAAATTGTATTTGAGAACAAATTTAATGAAAAAAATAAGTATATGTATTAGAATAGTTCGTTTGATTTTAACAAAGAATTTAAATTTAATGTTGTTAATAAAAAAAATATTTGAAAAATCAAATTTACTTGAAAAACAAATTTAAAGTAGTTTAAAAACAAAAGGAAATTAACCCTCCTTCCATGTGTAGGACTTGCTCTAATAACTCTGTCCTGGCTTCGGTCCTATAAGAAAATTGTAATGTTTTTGCTCGATCCGACGTTCGCTGGGAAAACATGTATATCTCAATGTCTCCGAAACTCCTAAATTTTTCGCGTATAATATTTAACGGACTTTTTCCCAAGTAATTAAAGAATGAAATCACCAGCAATGTACGCGACTTGGGACAGTTTCACAGAATGATCTGGTTCATTCTTCCTTTATCTGTTCCTCATCTTTGCTAGTAACTTACATGGAAAAAATTATCTTTTTTTTACAAAATTGGGCAAAGTCACCCCGGTTCACGGCAAGGCAATAAATTGTTAAGTAGGTAACTGTTACTCCAAAATAGTCTATATTCGTTATGCAGCTTTGTACGTTGAATAGATTTTTTTAATAATAATGTTTTTTAATATAATACAAATGGTTTTACGGCATTAAAAACTTTTACTTTTAAAGTATTAACGGGAAAAATGATAGACATCCAAGCAGTATAACATCCAACATAGCATTGACAGATCAGAGGTGAATTAGCCAGAATTTAACTCACCTGAGTGTTGCGAGTAAATCCATATCCAATAAACCTTTCATCGTGGGGTGGAACGTTATCGTGAGCTATGTAAAATGGTTCGTATAAAAATTCGAAGTTAGTCACTCCATGGCTGATATGAACTTGATTTTTTGACACGTCTTGCTCCCACCTAAAAGTAAAATATTCATAAAAAATACTGACATTTATTTAAAACATCACCACTAAAGTAAACATAATCACAAGATAATGAACATAATGAAATTTCAATGTTTATGAATAATAATTATATGATTATAAATTATAATTTGAATTCATAAACTCCAGATTTTTAGCCAATGTTTAACGTAAATTAATTACTTCGTTTTTAATCAAACAAAAAAAAATCAAATTTTATGGTTATATTGGAATTTTATTTTTGAAGTATAACAGCAAGTGTTATCAATAATAAAAGGAAGAGGTGGTAAATGCTAATTGCATCTTGATAAAACAATTTACTATCAATATTTGTAAAAAAAAAAAAGAAAAATGTATCTAGTTTTGTTTCAGAAAGGTCCGTTGGAAATTTTTCAATTATTTACAACTTTTTTTATCCTAAAATTCAATAGTTTTAACATCAAGTGATATGCGGCCATAAATAAAGAAAAGTTTACCTTAAAAATTACGCTAAAGGAAGCAGTATGAATGTGAAAAAAACAATAATATTTTAGGAAACATTTGTCAAGTGAGACCATGCCGTGTACGGGAATTAGGTAAGGCGCACATCGAACTGTGTCACGCAGGCAACGCAGAGCAGAGCAGAGCAGGCGGCACGAAAAAAAAAACTGCGTCGCACAGGTACCCGCGCACATTGGAGAGCAGTTTCTGTGCCGCAGTTTCGGGAAGGCTGGGGCTTTTTTAGTTAAAGTATGTTAGATTTCTTGGATTTAAGATCAGAATCTGATTCGTATATAGAGTTGAACAAATGAAAAATTTGCATTATCAAAAGTCAAGGTAAAAAAGATTGTCATAAAATGAGGAAATGGAGAAAAGACCAGCTCAAAAAAGAATTTGCAAACAGATTATTCTAAACAATCTATTAAATATTTCCGTCTGAGTCTGGTGAATTACATAATTACATTGAAGTTACTATTTAGTCTGAGGGATCCAAAGCTTAAAACCATTACTTATCGTGATGTTATAAAATCAGGTAATGAGAGATCTGGTAAACTCTAAGTTTGTAGAATTATATTAGGCACAAATCTCTTAAAATCCTTGGATACGATTTTAACAGCATTATATCATTATGGAATAATTTTTTTTTCATTAATTTCTTCTTTTTTTTTTCCTTTGAAATTTATTTTAATTTATTACCGTTATTATTTATTTGATAAATCAATATCAATTCACTACTTTGTATACTTTTATTTTTTATAACTATTTATAATGGGGTTTTAATGAAAATATTATCTTTAATTATCCACCATTACTTTAATTATTTGACCAGTTGTAGTTTTATTTTTTGTTCCAGTCTGTTATTCTTGAGGGACCTTGTCCCAGAACAAAATTTATTTTCTCTTCTTTTCTATTCTGTATGAGGATATAATACAATTAAGTAGATAATATAACAGAGAAGAATTATATTCACATAAAATTTCTTATTAAAAAAGTTCCAATCAACACATGGTTGATTTTTAAATAGCAGTTTTCTTTTTACTCAAATATAGTTAATAAAAGAAGAAATATACTGTTAGAAATCGAGATGGCCATATGAATTAAAAAATATAATTAAACCAAAAACTTAAATTTGTTCTCTTGAACGTGTTAGGTTAAATGATTTGATTGTGTTTTTTGTTAATTGTAAATTATTTCATTGACTTGTTGAATTAAAATATAAAGCACTTCAAGTTTGTTTTATTTTGTATCTTAAAAATTTGAGCTTGGTGAACTCAACAAAATTAACGAAGTTTGGTGAGGGATAAATCGATTTGATTTATTGCAATCCCAACATATACATTATTGGTTGTAATCAGCATTTCCATTAACTAAATGTCCATAAAGCCTATGTTTTTTTCAGTGAAATAATATCAGTCAAATTTTCCTAAGATCATAACTTGTTGTATCGTTTAATGAACTTCTAGTATCTATGGGAAGGAAACTTGTTTTTCTAATTTTTAAACGTGTCACAGTAAGACGAATAAAAACTAACGAAAACCGAAATAAGGAATTACAAATAAAATAACAATATTAAAAATATTTAAACAAAAGTATCTGCTTTTAGAACTTCAGAAAGGCCCTCATCTAAATTTTAATACATCTATACAGAAGACCTACTTAGTTTCATTAACCTGCTTAAGAGAAAAGTAGAACTTCACAAACACTAATATTAAATGATAATAATAGGAATTAAAATAATCAAATATCGAAAACTGCGTCGCATCGGCACAGTTTTCTGTGGCAGATCCACGAGTGCCACATCGGCCTGCTCTGCTCTGCGTCGCGAGTGTCTCAATGTGCGCTCGGCCTTAAGATTACATAAATGGAGTGCACAGCTATCTGATGGACTAACAATTTCGACCAAACGTTTTTCAGTGATCCTAGGACGAAAAATATTTGGCAAAAAAAAATCGGTCGCCACGGTAAATTTGTATTTAGGGGTTTTATGAGATGCGAAAAATGAATATCAACTTTTTCTTATCTGTATATGTATATATTTATTAAAATTAATGATGAAGGTTTAAAATTAATTATATATTTATTAAAATTTATATGTTGGGTCACATATAAATTAGGGGGTGAACAAACCTTGAAAAATTTGTAGCATATTGGTTATAAATGAATACTTTGTGGTGGAAGGGCCTCGCGAGGCCTTTGCCCTTGAGCCTGATGAGCTCCGATTTATTTCTTGGAAAAGGGACCCTCTCGTCAACTTCGTAAGTTGGTATCACATATGCGCATTGGGACGTGCAGCTCTCTGATTTTATAAAAACTTCTAGGCCGTCTGCCATTCCCAAACTAGGTATGATATCCACATCTGTGAGGAAAACCCGAGAGGTCTGACAATTCTTCCTCGCCAAATTCCTCAGATGATTTTGAGGATACGGATTCTTTTGACGCCATCTTAGCAGTTCCGAAGAACGGTGCTTGAGCAGTTGGTGGAGAGACCCTTCCGGATGATGGCAATCGAGCTTCCCGTCCCTTTTTACCGGTTGATTCTTCGAAGGAAGTCTGTCCCTCGGGAATGCCAAATGGAAGCTAACCCTGTCACGGACTGCGGGGTAGCATTGGCGCAGGTAATCAATGTAACCTCAAACACACATGTAAAAATGAATTATATGGATGTCAATATAAAATAATATATATGAATAAACTGTACTTAATTATACTTAAGGCTATTTTTGCGAGACATAAAATAAATATGAGATTTCATTCGGTTGAGTTAATCAACATAGGTCGAAGCATACTTCAGGACAACCTTAATTTTCCATTTATTAATTCATCAACAACGTTTTAACTAAATAGGATTTGAATAAAATCTTAAAGAAAATAAAATTAAATTATCAAGTCTCGAGTGTTAACTTTCTTAATACAACAACGATGCAAAAGAAATTGCTTTCATTAAAATTTAAAAATCTTATAACCATTTTATGGTACAGTCAAAATTAACCGCATATTGATATTATTCTTGTAAATGGCCAGTTAGTCGAACCGTCTTCAATGAATTTAGAAATGGAAATTTAAGGTTTTCCTTGAGTACGTAATCTCAGGAAATTTGAAGACCAATAAAAATTTGGAAATAATTAAGTTGATATGAGATTTTTCCTCATTAGTTTTATTATCCGGAACTAAAGTGCAATAGAACCGCCTAGTACGAATAGTTTAGGTAAACATGTCTATAAACCTATGATGGGAATTTATCTTAGAAAATGAATCATAGATTTCTAAATTAAGTATTGTTCCGAACTAATTAAAAATAAATATCAGTACTGAATGCGGAATTATATGCTCTACGACTTTCAGACTATGTGGCTTCATTTATAATAACAGAGAATCATATGGACTGCATAGTGACCACCACGTGTAATTATTATCTCCTGTGAAAATGTGCTCTTATATAAGTTTTAAGTAATTGGGAGGTGTGATTTTCAACACAAAAGACAGTATTTTCATCCTTTTTTAGTTAGTGAAAATAGTTGTTGTTAATTTAGTCTGTAAGTGTCTGAAACTCTTAATTTGAAAAACATGTGAAAAGTGAAAGGTTAGTTTTAGTTTTTTTTTATTTACTTTTTTATTTTTCTATTTTCTGTGTTTAAAAACTAGTGTTAATTTGTGATATAAGTGTTAGTTTTTAAGAACAAATAATAAGTTTACTTAAAAAACTAAAAACGATATAATAAACATAATTTGAAGTAACAATGGCTGAAGAAGATAACAATATGGACTTGCAGCATGAAGCAGGACCGTCAACTGAAGTAAATAATGAATGGGAAATCATTACAGGGCGAAAGAGGTCAGCATCTTCAAGGGACCCGAGAATATGCACAAAAAATCCCAATAACATAACGACCAGTAACAGGTATGAGACCCTGGCAAATATGTCAAACGGCCAAAATAATGTTCAAAAAAACATAATTGATAATAAGAAAATCAAGCCTCCTCCCATATATTTAAAAGATGTTCAAAACATGAAGCGTTAATATTATTCTTAAAAAAAGAAATAGGCCCAAATTACTTCAGTATAAAGACTACAAACAGAAACGTGATTGTTTACCCGGCCACCCCCGAATCATATAGGGGGGGCAGCCAGGTGTTTAAAAAAGTGAACGCCGAATTTCATACGTTTCATTCATCAATTATTAGAAGATAAGAACCCTCGCGTGGTTATCAAAGGACTTCACCCATCAACGCCGATTTCCGCAATACAAGAGGAATTGAAAGCATTTGGATACGAAGCCACAAATATTACAAATGCAATTTCAACGAAAACTAAATTACCACTACAAATGTTTTTTGTGGATGTAACTAAAAATAAATTTAATGAAAAAATATTTGATTTAAATCATATTTATTACACTAGAATTAAAGTGGAAGAGTTAAGAAAGAAAAGACAAATCCTACAGTGTTTTAGATGCCAAGGCTATGCGCATACGAAGAGCTACTGCAACCACCAGCCACGCTGCGTCCGTTGTGGTGAAGCTCATGAAAGCTCAACCTGTCTAAAACCCAGAGACAAGCCAGCAAAATGCGCCAATTGTTTGGGGGCTCACCCAGCCAACTACAGAGGATGTCAGGCCCTCAAGATCCTTCGAGCTCAGCGCAAAAATATTCACCGCCCTTCGCCGGTAATTGCTGAACCACCGGACCTTGGAGAGTTTCCAGCCTTGCCAAACCAACTTCATCACCAGCAGCCCCCGGAACCTATTCCTGCATACTCAAGAATGCACAGTCAAGTTCACCCTCCTCCAAACACTGAAGCTCAACCTCAACATCAAGCCAGGTCAGGTATGAGGGGGATCAGTAATCAGCTGGTGCAGCCAGTTATCTCTGAACCTCCTCACCATTTAAATTTATTAAATAATTTAAATACTCTCATCCAACCCCTTTTCAATCTTATTACTCAAATTTCACAAATAACACAAGCCCTAGCTGCGACTTATGGACATTAGATCTTTCACTGTTGGGTCCATTAACCAGAAAAGTATTGATATTGTATTGCTAACGGAAACACACCTCACTTCACGCAACAAACTTTCTATACCAAACTACATTTTATACAGAACGGACCATCCCGATAACAATGCTCATGGAGGAACAGCCATATTAATAAAAAATACCCTAAAACACAACCCCATACATATAGTCTCGACGGCACAGATACAAGTAACAGGCATAAACTTACAGACCAAACACAAAACTTTAACAATAGCCTCAATTTATTGTCCACCAAAATATTCTATTAATGTTCAAATGTTCATTAATCTATTTGAGTCATTTGGGACAACATTTCTAGCAGGCGGGGATTATAATGCAAAACACACAAAATGGGGCTCTCGCCTATGTACTACAAGAGGCAGGAATCTCAGGTGCGCAGCTCAAAACTTATCTTTGGACATACTTGCTCCCGATAAACCGACTTACCCAATTCACAATTTAAAAAGTTTCTTTGCCCCTAAACAACAAACAACAACAACAACAATTTAAAAACCTGACGCACTGGACATATTTGTAGCAAAAGGCTTGAAGAATCTTCCAATGACTGTTACAACTGATACAGACCTCAGCTCAGATCATCTGCCGGTGAACTTGATGCTTGGTATGGAGGCATTCCTAAGAGAAAAAATACCGTCTCTCACCCGCGGTATCATGAACTGGGATATATTTAGTAAACATCTTGATGAGCAGCTGACTGTCCCTCAAGCTCTGAAAACTGAAGATGACTTGGAAGAAGCAGTTGAACTCTTCACAACATCTGTTCAGGAAGCTGCCTGGTCCTCCCAAGAAATAAGAGAAACGCAAGCACCAAGTTCACCGTCCTACCCTCAATATATCCGTGACCTAATTGGAGCTAAGAGGAGAGCACGTAAGAAATGGCAAACTAACCGACTTCCTTCGGACAGACGAACTCTTAACAAACTTAATAATGAACTAAAAAAAGAAATACGGCAATTTAAACAAGCTAACTTTGACAAATACTTGCAAAATCTGACATCAGATGACAACAGCTTATGGAGACACACCAAACGCTTTTTAAAACATTGATGGTTCTTGGGCTGTGACGGACAAAGATAAAGCTGAAATTTTCGCTGACCATCTTGCAACTGTTTTTCAACCCCACACAAACTTAACAGACACACTCCACGAGGCCTTTGTTGAAAAAGTTTTAAACTGCCCTCTTCCGATGTCTCTTCCACCAAAGTCTTTTACTCCCTCAGAGGTATCAAAACAGATTATGAAAATGCCAAAGAGGAAGGCTCCTGGTTACGACCTTATCACAACTGAGTTACTTCAAAAAATCCCCAGAAAAGCTTTAGTCTTTCTTACAACACTATACAAAGCTATACTTAGGACAACTAAATTTCCCATCCAATGGAAATACTCAACAATTTTGATGATCCCTAAACCAAACAAAGACAAAAATAAACATGACTCCTATAGACCTATTAGCCTTCTTCCTTTATGCTCCAAAATTTTCGAAAAACTATTACAGGAACGTATTCTTTACATACTGTCACAACAAAACATATTACCTGATCATCAATTTGGCTTCCGCTCATTTCCTTCTACAACACAACAGCTGCACGGAGTTAACAGACTTCATATCTTCTGCTCTTGAACTAAAACAATACGCTTCTGGGGCTTTTTTAGATGTTACTCAAGCGTTCGATAGGGTTTGGCACCAAGGCCTTCTTTTCAAACTGAAACCTATTCTTCCCAGTACTTACTATTTAGTCTTACAATCATATCTGTACGACCGCTTTTTCTCTATCCGCCAGGGCACAGTAATCTCATCAATAAAACCAATCTCTGCAGGCGTCCCACAAGGTTCAATTCTTGCCCCATTCCTGTATTTAATATACACAAATGACATACCAACTGACAATAACATACTTACTGCGACGTATGCTGACGATACCGCTATTATTACAAGAAACACGAATCCTATACATGCCACCCTAACATTGCAACACAACCTTGACAACATACAAAATTGGTATAGTAAATGGAAAATTAAGATAAATCAAGACAAATAACATCACGTTACATTCACTTTAAGACACGAAACAAGCCCTCCAGTCTACATTGACAATCACCCAATACCACAAACAAATACAGTAACATACTTGGGACTTACTCTCGATCGAAGGATGACATGGGGCCCACACGTAAAGATGAAACGAAAAACGTTAAATTTCAGGATAAGACTATTATACTCCATCGTACATAGATGTTCAAAATTACCCCTCAGACAAAAACTTAACCTATACAGCTATTTACTAAAACCTATATAGACCTATGCTAGCCAAATTTACGGACCCGCAAAAAAGATACATATTAACAAAATACAAACCTTTCAATCCCAATACTTAAGATTAATTACGAACTCACCACCCTATATTTCAAACGAGACCCTTCACAATGACTTAAGAGTTTCGACAAATCATATACGTATGAATTACAGACGGTTTTAAGACAAACTACATGGACATACCAACAAATTTGTACAAGATATGGCAAGACATGACATTCCTGATATGCCTCGGCGAAGGCTGATGAGGAGTTGGATGAGGGACATCCTAGTCCGACAGAGTAAATCTTTTGAATGCCAGGAGGATGCACCACTGGGTGCTATCTCCCTCATGCCTACCAATGCCATTTGTAATTATTTTAGCATATTTGCTTATTGTAATTGTACAGGTGCAAATAAATTGTTTAGTTAAAAAAAAAAAAATTTAATAACAGCTGTGAAGTTAAAAATAATACTGAAAATCAATATATAGGATTTTCTTCTGGGCATGTTCACCAGAAAACTTCAAGTTAGTGGAAGAAAATTCCAAACACTCGGTTAAAAGGAAGAAAACTGAGGAGAATCATGAAGATTTCAATATAACTATGACGTATAGTTACGAAATTCTTTCAGATTCAGAAGAAATGATAGACGAGCCATCTACAAATGCCAAGACCTCAAGTCATCAGCCGCATTGCCTAGTAAAAATAAACCTAACAGCTTTCCACCTATCGTGGTTTATGGTTATATTGAAAAACATGCAGAACCCATGAAATATCTTAAAAATAAATGTAAAAAATCTGGTGCGTACTCGCAACACACAACTTTCACTTACCAACTTACTTACATTATAAATTAATGCGTTTTGTTAATTGCCACTTCTCAAATGAACAGAACGGCTTTAATTATGAACAATGGTCTGTCATTAAAGGCGTACTCCGCATGCTTGGGCTCAACGAGTTTTATGAGTTGACTGAATATTTTTCTTTTTTTCTCCTCTTTATGTTTTCTTTGTTTTTATCATATCTCATATTTAGCCATTTCTTATTTTTAGGCGTAACGAGAGACAGTTAATTTCTCCATGTAAACAAAAACAAAGGTACTTTATAAGAAAGAAACAAACAAACAAAAAAGCCCCCCCCCCCAAAAAAAGCCCCCTCAGAACATTTTAATAATGATAAAGCTTACCTGATATTAAAGAAAACCTAATTTTCATTAAACATGACGAATTTGATAAAAATCGTTAAAGCCGTTTTTGAGATAATCGAAAAAAAGGTAAAAATTGGAAAAAAGTCAAGAAATAAAGTGCCCCCTCAGTTAGACCAATTTTGATGAAATGTTGGCTTTCACATATTTGGTATATACATACATCAAATACCCATTTTCTTCAAAATCGTTAAAGCCGTTTTTGAGTAAATAATAAATATGTACACGTGAAATTGGTACAAAATTTATTAAGTAAAGTCCCCCCTCCGGTTGATCAATTTTGATGAAATTTTTACAGTCGTATCTCGGGCATATACACACATCATATACCCAGTTTGATCAAAATCATTAAAGCCGTTTTTGAGTAAATAAAAAAAACACGTGAAAATGATACAAAATGTATTAAGTAAAGTCCCCCCTCCGGTTAATCAATTTTGATGAAATTTTTACAGTCATATCTCGGGCATATAAATAGATCAAATACTCAGTTTAATCAAAATCGTTAGAGCCGTTTTTGAGAAAATCGAAAAAAACTTAAAAAGTTATTAAATAAAGTACCCCCTCCCTTTGAGCAATTTTGATAAAATTTTTGCTGTCACATCGCGGGCATATTCCTACACTAAATACCCAATTTCAGGTTCCCACGGTTTATAGTTTTTGAGCTAGTCTGTTCACACACACACACACACACACACACACACACACACACACACACGCACACACACACACACACACAGACCATTTCGCGGGACTTGGTTATTTCGACTCAGGGGGTCCAAAAACGTGTATTTCCGTTGAAAACCGGAAGTCGAAATTTTTCACGATCGCAATACTTCCACTTACTATATATTTCATATATAGATAAGTGAAAGTAAAAAGACTTTGGCGTGAAATTTCGGGGAAACCGACTAGTATTTTACCCAGAGTGCAAGGAAGATTACGATCTCATATTAAAAGAGGTAATTAATTCTAAATTAGAATGCCACACTTAACCCCCATAGAAGAAACTAAAAGAACTTTAATTCTAAGGAATATACCACCTAATATTACCTGTGAAGAGATAACAGTTGATTTAGTTGATAATCAGCTGCCAGTACTCAAAGTCACCCAAATGATAAAAAAAGTTGGAGAAAATGAAACTCTGAAGCTCCCAGTATTTATTGTAACCTTTAAGAATACTGCTGAAATTAAACAAATTATGTCAGTCAAAAAAGATTGTCAATGTATTGTTACGTGGGAGCGCTTCAGGAATTTATCAGGTATAACACAATGTTATAAGTGCCAATCTTTCTACCACGTAGCGAAAAATTGTTACAGAAAACCAAAATGTGTGAAATGTGCCGGTGAACATTTAACAAAAGAATGCAACATCAACCCAGACTCAGAACCAAAATGTGCTAATTGTAGTGGCCCACACCCAGCCAATTTCCGCGGATGCCGCTTATATGAATGAAATTCAACCATAAAAAGAAAAGTGGTTTCCGCAACTGGTTTTCAATAAAATGAAGCCGACTTTCCTTCACTTCCGGTGTCACCAGTCCGTAATCCCTCAGCCTGGGGCAGACCCCGAGATAACGGAGTTAACAGCAGAGTCAACAACATTGAAGATTCTCCTGAGCTATCTCTAACCGATCTCTTCAAGGAAATAAAATCACTGTTTTATATATTAAATATTTCTAAATTATTTCAAAATTTAAAGTCATTTATTGGTAAACTTAAAAGTGCACTTGATGCTTTAACTAAAATAAGTGTTGTAGCTGAATTTTTTTGTGAAATGTTATGAAATTTTTTTTCAATGACTGTAAATTAATGTGTTGGAATTCCAGATCAATTTTAAACAAAAGCGGTGAGTTGTCTCATTTTGTTAGTGAAAATAATATTGATTTAGTCGCCCTCAGCGAAACTAATCTAAATAATAAGTATAGGTTTAACACTCCTGGTTTTGAGATTTACAGATGTGATGATGGCAGAGGAGTAGCTCTTTTAGTTAAAAAATCTATTTCTCATTACCCAATTGTATTGCCTAACCTATCATGCTTAGTTGCTACAGGAATAATGGTCACTCTTGGTTCTATTGAAATTCTTTTTATTTCGGCTTATCAGACTCCATCCAAAGCTATGTACATAGCGATTTTCAAAAATTATTTTCAATGCATAGGCATGTGATTCTCCTCGGCGACCTGAATTCCAAGCGCGTAGCATGGAATTGTAATGTAAACAATAGAAATGGCAAACTGTTAACAGAACTGTCATTTAAAATAAATTTTAGAATTATAGCTCCTGAAGAACCCACATATTACCCTGACAGAAACTATTGTTCTCCCAGCATTATTGATCTTGCCCTCGCAAAAAATATACCCTTTACCGTTGTACCTAAATCCTTTTCAGCTCTTCCTTCGGACCATAACCCAATCGTTTTTTCAATAAATCAAAATTTAAAAAATAAACTATTGACAAAGAATTTTGACTTTAAAGGTGCTGATTGGACTAAATTTCGCTCAGCTATTGACAGCAATTTACAAATTAATCCCCTCATAATTAATCCATCCGATATTGATAAGCTAATTAATAATTTTCAAAATATTATTAATTCTGCAGCTAATCAATCAGTACCCCTAGTCACACCTAATACTTATAAATTACGAATTCCTCCTTTTCTCTCATACTTAATAAAAATCAGGAACACAGTTAAAAAAGCTTGCTCTAAATATTGTTATCACTGGATTAAAAAAACAATATATAAACTTAATAAAATTATATCAAAACTGGTAAGTATATTCAAAAACATCAAGTGGAATAATGTTTTATCAGCTATACCTCCTTCAAATAACAATAAACTGTTTAAATTAGTAAAACATTTTCAATGCACAAATACAGGTATCTCCCCTCTAGCAAGAACATCAGTTACCCAACAACTTAGAATCAGGAATTCGGCTATCAGTTTCGCTTTTAGTGAAAGTGACAAAGCCAATTTGCTTGCCGATCATTTTGAAAATGTACATAAAATGAATTTAGACCTGGGAATCCCTTATTTTACCCGTAACGTACTCAGGCAAACTAAAAACTATACAGTCCCGTTAACCAACAAACTTGATAACTGTAAACTAGTTCCCCCCAAAGAATTAAGCATTACTATAGCCAAATTAGTCAACAAAAATTCCCCAGGTGCTGATGGAATATGTAATATTTTTTTAAAACAATTATCAAAAAAATCAATAATACATGTCACCAAAATAATTAACCATATACTAATGTTTGGTCATTTTCCTGAGTCATGGAAAATTGCAAAAATAATAGTTATTCCTAAACCTGGAAAAAACAAGACACTCCCTAGTAGTTATCAGCCAATTTCTTTACTCAACAGCTTAAGCAAAGTAACTGAAAAAATTATTTTAAAAAGAATGCAAGTTTTCATTGAAGAAAACCAATTGATCTCTCCTTTCCAGTTTGGTTTTAAGAATAATCATTCCACAATTAGTCAACTTGCTAGAGTAACCGATACTATTTCTCACAGCTTCAATAAGAAGAAACATACAGGAATGGCACTATTAGATATTGAAAAAGGTTTTGACTGTGTTTGGCACAGAGGTCTAATATACAAACTCACAATTAATAAATTTCCTGAATATCTGATTTATTTAATTACTAACTATCTGACTAACCGCAAATTTTTTGTTCAAATTATTGAAACTAAATCTGGCTTCAAAAACATTCAGGCTGGGGTTCCACAAGGATCCGTCCTTGGTCCGATTCTTTTCAATCTTTACATTAATGAGATAACAGCAATCAAAGGTAAAGCGGATATCGCACTTTTCGCAGACGACACATGTTTTTTTAACTCCTCATATAGAATTGATACGATAGCTAACTATCTCACTATAGCCATATCAAGATGTTTCAAACACTTCAACAAATGGAAAATCAGACCTAATCATAATAAAACTAAAGTCATTCTTTTTAACAAGCGCAGGCCTGCAATAGATAACTTCGTAACGATTGATGGTAATACTTTAGATTGGTCTAAAAATATCACTTACTTAGGTGTTAATTTGGACTCCAGATTAACCTACACAAATCACATTAATATACAAATAAACAAAGCAATAGGGGTCCTCCAAAAACTATTTCCCTTACTACCCAAATAGTCCCGGCTTAATATTATAAACAAAAAGTTATTATACTATATCTATATAAGACCTATTATATGCTATGCCTGCCCCATACGGTCGAATACATGTACTACAAATTATAGAAAATTACAAGTGTTGCAAAACGAATGCCTACGGTTAGTTGGCAATTACCCGAGATGGACTCCAATTGATCTCAACTATTCTTTAAATGTGCCAAGCATTTCCACCTTTATTTATAAGTTAACCACAGATTTTTTCAAATCATGTGAGATTAGCTCACATGAGCATATAAGGGACATTGCCAACTATACCAGAGCAGACTTACCTTATAAGAAATATATACATAAAAATTTGAAACACATTGTTCTATAAATTATAATAAGGTACATAATTATGTGTGTGTGTATACATGCGCACACGTGCATAGAAGTGCATATATATACTTTTGTCATTTTTTTTTTGTTTTGAGGTTTTTGTTTATTTTTTTCCTCTTGTATTATATTATTTTAGACAAATATTCTCAGAGCAAAGGTACTGCGACGAAGACTGTACAAAAACTCACAGCTTGTAACCTCATTTCTTTTATTATGTTTATAATTTGTATTATATTACAAATAAATTAAAAAAAAAAAAAAAAAAAAAAAAAAAAAAAAAAAAAAAAAAAAAAAAAAAAAAAGGCATTTTCACATATCAATCGGTTTTTACTGCCAATTTTAACTTTTCGGCGTAAACAAATTCAGTATTTGAGTTACAATTTTTACGCATGGTTTATTTATTAATTAATAATTTGTTTATATGCATAAGTAATTTAATTGATTAACATAATTATTTATTTTTACACATAACTCTTTTAGGGCAAGTCCACATATCAATCTTTTCTTATTGCCAATTTTAACTCCTCGGTGTAACCAATTTAAGTATTTGAGATATGATTTTTACGCAAAATTTAATGTCCTTAAATTCATAATAGAAAAAAGTTTTTACTAGCATACTTCATTTAAAAATAATATGCCAGAAGTTGAAAATTTTGTGGCTTCGCCGCTTCACCTACATTACCCCGAACCGACAGTGCGCAAAAAGGTTCAAATAAACTGATCTAAGGTAGGACGTACTCATTATTCTCCGCGCACGAATGTACACTTACTAACAGAAGTCTCTGCACACCCTCAAGCTTTTTTTTTTATTTTACCTAAAGATACCTTATGAGCCAGATATGGGCAATGAAACTCACATATTTTTTACATAATTTAATCTATTTTCATGAGCAACAATTACATTTAATATAATTTATTTAACTTATAATTTATGAGGAAAATTACATAAAATGTCAAAATATTGATGCGCCAAAAGTCTCTGCACGCAGTGGAATTAGCCAAGATACTGATATGTATACAGTTTGCACATTATCCCATTCATCCTCCGGCTAATCCTAACTTGCCCGTGTTAATTTGGGCTAAAACAGTTAAGAGTGTGATAAAAAATGGAGGTTCCAACACCGATTCCCGACCAAATTGTAAATTTGAGGAAACTCGTACGACTCATACAGGTAAATAGGACAAATCGTCAACAGGGGCTATAATACGGTAAGGTATGTCCTAAAACGGTATGAAAAACTGGGTAAAATGGAAAGTAGATACCGCTCTGGCTGCCCCCCGTACTCCAAGCTCACCACAAGAGGGCTATCATAAGGACTTTGGCCGAACAACCCCACACAAGTGCTCTAAATTTAGAAGGTATGGTGTAAGAAAATTACATGATTGGGGTATCTGCACAAACGATTAGAAGAACCCTAAAGAAAGCTGGCTATAATGTGCGTAAGCCTAGGTGTAAGCCATTCATTAGTAAACGAACCGGATATTGAAACTGCAGTTCGCAAAGGAACATGTAAACAAGCCCTTATAGTTCTGGGAACGTGCTTTATTTATTGACGAGAGTAAATTTAACATTCATGGATCAGATGGAAGGGGGAAAGTTTTGAGGAAACCTAACAAACAGCCCCTGGAAAAAAAAACATAGTTGGTACTGTGAAACATGGTGGAGGAAGTGTTTTGGTTTGGGGGTGTATGTAAGCTGCTGGAGTTGGTAATTTGGAATTTATCGACGGAATAATGGACCAACACGTTTATTTAAATATTTTGAGGAGTAATTTACCGGAAAGTTTAATGAAGTTTGATCTCCAGGAAAAATTCATTTTTCAACAAGATAACAACAGCACGAAAAGTTCAAGAATAGTTGCTCTACAATGCTCCACAGCAACTTAAAACAACTTCCCAATCTCCTAATCTTAATCCAATACAACATCTGTAGGATCAACTAGGGCGTCAGAAAGTAAAAATTAAAATAAAGAACAAAGACCACTTAAAAAGAGTACTAAAGGAATTGTGGGGTAAAATTACTCCAGAAACTATCAAAAACTAGTTCACACCATGCCAAATAGATTATGAGAAGTGATAAGAAATAAGGTAGGAACGATTACCTATTAAAGTTGATTTGGCATCAATAATTAAGCTTCAAGTTAAAGAAAAATGATGTGTGCAGGGACTTTTGGCGCATCAATATTCTGACATTTTATGTAATTTTCCTCATAAATTATAAGTTAAATAAATTTTATTAAATTTGATTATTGTTAATTAAAATAGATTAAACTATGTAAAAAATGTGTGAGTTTCATTGCCAATATCTGGCTCATAACCTATCATTAGGCAAAATAAAAAAAAAGCTGGAGGGTGTGCAGAGACTTTTGTTAGTAAGTGTAAGTGGGAAGTAAAATATCCTTCATTTATGAAAACATTAGTTAATAACATTAAGCATCAGATCAGAAATAATACCTTGTAGAAGACCGAACTCTTCATCACCTGCTGCAAACAGAGCCGCAGATATAGGACCCCGCCAATGGTTGGCTACTTGAACTAGCGAGTGGAGCTTTTCTAAGGAACTTTGAGTGGCAAGGCAAACTGAATACCGTTTCGAAAGCTCATCGAACAAGGTGCCAACAAGAGCGTGGTCGATCATCTTTAGAATCCTCCGGTTGTCCCAATGACCTAGTTGGATATTCATTTCAAAGACGGGGGTGATGTTGTGAGGGAAAAAAGCGTCCATGATAACAGGTGGGAGGGGTGGCACAGGCCTAGGCCCCGCTTGACCATTTTCTGACCTCTCGATGTGAAGTAGCTTCAGCATCAGTAAAATGTTACACACTGTCAACACTAAGACGCTCACCACCCCAAAGTTCCATATCCTGCATCCCACCTGAAACAGTAAAGTTCCAATTATGTTCAAATAAACATCTTTAATAATAATAAATCTGTAATATAACTTTTATTCTGATATAAAATTAGTATAAGAAAATCATTAGCAATTTCACGACTCCTACAGTATAGAGAGACAGGTAAGACCTGCAAACGGCGTACTCCATCTTTAGGGGGCGATGGCAGTGCATTGCTGAAGGCATTACCATATTATTATTATGGACCGAGAGCACATGAGACAAAATTTACATTATCTGATGAAATTTTTTTAAATCTTTATAGTACATACATAAATAAAATCAGATGATCCGCCATGCTACCTGTATATATAGCGGCCGCCCTAAAATAAAAAATAAATTAACGGTTTTCAGTATTTTGCTTATTTGCAGCAATTTATTTACCTATGAACACAGCTAAATTCGACCAACGATATGAAATCAGAGATTCAGTGCCGGATCTTAGCAGCCAATAAGTATTATTTCGGGCTTCAGAAACACAAGAAGCAAATTCCTCTCCAGGGCCATTAAGTTACAAATATGCAAAACACTAATCAGGCCAGTTCTCACATATTCGTCCAATGTTTGGACCATGACGAAGGCCATGCAATCATCTCTATTGAGATTTGAAAGGAGAATACTGAGAAGGATTATGGGGCCTGTGTGTCGCGTTGGCGTACGGAAATTAAAAAAAAAAAAAATGCCGAGATTATGAGTTTGTATAATGAGCCTGATGTTGTTTACTTCATAAAGATTTGTCTATTGAGATGCGCTGGGCACATTGCTCGACTAAGTAATAATGTAATAATGTAAGTAATAAGTAATAATGAGGTCCCAAAAGTGCTCTAGGAGAAAAAAAGGTTCTTTGGAGAAAGGAAGGTTGGTAGACCTCGCCCAGGCTGGATAGATGCCCAAAAAATGCTTGGGATTAGAAAATGGAGAGCAGCTGCACAAAACAGAGAAAACTGGCGGCTCCGACTGCGGGAGGTCGTGACTCTTCATAAGTTGTAGCGCCATCGAGGAAGAAAGGAAGTGTTTTGCTTATAACTAGAAAACAAGTCATCGTAGAGGAAATTGTATTTAAAAAAAAAAATTAAAGTTCAAACAATTTCCCGTCGAATGGATTAGTAGATGTTAAATTCGGCTCAGTCGTTTTACCAAAATAGATAATCAAACATCAGCAATTTTGATCATTTTGGCGGAAAAATGAAGTACGCTCATTCGTTACAGTGCCTGCAACTCGAAAACAGCTACTCCAAACGAAACAAAATTTAGAGCATTAAGTTCTGTGTAAAACGAGTTCCATAATTTTATAATTGACTCACTCCTATGCATACTAATTTTTTAAATATGGAAGTAAATAGAATTGCATTAAAAGATTAAAACTATAATATTTTTATAGAATCGAAATTGTTTGTTATATAATGGAATGTGGTCCTGATAATGGTGGTCAAAATCCAAAACAATTGACACCAAAATTTCTTAAACGAGCTGTGCTAATGTTTCTTTCGTTTATTGTACAAACAGCTCGGCTACCGGCTACTTCAGCACTTCCTAGACAAACGCTGAAAGTTTCTAATGTAATTGCAAAAGGCTTATTTACATTACAATAATAATTTATCTTAGCTTAGTCTCCATCAAAGAATCAAATTCCTTTCGCATCAATACTTGGAAAAATCCTTAATGTTCCTTATATCGTCATTAATAAAAAAATCCATGAATAGCCTGATGTTACATATGTTCATATGATTCAGATATCGCTCCTTTCAAAGTAAATCCATCCGAACCCACTTTTTTCCAGCCTCACTTCCCTCCTCTGTTCCTGGGTAGGGCATCTGAAGAGGTTTCTCGGGACCTTTTAATTTATAACTACTGTTAGAGCGCTACAAATGGTTAGTTTCTCCAAGGGCTTCTTCATGCTATTACTCTATTGTTATATTTTTGGTTAATGCTGATGTAAATTTCAATAAATATTTGAATAAAACATATCCAATTAGAATAGATAGTGTTTTCTAATAGCACTATTGAATATGAAGACCTAAGTAATTGATAACAACTATTAAGTCCAAGAGCGAAATAGGAACTTTAAATTATAAGACATTTCGAAAGATGGAGAAGAGTATTTTGGTGTAGGAGTATTCACCTAATTGTTTACTATTTTTATTGATATATATATATATTACAGTTCATTTTTTTATATTATGAATCATATCGAGCAAAGTATTGTTTTTTCTCGAAATGCGATCTACTTTATTCACAAGGTAAAGTAAAGACACCGCCTTCGTGTCCGATAATCCTTATTGAATACTCTGAATATTGAATAACCAAGAATGTAACCAGATATTTAACATTGGATAATATTGCCAACGCTGTCCTAATTAAAACTGTCTTAATCAGTAAGGAAAAACAAAATAACCCAGAACATGCCCGGCAACTTCGGTGAATGGGTCACGTGGCATTCATGGAGGTCGACAGGATTCCGAAAAAGACTTTGACCTGCAAACGGCAACTAAGGTGACATAACATGAAACGTACTCACTATCGAAGGACGGATACGTCCCTGGAGTCGAAACCTGGGAAACCGGAGGGGAAACTCGTGAAAACCAGCTATTCCTGGACGTAAGATTGCTAATAAATGAGTCTCTTTTCATCATATTTCCACTTCAGATGTTATACCGATAAGGAATAAGGGCTTTATGCTGACAATCTCAATGAAATTGCTGAAAACATAAGGCAAAGATCATACAAGTAAGTAATAAGTATGGTAGCTGTCTTTAAATGAGATGTGCTTACAATATTATTAATGTTTTATTAATTTAATAGCCCTTTCTACGCCTCAACTACTATACTCAAAGACAATTCGTTAAATAATAATGTGATAATAAAGGAACATACTTTGCTAAAAGAAAATAGTAAAATAGATAAGTGCATCCTAAAAAAATAAATAAGTATAATAAAATAGCATTAAAGAAGAAAATTGTTATTCATTAGTCAAAATCAATCCACAATAGAAAAAAAAATTTAAATCAATCCTGGGATTGATGGATCTTAGAATTACATAACAGGGGACATGTTAAAAGTATTGTTCTAGTAAGTAAAATTACTTGTGCATGAAAAAATAAAATAAAAAGGAACTCATTGAAGCTTTCCTGTTCTGTACCTCTATATGGGAAACATATTTTAAGTACAAATAGATTAATTTTTATTTTCTGTACCGCTTAGCCGTACAACCTTACAATGGAACTGGATGATTAATTAAATAATAATACAATTTAAATCATTCAAAAATATCATAAAATTATTCAAAATTTGCCCTATTTCTGAATAAGGAATAAATATATCCTCTCATTACTTATAAAAATGTATAATGGTAAATAATATTATGAAACAATATAATATTAAAAGTGAATAATATGAAATAAACTAAAAATAATGTGTGTTACATAGTAAAATGAAAACATATCCATACTTAGACAGTTTTTACACTCAGTCTGAAGTCTCCGGATCCGGCTGCACCCCCCTCATGTAACGGGTAAAGCAGGACCACAGACGTTTCAAGCTTTCCTCTCAGTCGCGTCATCTTTATTGAAATTCAAATGGAAAAGCCAATACCACAATTCCAATGTACAGTAAAGGTCTCGGGGTTACTGCTTTCAGCACCTACAAGGAGCGTTAAAGCAACGGTCACTACTTGAAGAAAATTCAGACGGTTCCAAGAGTTCTGGAGAAATTTCGATAATTTGGACATATTTGTTATACGGTCTAAAAAATATTGAATACTGAGGTGGTGGTGTCGGGTGTTGGTAACACAATACGAGATATTAACAACGGTTCGGAGGATTGAGTTACGTTGGGCGCTCGAGTATTTGCATGTCCCCCAACATTCCAAAACGTAGGTCTTAGGACTCCCATTTGAATTCGAATCTTGCTATAGATTCAACTATGAGGAATTCTATTCAATGATAGACCTATTTGTTTTTTGTTTTTTTAATCTTCAGTTGATTTTTATATCTATTAGATGGTTCAAATTAATACTTTGTATAGGATGAAATAAATACTGCTATTAAAAAGGATTAACATTGGAACTACAGCGGAGGACAAACGTGCAATCACTACTTCAAATTGTGGAAAAATTTTAGGCTGTAATTAGATAATTTTTTTTATTAAAGAAAACATATTTATATAATATCTTGAAAGGAATGATTGCGCGTTTTAAAATCAGATTTCGTTTCATTATTTATTACAGTATCGAGGCATTTCAAATAAATCATTCTTTTATAATAATAATAAATTAATAAATATATTAAATAAATAAAGTAATATATTAAGTTGCTGATTAAAACTTGTAAATTGGGCATAATATCCTTTTTATTAAAGATATAAATACAAACAGAAAAAAAAATACAAAATATATAAATATGATAGACTGATTTATATATATTTATAAAGTTCCTCTTTTCTAGATAAATAAATAAGTGTGTTTTATGTATGTTTTTTTTTTCTTCCGACATATCACCTGATGTTTTTCTGACCCCTATTGCTGTGCGATCACCTACTACGACCTCCCCCCTCTAGTTACGCTAGTTCGAACTAATACCCATAAAGAAAGAGTGGTTACTTTAGTAATATACGGTCGTCTACGATAGCCTACTCCGTTACTGTCTTATCAAATAACTACTGTAATAAATGTGATTTATGTTTTTGTTTTGGTTTTTAGATTTTAACTTTTTTTCTCTTTTATTTATTAATATTATCTGTGGAGAAAAATAGTTATTTTGACGACAGAAGACATATTTATTACATTAAAGAAAAAAAACATAATTTGTAAAGTAAATAAAGTATTTGTTGTTTTTTTCTCTTATTTTTCTATTCGCAACGATCAGTATTAACTGACAACAAGTGAATGGGATAACAGTAATTAAAACTAAAAAAACAATAACATAACTTGATATTCATGAGGAAGAGATTAACCCAGTGGCTATTCTTCGGACCTGTCTCATTTATAAACTTAAATGAGAATTCACATTTATTTTATTGATGTTTTGCATTCAGAAATTTTGACCCAAGAATATATTTTTTCAATTTTATCATTAATGAAATATAACTCATAAAAATTTATAAGGATTACACTAGAAAGTTTTTGTGTTATTCCATTTACTTTTGAATAAGGTATTCCTGTAATAAAGTGCAAAGCTAGAATTTAATTTTTATGTTCATAGCAAACATTTCAATAAATAAATACATAGAAGAAACTATGCGTTAGCAGTGCTAGGTTAGGGGGAACGATAACAGTTAACGGCGACCGTCTAATACGTTAGAACCTAAAGGCTGATTCCCCACTGGGAAAAACACTGGGTATTCTAATCTAGATATGTTTCAAGTATGTATTCCTAGGGTAGCAGAATGAGCATATGGTCGTGGGGGGGGGGGGGGGTAATCACAGCGAAAATATTTGTTTTTGGAAAAGTATCATTAGTAATATTGTTGGGTAATAAATTTCCTTCATGATTTATATTTTAAACTGTATTCCATGGAACCGCTTGTTACATCTTTTAATATATACTTTACGCATATCCTTTAAACTGTTCATTTTTAATAGTTCGGGCCATATTCATCCCATGTATAAAAAAAAAAGAAATATGTGCGATGAGGGTAGGTATGCCTAAAACGAATCGATTTTTTTTCTATTGTATAGAATACAAGCATATATTAGTTGAAAGGATTTTTCTAGCAAAATATGAAAAGCAATCACTAGCAACAAGAGTAATAAAATAATTTGTAGCGTTAGGGTTAAGGAATCAACTTTTCACCAGGGTTAGCTATATTTTTTTTGCAAATTAAAAACGGTCTTACCAAAATATCAACCATGAGACCATTTATACAAGCTTCCCCGCGCCTCTGCCATCTTGTGTTTCAGAATAGGACAAGCTTCACGACAATTACCAGGGGAGTCATCTGCAAACAACAGAAATAAAATAAAACATAGGTGTGATGTTTTTTGGTCTAGCAGCAATGCGAGTGTCACACTAAGCGAGATATTTGGACCGAATAGATGCTGTGACTTGCTAATACAAATAAATAAAATAAAATAAAAAGAAGCATGTATGTATTGAAAATATATAACGGCGGAATGTTGGCGTCAAATTTGTCTTCTCTTTGACAAATAGGTACATTCGAATAAATTAGGAAGTAGTGATTTGTATTTTTAATGTATGGAATTTGTCAATGGCTAATTATTCGACATAATAACTCATACATCTGAATCGTCATTGAAATTGTTTATTATTTTTACTGAGTGGCCGTACAGATGCCTGTTCCATATTCCACAGTTCCAAACAATTTTTATTTTAAAATAAACATAATTTAACGTTTAATTTATGTGTTTGAATGCGCGTTGAGTACCAAATCCTTATGGCTTAAAAAAAATCAAAGCTTATGAAGTTAATATCGAACAGCACCATCTTTATTCGTATTTAACGAAGCCTGCGATCGAATTGATAAAGAAAACCTCCTGAACATTGTCTTAAAAGAATAGAAACTTATTTTAAATAAACCTGTTAATAATCATTAGGATGAAAAGGATTTTTCCTGATTGTGTATTTGTGTCTAATTGGAACCAGGAGGGTGGTAAGTGAAAGTTGTGTGATGCGCAGACAGCACCCGATTTTTTTTATTATTTAAACATCGCTTTACCCCAAGGTCCAAACAAATAGATGTAAGATATTTGGTTGTGGTTGAACGTTTATTCTATCGCCAATATTCTTGTCCAACTGTAAGAAAAATTATTTGTTTATAAAATTGTTTAAAGTCTCACAATAAATTTTGGTTAGGATGAATACATGTTTTCTTTTTTTTGTTTGTTTTTCAGACGCAATGAGTATTACGGCATTAATGAGTTGAACTAGAGCAGTAATTGACAGAAGGCTGTTCAATTATTTTTAAATTGGATGTCCTCTAGAAGCTATACAAACAGTGAGACGGAATTTCATAAAAGAAGTAGTTATATTATTTATATCAGGGATTCCAAAACTTGTTTGGTTTCCAGCGCACAGGGGGGCAAAACAGCAAAAAAGCGGATACAAATATTTCTCGGGAATGGTTAGTTCAATCTAATTGCACATTGCTTCATTCGATTTAGGATGGAACCAAATTTATAAATTATATCATTTTCTTCTATAATAATATATTATACAACCTAAGTACTTGTTTATATTGACAACTTAAGATAATTTTAATTACTTATAATTTGAACTTGTGAATTCTCCCAGAGTCACAAACTTAAATGAAATGAAAAAAACCTACTAGAACTGTTTGCCCCAATTAATAGCGAATACAATAGCCCAGCAAACACGAAAAGAAAAATTTTTGGTTTTTTTCCGCGCTAGCCCCACTGTGCATGTCAGAATATTTCCGTGGCATCCCATGTCAATTTTCAGGACAAATGCTACGTTACTATTTTTTTTTATAATTTTTAATTCAGATATGCATTGGTATATCTATAAATCTTATGTTTGCAGTTTTATTTAATGTATAATTAAAACTCCTGACTTTAATTTTTCGACTAAGAGTGAAATAATGAAGACGAATACAATTTTTTTGCAATAATACAATATAAATTTAGGTGTCTCAGTGATATCTACATTGAGACTGGTGTCTTGCTTGTAGTGAATATCCGTGTGTTGGAATGAATTCAATGCAGCCACAACAAGCAAATTTGATATGGCTTGGTTATTTTAAAAAATTACTTCAACAGGAATTTCATATTCACAAATAATTTAATTAAAATACTTAATGGGTTGGATGGGCTTGTTGTTCCCTACACATTTTATAAAGTAATAATATTATTAATATAATATTTTCTTATATTAATCATATTAATTTAGTAACACTTTCACTAAGAGCACAGCCGCGGCACACTTTGGAAAAGATTGATTTATATTATCGAGTAGTAACTTGTTAAAATTATGTATATCTTACATTATTAAAGTTAAGCCTGTTTTTAGCTTATGTTTTAAATCCAGAAAATATATATTTTTTTAAAGGTTATTTATAAAACTTGACCTTAACTTCGTTTTTTGCTAGATTTTGATCCGTATTTCCATAAAAAAGAATTAGAAAATCACTGAACAACATTAATACTTATTGATTTCTCCAGTTTTCCATTAATAAAACCTATATGTTGATTCAAAGATTTACTGAGTCTCATAAAAAGTTTTCTGCATTTTTTCGCCACCTAAATAAAATTTTGTATCGCCCAATACTAGGAGGCACTTCATTGAATTTATTTACTGTCTTGTTAGCCAGTCTCTTTTCAATGGCAAAAATAAAATTTACTATCCTTTTCATTTAAACTCCATAACAAATCTTCAATAAAAAACAAAACAACTACTAGTAGAAAAATCACTAAAAATAATATATATATATATATATATATATATATATATATATATATATATATATATATATATAAAAGAAGAGAATATCAATCTAAAAGAGAGGGAAATAGACCATACCTTCATAGGAACTTTTCGGTAGGAAATGTGAAGTAGAGTTCTGGTATTTTTTTTATCTGACCTTATCTTAATTTTTGTTGATAAACTTTATATTAAATAAATATTAAAAAAATAAATAAAAAATAAAATTGAGGGTGTATTGTCAGAAAATTGCTTGCTTGCTCCTCGACTTCTTCAAAGCCTTTGAATCGTCCTCCAAGAGTTTCTTGGAAGAAGGCGAACAGGTACTATAAATAGATTGTTCAAGATTTGTCTTATCCACATCTTTCAATCTTTATTTAGTCGAGAAAGAAGTGTGAGATGTGAGACTTGGAGTTGTCCTGGAGAAGTCTGACATCTCTATCGTGCGTAGCTCGTTTTATGTTTCTTTAGGACTAATATACTGACTGTAACAAATGGCCAGGTTAAGTTTTCATTGTTCGTAAAAAAAAAATCCTGGCTTTCTTTTTATTTTAATTTTTTTATAACTTTCTGATCCATAACTTCAACTCCTCTGGCCTACATTGGCCTCTGCCTTCGAACAAGTAAACATTTTCTAGATCTCAACGCCTTTATAAGTCAAAACATTATTTTAATGATGCGATGAGAAACAGAAGATTATATCTCTTATGTGATATTGTTGTACTCAGCACAAAACAACTCGTCAATGTCAAACCACATCATCTAGCTTGTAGCTACTTGCTGACTGAAAAGTGCCATTTTTGGTTGTTTTACATTAATAATTTGATAAATTCAATAAACATTTATAGGACTCATATTCTGAGAAATATATTTTAAGTTCAATGTAGTTATTAGTAACACATAAAAACGTAAAAATTATTAGTAACACACATTGATAATGATAACCTTCACAATCAATATTTCTAAGTTTCATCTATAATAATATCAATCAAAGAATTATTAATTATTAAACCATATAAATTCACATATCATACATCTTCAAAGGGTATCTTTGTCTTATTTTGTTTGAAAACATAGCAGTAAGTCCCTATACTATTGATGTCTTATAGTTAACCTACACATCGGTAAATATTTTGAGCCCTTGGTCACTTGATCGTTCTCTACATTCTGAAGCTGAATATAATGTACAGCAGAGGTCGTTTATGAGGAATAAAACTAAACTAAAACTATTGAAGGGTGATATTAATATATTTCCTTCACGTTTGACCCTTATTTCCTCAATAAAGACACTTTAATCAATTAAACAAATAGTTCAGTTGATTAGTTATTGTTTAAAATCTGCTTCGTAACAATGTTCTTTGCCGAAATTAATTTATTAAACCCCATAATGTTTAAACATGATATATATATACTCAATGGTTATAGTATAGAAGATAAGAAACTTTTTAGAAATAATTCAAATTAATTTATTCATATGATCTTTATTGGCCTTGCAAGCAACTTATAGATTATGAGGTAATTATGTTTTAGAAAAATAAGATAATAATGCTTCATTGTATTTAACAATGCGTGTGTGTACGTGGATATTTTCAAAGCGGATAGACTAATATAACTATGTATAAATTTTCATAAATAAAAACTGAATTGTGAATTATGATTCAAATGATTAAATTGAAATTTACGAACAAAAATATCTTTGTAGAAGAAAAACAAAACAATTTTAAAGTCTGTCACAAGCCGAAATCGGTAGTACACATTGTTATGTTGACAGGATAACTATGTAAACAAAGCGTATTCGGAGTAATTGAAGATAATAAAAGAACCTGGGGTGATATCTTTAAAAAAATAGGAGACAAGAGGCGTACCTGTAAAAGAGATTTGAGTGACATTCTTCTTTGATATCCTTTCTTGATAAAACAGTTTATCATTTTCCATTTCCAGTGCAGCGATGTTCAGCCCAGCTGGGGTATTGATCCAAGCGGGTAAACGTCATCAAGGAAAAACAGCTGTATTTCATCCCCACCTTCACCCAGCATCGATTCCGTTACAAATAATTACCAGATGTACAATATACATATAAATAGTTTAATATTTAAAAACCTAGTCAATGGTTGCCATCGACTCAATCCGCCTCAATTCTATTAACTTTGTATTGAAAAAAATATTTATCACAGCTGATCATGGAGAGCCTTGAGTTCAGTATTTTGTCAGGTACTATTTCTTGACCAACGGTTATGCTACAGTATTCGACCAAGATCACGCTTAATCGACAGGTTTTCTCCTTAATCATTTTGAATCACTTGAGATAATTAACTTTGGCGTGCTCCAAGGTCAACCCTAGTCGGTATACATTAAATAATTACCTGCCACAGCAGGTCTCGAGCCTTGGAGCGAGAGCGCAGGAACCCAGACTTAATCACTGACCTACTCCGCTCCCTCAAATAGAAAACAACTATAATAAATTTGTTTTTCTTTTTGAAGAATTAACGAAAATGGGGGTATGCCCTTATTCCAAAATCTGACTCTCCAGCTAAAGAAGAGGATGTATGAACTTCCCTTTCAAAAAATACACTTTTTCCAATTTATCCTCAAGTTATTTTCGGCCAGCCGTTCAAGCTCGGCTTTCGCTCTCTCCATATGCTCTCCCATATCCTTCCCTCCGATAATAATCATAAACACACAGACACCCTTAATAACCCTCAAGAACTATGATATTCTCCTTTGTCATATAGCTGATTATACGAAGACACGAAACATGGTCGTCATTCAGACAATCTCAATCACGAAAGGAGTTTACCAGTTAATAGTTCGATGCTATTAACTGGTAAACTCCTTTCGTGATTGAGATTGTCTGAATGACGACCATGTTCAAATAGGCTTGTCTTATGTCCAGAGTTGTGAAGGAATTTTTAAAGGAATGTAAGATTGAGGGTTGTCGCTGGAAATAAGGATAGAGGCACTTCAACTCGGTATAACAGTTGGAAAGTCAAGAACATTGGAGTCCCGAAAATAAATCTTATCGAATAATTCATAATTTCCAAGAAATTTTTATTGATTAACAGAAATTGAAGAGGGGTTATGCGGAGGGAACGATGCGGAGCAAGCGTAGGTTCATTACTTTCCTTTATCAGCCTTTGGAGATATTGTCGGAAAATGTGGGCGGTGACTATTATGAATTGCCCAAAGTAAGACTATATTCAAATTTTTTGTAATAACCAACGTCATAAATATGCCGAAAACATGGAATATTTGGAATCTATGATCACCAAGGATGCTAGAATCAACTAACCGTAAAGGCGGATGGCACAATTTTCTTGATGAACGGACTACAAAATAACGGTGAACCGCTTTGAGGATATTATCATTTTACCCATTCCCAGGCTGTATGATATCTTTGCCGAAATAGGAAGAGGAAAAATCCTCTCAACCCTGGACATAAGACAAGCCTATTTGAACATGATCGTCATTCAGACAATCTCAGTAACGAAAAGAGTTTACCTGTTAATAGTTTTATTGTTAATAGTTTGATTAATTGATTTATTTCTAGAATAAATAATAATAAATAAATAAATAAAAGAATAAATTCTTTGGATTAATAGTTTGGAGTCTTGATAGAATCGCCTATATTATGAAGGAGAATATCATGGATATTGAGGGTTATTTTAGGGTGTCTGGGTATTTTATGATTATTATCGGAGGGAAGGATATGGGAGAGCATATGGAGAGAGTGAAAGCCGAGCTTGAACGGCTGTACGAATATGAATTGAGGATAAATTGAAAAAAGTGTACAATTTTTGAAAGTGAAGTAGGCTATCTTGTATATCGAATCTTGGGGGATGGAATTTCAAAATTCCCAGATAAAGTAGCAGCTGTTAAAGAAGCACACAGATCGAAGAATGTGACAGAGATATGCACGCAGCTGGCTTGAATTGGTGTTCTATTACAAAAAATATATTAAGAATTTGGCAAAACAACACTCCTCTGTACTAATTGATAAAAAACCACTCAAGATTCTATTGGTTCTATTGGTCAAAACGAAGCGTTTGGGAGGGCATCATCAACAAGGAAACAATTAATAATGTATGATGGAAGATTGCCGCATTTCTCAGCAACAATGCCGGTCCAGTGGTCTAGGCTCCATTCTTTCTCACCGACTTCCGGATGGAACTGTACGTCCAATTTTTTTGCTTCAAGACGGCTGAGCCATGCAGAGCATAAAATCGATAAGGAAGCGACGGCTATTTTTGGGCTCTACACAATTTTTTACCAGTTGCTATGGTGAAAAATTCTTGTTGATAACGGACCATAAGCCGTTGGTATCAATTTTTAATCCAAAAAAGACCCTACCAACACTCGGCGCGCTCAGAATTCTAAGGTACGCCGTGTTCATCCAAACATGTGTTGGCAATGGCGCTCTCATGGCTTCACTGAAAAGATTGTGTAGGGAAGAATAACGAGATGAAAGTACGTCATTTCACATGAATGTGATTTCTCGCCTACCTGTGACATTTTAAAAATAAAGAAGTTAGTCGGACGAGAGTTTGCAGCCGGAGCTAGTGAACGGCAAACCCGTGAGTAATTTTAATTTCAAGTTCTGCGCGAAAGAACTGATGACTGATCAGGGGTGTCTCTTTAGAGGTTAAAGGGCCATCGTGCCTGGAGGGCTTAGGATGAGGGTACCGACATAGCTTTACTCTGCGCATGTCGGAATGTCGCGAAGGAAATCTTGGGCGAGAGGCTATGTATGGTGGCCGCGACTGCACGCGGGAATAGAAGAAATAGTCGGCACTGCAGGGCTTGTGCAGCATATCGGACAAGACAGCACCGCTGAAGGCTGAGTCTTAGCCATGGGAAGATTCAAGTCAGCCCTTTGAGGGGGTCTGAACTGTTAGATAATTCCTGTAAGAAGTATAAAGACTCAAATCTCTATCGATTCTTTAAAAGAAACTTTTGCTGATTTGGACTTCCATCAACCTTGGTGAGTGATAATGGGGCCAGCTTTACTTAAAGTAAGTTCAAGAAAAGAGTACAAGGCCCATGCACGATCCCATTCCTGCATTGGACTACCATCCATTGTCCAATGGTCAGGCAGAATGTGCAAGCACTTTAGAGGTCATTGAAGAAAATTACTGAAGATTACAATTAATTAACCATTTTTTATATAAATACCTATTGTAGTTTTCTTTTGGTAATAAGGTACATTTGTATTACTTTGATGTTATATTTTTTTTATATATGTTTCATATTATGTTTTTCTATTATTTAAAATTATTAATCACCTTTAGGTTTATATAAAGAAGGAATCTCTTCCATGTTATATTATTTATTTTAATCACCCAACGTGGCTTTTGGCCCATCTTCCAGGGGTATTTGTATTGTTTAGGTAGTAGAAATGTTATATGAGAAAGTTTTAACATTATATTGGATTATTAATGTAATTACCTGTTGAACATTTTTAATATTCCACAACCATTTGTTTGTCAATAATAATTATTTTATGTAAAATACCTTTTACATAAAGTCATTCCTTACTTCATAATAATTAACATTTTTCAGTTTTTGTGGAACCATTTCATTGTCACTCTTTTCTATTGTTTCTTTTTGGATTTGTTGTTACTGTTCATTCTACCCCTTTCTTCCCTTTTTCCCCTATATTTACATACTTGTTGTGGTTATGTATATATTAGTTTCTATATGTTTTTTAATATGTCTATTATGTGGGCGTAATGGTTTTTAGGTGTTTTGTGTATGTTTTATAAGTTATTGTTTTTTCTATGTTTTTGTAATGTATACAGCTTCTTTTATTATTTTTTATTTTGGACTATGTTGTGAATTTTTGTGTTTTTAAAATTAAAGATATGGGTATTTTTTTATGCTGTGTTCAGATAGGGCAGTTACTTTTGCATTTTTTACATTTTTACAATTGTTTTATGCTGTGTTATTCTGGTTTTTAGTTTTTTGGAGGTCTTGCCGATGTATTTTTAAATTAATTTTAATTTTAACATTCTATTTCATAAATAACATTTTGTTTGTCCAGTTTCTCTATTTTATCTTTCATATTAGTTATAAGGTTTTGTAATTTATTATTATTGTACATTCCCAGCTTAATATTATGGTGATCATATGTGATAAATGCCTTTTGTATTTTATCCATCAATCCTGGTATATATTGCATTTTGTAGTATTTAATATTTGTTTTATTGTCATTATCTCTATCTATTTTTTTATCTGTGTAAAAATCTGTAATTAATTTTTTGATTTTCCTATTTCTTTATTTTGATTGGTACTATGATTTGGTTCTTTATTTTTAATGTTTGCATTGTTTTTTAGATTAAGTTTGTTTGCTCTTACTGTTTTGTATAATTGAATCTTGATGTTATTTAGATAATCTGTGTCTGTTAATGTAATGGCTCTATTTATAAGATTTTTAGATGTGTTTATTTTTTGAGTTATCGGGTGGTTCGAACAATAATTTAGTAGGACATTACTTGTGATGGTCTTTTTTTTTTTTTTTTTTTTTTTTTTTATCCATTTTGCTGTTATTTTCTTTTTTATGTTATTAATATTTATTTCCATATCAAGAAATCTGATTCTGTTGTTCATTGATTTTTTTATAGTGAATCCTATTTGTTTGTTGAAATTTAGTAATATTTCATAGAGAGAATATCTCTATTGTCTGTTATTATTATGAGATCATCGATACATATTTTTTTATCAATATAGGTTTTGTTGTTAATATATCAAAATTTTTGTTGATGAGGTCATTCATATAAATTCTGCTGATTATTATGGCTAAATTAGAGCCCATCGGTAGTCCCTCTTTTTGTCTACATAATTATTTGTTGTATGTGAAAAAACTGTTTTTTAAGCATATATTTAGACCTTCCACGAATATGTTTATTTTTTATTGTTGTATTGTTTTTGATTTGATCCCAGTGTGTGTCTATTATTTTTATTGTTTCATCTATTTTGGTACATTAGTAAACAGAGATTTAACATCAAGACTAGCTCTTTGTAGAGTTTTATTTTGGAATTCTATGTTGTTTAATATTGTTTTCAATTCATATGCATTTTTATGTCATATTCATTATTATTGTTAAGTTCGTTTAAGGCAGGATTAAGGAACTTGGATAATGCTGTAGGTCCCCTTATGTTGTTCATAATTAGTCTCATATCATGATTTTTTTTCTGTAGTTTAATTAGGTTATGCATTCTGGGTGTTGTGTAGTCTGTTACTAGTAATTTATTTTTGGTTTTTTTTATCAATGTATTTTTTTTTAAATATTTCCATGACATAATTTTTAATTTTGTTATTTAGTTCTTTAAGTTATTTTATCTTCTAGTAGCTTTTCAATTTTTTCTTGTACATGTACTATATTATTAACATGATTACTAGTTTTTTAGTTTTGTCAAATTTTATTATAATTATATTCTGGTTTTCTTTCACGTATTTCTTAAGATCAATTAAGTCATTATTTATTTGTTTATTCAGTGGGTTATTTAGTTTATTGTTTATTTTAACATTCTGTATATAGTTACTAATTATATTACATATATTGTTTCTAGCTGCATTTATGTGATTTTCGGATGTTTCTGTTTTCAAAAATTGTTCCCAGACCTGTAATGATTTTAACTATTTCTTTGTATTTATTATTTAAGTTGAGTATTAAGTATCTCCTAATGCTAGCAGATTCTTTACATTTATTGCTATATCTTTATCTTTAGTTGTTTTATTTTCGATCCTACTTTTTATTTTATGGAAATTGTTGTATATATTCATTTTTATAGTTTTTTGTATTATATTTATATGGTTTTTATTTATGTTTTCGGCTGATTTAAATAAGTTGGGTATTTTCCTCTTTTTCTATTAATTTATTTATTTGTATTTTATTAATGTTAGTTTTGTTTATTATTCTATTTATTTTTTAATTACTTTTTTCTTTCCTTATTTCTAGACACTTCTTTGTGTGTTTTTTAGGGTTTTGTTTGAGCTCTTATATTTTTCTAAATTGTTTACGTCTTTAATTATTAGTTCTATTTTTTTGTTTATTTTATTAAAAGGTTTGTTTTATTTCTAGGTTTAAAGTTTTATTAGTTAGTTTTTGAAAATATTCTTGAATGTTAGTGATTATTAGGAACGTGTTGTGGAATAAATTATCTAGTGATTGTATTTTATAGTAAACTAGCAGACCCGGCCACGTGTTGCTGTGGCTCAGTAGTTATATCCTAATATTTTTAAACAAATACAGTGATACCAATATTCATTGATAAACATGAAAACCTTTCAGCTAATCAAAATCCAACGTGATTGAGAATAGAGTATTACACCATTTAAAAGTATTTGGTAAAGAATATAGGAAAGTTAAAGTTTTTATTTTTTACATCTCATATTTCAATGTAGTTTGATTAAAAAAGAGCTGATTGTGTTTACGACTCACAGAGCTGCCAACACTCTCGCCCTTTTTTGATGGATCGGTATAAACTAATTTGAAATGGCTGTATTTTTCCACTAATTTTAAAAAGGATGACTGAAGTAAGTTTTGGTAACCTCAACCATTGATCTATTGATTATTGGCCTAACACTACTTCAACTTGGTATTGTTAGTTTAACAACGGGTTTAGTTTTGCTCAGGGTCATGCCAATCTCGGTTGCGTCATATATGTCCTTTTGATAGGCGTTTTTCTCAATTTCTTTGAGACCTCGATTTCCCGACCCTTTGGCAAATAAGTAGGAGGGTGGTGTGTTGAAGCTTTTAATTTAGCAATATATTTGAGTGATAAGAAATCTCTTCTTAAAGAGATTTTTACATAATACAATTAAGAATTTTTATTTATTCAAGTACTAATTTGTTCCAAATGTTTGGGTTAACCTGTTTTGTTTTTTTAACACAAACCAAAGATTTGATGGTTTCCACACACGTGAGCAGGCGATGCCCATTTCCCACGTGAGTTATGCCATTGCCCATGAGAAAAAAAACGGATTTTTAAAGTCCAAGTGGACATTGTTTGCCCTTGGGATTTGTTTATGGCCATGGCAAAAGCCAAACGAATAGGATATTGAAGCCTTCTTTGAAAATTCTGACGGTTCCAGGGGAATAGGTGGCAACAGGGCGATATCTCCTGTAAACCTTCCAGGCAACATTTTTGCTTCAATAACATTTCCTGTGATCCTTTTAACCCGGCGTTGGTCGCGTTGCGAGCATTTTGCTCACACTTGCCGAAAATCTTGAGTATTTCGCTTATTTCTTTTTCTTTAATACTGATATTTTTTTATATTTGTCATTTATACATTAACTCACTTTAGGAAGTTGTTTTTGAAAAAAAAAATTGCCGCGCTAAGCCCCATTAAATCGTTTTGTTCGAAGAAAATGGGAGTGTGAGCAAAATGCTCACAGCGCGACCATCCGTGACACAGAACCAGAGTTGGGCAAATTGTAATATGAATAATGATTAATGAATATGAATAATTGTAATCATAAAACAAATGAATAATGAATAACTATTATTCATAATCAGTGCGGAGTATTTTTAATGATTATTGAGTATTTATGGTATTCATTTGAAATGAATAATGAATAACTGGTATTAAGTTATTCACGATTAAGGAATACTGTTAAATTCAGTTAGTCATTATTCATGAATAAAATATATTCATGAGCTAGGATTAATATAATATTCATCAATCATGAATACCTAATATTCATTAATCATGAATAGCAAATATTCACCAATCATCAATCATGAATATGATATATTCATAATCATTATTCATTTAAATTTTAAAAATAAGGTGAATTTCTGAATTAAAAATTGTCCTAATGAGCAAGGACAAGTCCTAAGAGTGGGTGTAGTCAATTGAACAGCATTTGAAGTCACAAGTAAAGAATTAGACCCTAATTCCAATGGGTATTAGTAAAGGTCTATTGACAAGAATGGAAAGAGCAAACAAATTTGCAATCATCATTCGTGATTAGTTAGACCCAGAATTATGATTCTTTTTGTAATCATGTTTAATGAATTTATATTATTCATGATTAATGAATGATCTGTAATCATGAGTAGTGAATTCCCATTAGTCATGATTAATTAGTAATGAGTAATCATGAATAATGAATTCTTCTTAATCATGATTACTGACTAACATTTAATAATGAATAATGGTCATTCATGATTGTTGAATACATTATATTCATGAATATTCTACGACCAGTGATAAATACAATTCATGATTAATGATTCCACGCTAAAGAATGATTTGTGAATGATGATTACAATCATTATTCACATTTTTTATTATTAGTCATAATTATGATTACATTTTTATTTAAATATGCCCAACTCTGCACAGAACTGAGCCACCGTGCGGGCCGGGCCGCTCCGAGACCTGCACGGACTTGCTCATCTCTGCTGTAATGAGCCCATATCTTGCCAGTACAAGTTTGTATTTCTTAGATAAAATATTGTAACTGTTTTTTTTTGTTAGTTTAGTTCAGAAAATGAGAGGAACAAGACGTGCTGCGAAGATATTACGGCTTTTGGAGGATCGTCCGGAAGAAAAAAATGACTTAAGTATTTTCGTCTCTTCTCTTTGGTTTTTTTAGTAAAAGCTTAGATTAGTTTTTATATTTTTGAGTAGAATGGGGTATTTCGTTTTTAGATTGTTATTCGTTATTGTTTACATTATATTCTTCCTATTCCACGGTACCAACATTATGCGATTTTTATATTTTTATAATTTTTTTTTCAACTAAAAACACCCTATTTTTCTTATTCTAATTTTGGTTAATGTATGCTACTGCAATTTTCTTACAATAACTACTTCTTTTTTTAATTAAAAATCGTCTTAATAAAGCATTTTATTCTTGTATACTCTCTTTTATTTATTCCCCTCCTATAAATAAATTATAATAAATGCATTAAACTGATGAAAACACCTTAAATAGATTAATAATTTAATGATAAACATATTCTAAATTAAAAGAAACAAAAATATGGTGAAGAATGCTGCTTAAAAATAATAGAATAGCCAAAAACTGAGGTGTGAGCAATTTGCTCACGCGCGACCAACGGTGTCTCACGGAGGGGCGCGACCAGCGTCGGGTTAATGACCAAACGTGTACCGTTGCACAATTCAGGTGGATTTAAGTTACGAAGAAGAATGATCGGTGAGCCAGTCTTCAACTGGAGATTGTTTGGGTGTATATCCAGGGAATTAAAAAATTCAGATGGGAAATTTACGGCTTCGTTTACATCTAGAACATTGTCAATTGATTTTGGAAGTTTATTTCATCGAAATCAACATTTTTTGCTGCCAAAATAGCACGACTACCCAGCCAATTATAGTCCAAATAATTGTTCAAAATATCAGGAAAGACACTTTATATTTCGTAGACAGTTCATTTTTCGTCTCTACAACAGTTCAGAAATTTTCTGGTAATTTGATAAATTTTGAATTTCGATGTAGCTCTATTTCACCGTTTCCAATATACAGCAATTGTTTAGAAAATATATCTGCCTATGGATCATTTTGCAGTAGTGCTCTCATATTTATGGTGGATAAATCTGAAACTTGCGGTTACCCAAATAACAATTATTCCTGTTCAGTAGAGGTGTAATAATCATTATATGTAAAATTTAAAAAATGCCGCGATTTGTAATCCTTTCTTAATCAACAATCATTTCAAGATAAGTAAAAAATTGTGTTCTGGTGAAAATAACAACGAAATATCATTCCCAATAATAGCCTACTTTAAATTAACCCTTAACCACTGAGGTGGGGTCCGTTTGGGCAGACAGATGTAGTTTGTTTATATATCCTCGAAAAAAATTTTAAAGATGTTGAAAATAATAAGTGACCTAATTAATTTAATTTCATTTATTTCATATTTTTCTCATGTCATAAGATGTCTATAAATCAAAAATAATTAATCACTTATTATTTTAATTGTAAAACAAATTTGCAAAAAAAAATTTTAATTAATAAGTCCAAACGGACCCCACGTCAGTAGGTGTGTAAAGTCATTTCACCTCAGTGGTTAAGGGTTAAAGAAAGGATTAAAATCTTCGCTGACATTTCTTAAATTTTACATATAAAGATAATTACAACTCTGCTGAACAGGAAGTAACAGCCTCTATTCGATTGGGATTAAATTTTCTCACCTTTTAATTATTGTTGATAAAGGAGGAATTACAAATCTTCACTGACATTTTTAAGTTTTACATTTTAGAGCACGGGATAAAAATAATAAAAAGGTTTGTTAAAATAAAAAACCACTGTATTTAAATAATAATAACAAAACGAATAATGAAAATAAAGAAACTTCTGTTAAATAAATAAATCAACTGAAAATATAATATTAAAGTCTTAATTATGCAGTTCTTTAGCAAATCACAAAGTATCCCACAACACCTAATCAAAACACACTCAGGGAGTTTTTATGACTGGTTACCCGCAGTGTAGCCAACTCACTAATTTTCACTAATTTTTGGCATTACTGACTCCCCAAGTCAGGTTTCTATTAGGTTACACCTATGACAGTAGGTGCTGTTACAACATTTATAGAGTATTATTTCAAATAATAGCCTAATTTTTAATTATTAAAATGTATTTACTTTACTAAAAGTTAATGTCAGGGTGGGCCACAGCAAAGCGTTTCAGCGCTTAGCTAGTAATTTAATTTAAATACAAATAAAAAAGGAAAAGGAAGAAAAAGTACTTACACTTTTGAGAATTTATTGTAACCTTTTCTTGATTTATTTATTCTTTAATGAAAATTAACAATCAATACAAAGATTTATATTACTAATAAATAATAATATAGGAACAAATAACTGCATTCACATAACACAATACAAAATTATAATAATGATAACCTGTATTACAATAGCATGCTTATAAACAAAAACGTTATGAAATCGACATGTGACGCCATGTTAATAAATCGAAATACGACCTACTGTATTTGCAACAATTCACTATATAAGAATTATTTTGATCACTAATCAAGTTGAAAACTATCCTATCTATTAAGTTGGCAAAAACTATATACATTGAGCCAAATTTCATTAAAATCGTTGAGTAGTTTCTGAGAAATAGAAAGAAAAACATCGGGACACGAGATTTTTATATATGTAGGGATATGAGGGAGTATTTTCTTTTGTTTTGTGTGATGTGCTAGTTAGTGGATTTTTGTTTTACTATTGGATTTGATTTATACATTTTTTAAAATCATTTCCATTAAATTTTTTATCCTTCCTCCAATTTATTTTGTCATAACTGTTTTTAGGACCATTTGTGAATGAGCTTACACACATTCGAGATTTTTTGTTGCATAATTTACAGTTTTTTATTCTGAACATCGTATTTTACTGTATAGAAATTTGGGCTCTGATCATATCCAATAAATCCAACCCCATCAAGGGAATTGATACAGTGTACAAATAAATATAGGGAGTTTTTCAAAAAGCAAAAATAAGGTTGCAGTTGTGAAATATGATGCCCATTCAATAAAAAATCAGCAAATACAGTGCTAAAATATATGCAGTCATTGAAGATTTCAAATTAGCCAATAAACAATACAGGGATTGTTCTGTATTGATATGCAACTCTCGAGAAGATCTATTGGGTTGATGCAAAATTAATGCAGGTTTCCTCTATTGCGATATGTTAATTCCAATTGTGTAAACAAAGCAAATCCTAACATTGATCATTGTTATACTAAAACAAACCTTATCTAATACCCTCTCTTTCACCATGAATTTGATCAGTAAAATCGTTTTGTTCAGTGTGTTCAAAGGTCTTAAATCGAAAATGTCGAAGTACGATTTTCGTCAAATTTATTTTTACGAATTTAAATTAGGGCGCAGCGCTGCGCAAACGGCTCGTAATATTAACGAAGTGTGGGGTCATGGGGCTATAGGCGGGCGCAATCGACTATAGGGTGCGCTAGTAGCATTTTCAAAATGTCGGAAAGAACGGTGATAGACTTAGTTGATGTAATAGAGATAGTTGGTAATTTTAAGAGACCATTAATTGAAGGGCAGGCTATTCTTGATGCAAACCACATAATAACATGTGGAATAATATCTAGAAGTAAAAACACAGTTATTTTACAAGCCTTCTGCCTTCAAACTAGCAATTTTAAAGGACTGCCCCATCAAATAAAAGTGGAAATCAAATTTATTAATAATAATAAGCAATTTTCTTGTCATTGTAAGTGTAAAGCTGGTAGTTCTGGTAAATGCAAACACATCATTGTAACTTTACTCTACGTTTTTCGGTTAGTAATAACATTAATTACCTATTCATACAATCATTGTTATGACAGCTTAGATTCTTTGTCATATTATTTATTTATTTGTCAAAACTTTCGGGCTTCGCATTGAAAACTTGGAACAATTAAGCACAACGGATGTAAGACAAAAATGGGGAACATTAAAAAAGAAAAACAAATATGACACCAGGGTCCCAATGTTATTTGCTTAAAACCAACATTTTGGAATAATAAAATGTCAAATACTAATATTTACCTGGGTAAACATAGTCACTTTCTTTAAAATGAAGACTAAATATCGTCATATGTTTCGAAACAGGCTTATCTATTCTTAATTTTACAATCCACTCTTTAAGAAGCTTTTTATTTTTTGGAAAAAAATGGAATGACACATCTTTAGATTTTTTTGAAGAACACTGAGAGACCGAGCAATACCTATTAGACATTTTTCAAATAATTTTTTGCTCAATCGGGTTTTAATTATGGAAAAATAAATTAAAAACGGCAAAAAACCCTATGAATCCCAGGTAATCGCACGGCTTCTATCCCCGTTTCTCTAGTTCCTTCTAGTTCCTCAAAGAAGCAGCACCGTCGCTTGCGCTCGCCTATTAACGAGTGCACGGTGCAGCGTTGGTTCCAGAAGTTTCGCAGTGGAGATTTCGACCTCAAAGACAAGGAAGGTCGGGGCCGTCATTTTGCTCTTGACAAGGCCAGCTGAGGTCAATAGTGGAAGAAGACCCAACCAAAACCACCCGAGAAATAGCGGTAGAACTCGGCGTGAACCAATCCACAGTTGTACGCCACTTGGAAGCAATTGGTGTGGTGTATAGTGGTAAACCTGTGAGAAAGAGGACAGATGGCGGGAGTTAGGGGAGGTTGCATTGTTGTTGTAAGCCTATCATGTATATAGTTGTGCTTATTTAATAAACAAGTTAATAAATAAGGTGTATTTATTAACACAACATGGTGTCAGGTGTTAATAATGAGTCAAGAACATTTTGAAACGATACTGGACAGTGGTAGTGTTAACAAAACGAATAAAACTCCGACACGAGATAGTGGTGTTCAGTCGTTCATGATGTCGGATAATTTTTCGTGCCAATTAATAATAATAATAATAATAATAATAAACTCTTTATTGATTGTCCCGGGAACTAGTCCCTCAGGAACAAATTATACAGATACATATAATAGACTTCAGTGCCTTAGAGTACTAATAAAAAACAAAACAAATAGAGAAAATTAAAATGAAAAAAATAAAAAAATAAAATAAAAATAAAAAAGCTGAGAAAAAATTATAAACATTGGGGAAATCTTCTTGTGATAAAAAAAAATTAAAACTAAGTAAATCCTTATTGACTTGAAATGAAAAATAACTTATTTACACATACACTAAATGGATCATATATTTTAAAGATAAATAAATAATAAAGGCCTATACCAATTTACAGTTAAACTGTTTACAATTGTTCGGGAAACTGGGTGGAGAGGAAGTGATTGAACAGGCGGGATTTAAAGGTAGGGAGAGTGTTGGAATGACGAATAAAAGGGGGGATAGAGCTCCATAGGGATGAGGACCGGATAATGATAGATCTTTCAAAGGCTGACGTTCGGTGGGCCGGAGTGTATAGATCTGAAGACCTGGAACGGGTATTGCGGGAATGGACAGAGGATTTGAAATGGAGAAGTTCGGTGATGTATGAAGGACGGCGGGATCGGATTACTTGGAAAAGGAAAGAGGCCAGGAAATATTTGCGGCGGTAGGATGGGTATAACCACTTTAACCTTTCGTATAAAGGCGAAACGGAGACGTCTCTTGGGACCCCAAAGATAAATCGTACGAAACAATTGAATAAACGTTTTAGTTTTGCTTCGAGATCCCCAGAGACACCCCCGTACACCGCACAACAATAGTCAAAGTGGGGAAATACCAGGGAAGTGACCAGAAGCCTACGTGTTTCAGGTGGTAAAAGGCTTCGGAGGTGATTTAATTGCTTTAAGGTAGAAAAGGTACGGCGGGAAATATTGGAGATGTGGTTTTTCCAGGAAAGGGTTTGGTCAAAGGTCACTCCGAGGTTTTTGACAATTGGGTAAAATCGAATGGGATTATTATTTAGGAACAGGGTAGGGATGTTAGGAATGGTTTTAAGGAGGTAATTGGAGCCTATTAAAATTGCTTTCGTTTTTTCTGCGTTCAGCTTCAACTTGTTAGCCTCTGCCCAGAGACTGATTCGATTTAAATCATCCTGAAGCTTTGTTGTTGCAGAGGATAGCTCGGAAGGTGGGAAGGATAGGTATATCTGGAAATCGTCTGCATAGATGTGATATTGGGAGTGATGGATCAGAAGAGGAAGGTCGTTGATATAAATGGCGAACAGAGTGGGGGATAGAGAGGAACCCTGCGGAACACCACAGGAGAGAGGAAGTGTTTTGGATGGAGGTTGGCCTGGGACGACTACAAACTGTGACCGGTCTGAAAGAAAGGATTTGAACCAATGTAAGGCGCTGCTTGATAAATGGAGCTTTTTTAATTTGGTGAGAAGGATATTATGGTCAACGGTATCAAATGCTTTGGAGAAATCAAGAAGGATGAGGATAGTTAAATTTCGGTGTTCGATGGACGTTTGGAGGTCATGGGTAATTTTCAGGAGAGCAGATTGAGTTGAGTATCCCGATCGGAAGCCCGATTGGAGAGGGTTAATGAGGAAACGTTCTTCTAGGAAGTTTGATAGTTGATTTTGTACGAGGCGTTCTAACGGTTTTGAGAGGTTTGAAAGGTGAGAGATTGGGCGGAAATCATTCATTGAGGAAGGGTTTGCGGTTTTGTTTAACGGTCGGACTAGAGCGGTTTTCCAGGAGGAAGGGAATATGGAGTTTTGTAAGAACAGGAATAAGTGCTGGGAGACAGGATTTTATTAGCTTTACTGGGATATCATCGGGACTATAATCGTTAGTGTGGGATTTTAGGATAGCAGTAAGTAGGTCTTCGTAGGTTATGTGAGCAAAAAAGAAATTTTCCGGGTTAAAATGATGCTGATTAATATCAGCAGGTTGGGATGAATTAGAAGCGAAGGATGAGAAATGGTTATTGAGATCATCTGGAGAGAGCTGAAGGGAGCTAGGGTTATTGGAACCTGATAGGGATAATTGGCGGAGTATTTTCCATTTGCTTTTAGGATCGTGGGCATTGGTAAGAGCATTGTGGAAGTGAAGGGATTTAGATCGTCGGATTTCGGATTGGGTCAGATTTCTATGTTTTTTAAAAGACGCATAATCAGCTGCCAAACGGGTTCGCCGAAATTTGCGCCTTGCAGCTTCCCTTCTTTTTATCATATCCTTTATTTCAGGAGTCAACCAAGGTGCAGCAGGACGACGTAAGGTTCGGGTTTTCAGTGGAGCATGGATATCTAAAATGGATTTCAAATTTGAGGTGAGGATGGAGACCATAGGATCGATTGAGTCATAGGAATATATGAGATTCCATTGAACGGATTTAAGGTCGGATTGAAGGGATTCATAGGAGAGGAGGTCTAAATTGCGGAATGATATCACCTTGGGAATAAAACGTTTGACTGGGAGGTCGTATGAGATCTGGATGAGGTCATGAGATGAGAGAAAAGGAACAGGGTATTGCGAAGAAGAGACTATTTTGGAGGGAGAGTCAGAGATACAAAGGTCGAGCCATGTGTCGGAATATTGTGTATGATGCGTTGGAGAATAGGGGATTAGGTAAAGGTTGAGGGAATAAAGGAGGTCGGTTAGATAGGATTTCTCGGGGGAGTCTGCAAGCATATTTACATTGAAATCTCCGGTGATGATGACGTTAGGATAGTTGGCTACAAGATTTATGAGGGAAGATTCGAAGAGGCTGTCGAAAGGAACACGAGGAGGTCTATAGACTACGGCAAATAATAAGGAAGAGGAAAGGGACGAGATTTCAACAAACATATACTCTACATGAGGAAGGTCAGAGGAAGGAGACTGAAGGAGGACTTTGGCCTTCAGGTTTTCATAGATGTATAATCCGACACCACCTCCCGTACGATTAGATCTGTCATGGCGTAAAAATAGGTAATTGGGAAGGGAGATATGGGAGGAAGGGATGAACGGTTTTAGCCAGGTTTCGGTTATTGCTATTATATGATTGAAATTGTCGAGGAAGTATTTTTGGAATTCATCAAAGTGGGCTATTAGGGATTGTGCATTGACGTGACAGGAGGTTAGGATATTAGTCATAACTTAGAGGAAAGGAGTTGTATGGAACAGGAGCGAGGATGAAGGAAAGTTTGAAACATTTTATTAGATTTACAGTAACAGTAGGCCGCAGAGAGTGAACATAATTCCAACATTGGGTAAAAAATATTAAAAACTATTGTAATATCGGTCGTTTGAAGTTTATGTTGGTACTTTAAATTGTTGCATATTATGAAAAAGAAAAGAAGAAAAAAATCTAATTTGATGATGTGAAAATAAATAAAAATATAATAAAATAATAATATCAATACAAAAGATGTTTGACCTCGAGCAGAAAAGATTACAACAGTGATGTAAATTAGAGTTAAAATGCCAATGATAAAAACTAAAAATATCTATAGCGACGGAAAAAACATAATAAAAAACAAAAATATCTATTGTGAAAATTACAAAATCCATATTATAAATAAAGGTATTGGTTATAAAAATGAAGAAAGATACCTCCGCTATTGATGATCATATCTCTATCAGAATTAATGATGACCATATAAAGGTAAAAATAACTGTGATAAAAAAAGAAACATTGTAAATTAAAATAAAAATCTCTACAGTGGGAATATAGTTCTTTATAGTGTCTCTGTAAAACGTAAAAATATTAACATTAAAAAAATATACATATATCATAAAACATAAAGAGTTCGCGATCTTGATGCAACTTATTATCTGCCTTCAGTTAAAGACGTCTAAGTCACTTGGCTTTTCAATAATCACGGCTGGATAACCATCTGACTGCCTGCAGCGCACCCGTCCTCCGCTGAACCACACGTACTTTATTTTTGCATTTGCTTTCTTCTGCCTGGCCAGCCAGTACAGGTGCTTGTTAGCGGGCGTCATCGCTTCATTGAGATATATTCGGTGGGCTTCGTTTTCCCCCCAGCCCAGGTGCCTTGAAGAAAAGTCTCTTTTTATTTTTCTTTGTTTCACTAATTCGTCTCTCACGGATTGCCGCACGAATCGGGCGATAATGGGCCCAGGGGTCCCATCCTGCTTTGGCCTGAGTCTCACGGCGTGATCTAAATCTTCCTGACTCAGTTTGACGCCTAGACCCGCACCGACACTCATGATGATGCCTGTCACCGTCTCTCCCGGTTTCTCGGGGACACCTCTTATTTCTATACTGTTTTTCAACTGCAGCTGCTCGGCATTATTTAAGCGGGTTTCCAACGCCGTGATTTTGGCTTTTAAATTTTGGTTTTCCATTGACAGTTTTTCAATGTGGCTCTTCTGCTCTTCTAATAGATTTTCAATTTTCACGAGTCTGTCCATATTTTCAAAGGACAGCTCGGATTGTTTTTGTAGTGTATCCTTTATATCTTTGAGCTCGTCTATCCCTTTAAGTTTGGCCTTCATATCCCTTACTTCCTCGGTCAGCGCTCTCAGTAGACCGATTATTGAACTAGAGTCAGAGGCAGGAAAAGGACGCGTAGCCGATTCGCAATCTTGGCAGGCCCACTTTTTACTTATTTCTTTCCACACTTCCGTATCTGAACAATCAATGTTGTTGCATTTAGCATGGAAAATGTTTTGACATAAGACACATGTCAATTTAGTTTTGTCCTCCCTGCTCACTGTTTTGTTACATAGTTTGCAATTAGCCATTTTATTTTATTTATTTTTTTTTTTATTTTCCTGTTGCTACTAAGAAGGAGCGATAAAATAAAGGCAATAGCAAACCTGTTTGTTGTGCCGGGACTGATGGGATTAAGTTGTTGCCAGACACGCTCTCCCCACCACTTCAGCTCCGCTGTATTGGCTGCAGGCACCCAATTTCTATTTATTCCGTAATTGTTATACGAATGTAGTTTTTTGTAATAACTACAAAAAGAAGAAACTAAATGTATATACGGAGTTTTTCACTAAAGATAATGGGAAAATAAATGAAAAGTAATAAAAAAAAAGGAATTTAAACGAGAGGCGCACAGTTGAGCACTTGACTGTTAGAGAGATACTCTAAGACTGTTAGAGTGCTCCAAAACCATTTTGTTTCAAAGAACCTTCACAATGGCCCAAGTGGATAAAAAGGTTTGAGAGATATCGTGTACCATCAAACTTAAGTGAAAAATCAAACGAAATGCAGATCAATTTTTTTATGTATTGTTTGGGTGAAGAAGGTGAGGACTTGCTAAGCTCATTTCAGCTCTCAGAAGAGGATTCAAAGTCATGAAAAGGTAAGAGATAAATTTGCTGCCTATTTAGGACATAAGACTAATATTGTGTTTGAAAGGGCCAAGTTTTTAAAGTTTTTAAAGGAGAAAGATGAAGAGTGTGTCCGAATAAAAGAGTGTATCCTAAGCGATAAATGGTCAGATAATTCGCCTTATTGGAAATACAGAGGGGAATTGAATATTCAGAATGGACCAATATTGAGAGGAGTAAGAATGCTCATTCCAAAGAAATTAAGAAAGGACAAATTGGAGAGAATTCATGGTGGTCATCAAGGTATTGTGAAGTGTCGTAGGAGGGCTCAGGAATCGGTTTGGTGGCCTGGATGCTCCTCGGATATTAAGAACATGGTTATGTGGTGTAAGGAGTGTATAGAGCAAGCAAAAAACTTCAGTGAACCTCTTTTACCATCAAGTCTTCCACAACACCCCTGGGAAAAAGTCTCAGTGGATTTACTTAAATGTAAAGGATCCTGGTTTGTAGTCATTCAGGATTATTATTTACGCTTTTTGGAGTTAGTGAGATTGGATGCACTGACATCGGAAGCGGTCATAGCCAGATTAAAAAATATTTTCAGTAGGCATGGTGTACCACGAAGTATTAGATCAGATGGAGGAACACAGTTTACATCGCAAGTGTTTTCAGAATTTTTATTGGATTGGGGTATTGAACATGAAATATCAAGTCCTACCTTTGCACAATCTAATGGTAGTGCAGAACGAGCTGTGCAGACAGCTAAAAATATACTCTTGAAAAGTAAAGATGTCAATCTAGGTCTGCTAGAATATAGAAATACCCCATTAGAGTCAGGGTTATCACCGGCGGAGTTGTTATATGGGAGAAAGCTGCGGTCTCGTTTACCGTCTACACGTGATTATGAAAAACTGTCTGCGAGTAGATATGAAGAATTTCGGGAAAGTGATGAGAGAATAAAAACAAGGTACAAGAAAAATTTTGATAGTCATCATAGAGTTAAAGAGTTGAAACCATTGGATCAAGCAGATAAAGTTTGGATTTAAGAAGATACGGCCAAGTAAAAAGCAAATCACACTTCCCTAGATCGTACATAGTATCGACTGATAAGGAGGAAGTTAGGCAAAATAGAAAAGATATTTTGGTTATTCCCAGGGAAGATGAAGATCAGTTGGCGGACCAGTTAAAGAAACCAGAAGAGCGGAATCAGTATAGTGGCCAAGAGGAGAGGGAGGAGGTAAAGCAAGATTGTTTAGATAGCCCAAAGGAAGCAAAAGGAGGCGAAGAGTGGATAAAAATATCAAGAAGAGGCAGAAAGATAAAACCACCGGCAAGATATAGTGATAGTGTTTATTAAGTGTAACTGAACTCAGTAAAAGTAAATTCAATTAATTTATATAAAGTTGTTAATGTTTAAAGTAAAATTGTTTGTTAGTAAAGAAAGGGAGATGTGGTGTATAGCGTTTAACCTGTGAGAAAGAGGACAGATGGCGGAGTTAAGGGAGGTTGCATTGTTGTTGTAAGCCTATCATGTATATAGTTGTGCTTATTTAATAAACAAGTTAATAAATAAGGTGTATTTATTAACACAACACACGACATTTATTACGACATTACACATTTATTGCGACATTTTTTAACACATAACACGACCAGCTGAGGTCAATAGTGGAAGAAGACCCAACCAAAACCACCCGCGAAATAGCTGGTAGAACTCGGCGTGAACCAATCCACAGTTGTACGCCACTTGGAAGCAATTGGTAAGGTAAAAAAGTTGGCCAAGTGGGTGCCACACCAATTAAAGGACCACCAAAAAATCGCCGCTTTGAAATCTGTTCCATGCTTGTGACACGCAATAAAAATGATCCATTTCTCGATCGCATTGTGACGTGCGATGAAAAATGGATCTTATACGACAATAGAAGGCGTTGTAGCCAATGGCTGGGCAAAGATGAACAACCAAAACCTTTCCCGAAGCCCAACCTGCACCCAAAAAAAGTTATGGTCACAGTTTGGTGGTATACTGCTGGTGTTATCCACTACAAATTTCTCAATCGAGGTGAGACTATAACCGCTGACAAGTACTGTCAAGAAATTGACAAAATGAATCAAAAATTACGTCTTTGCCCAGCATTGATGAATCGGAAGGGACCTATCCTTCACCATGATAACGCCAGACCACAGTCGCACAACCAACGCTACGACGACTGCACGAGTTGGGCTACGAAGTTCTCCCACACCCACCTCATTCACCTGACCTCTCTCCTACAGACTTCCACTTTTTCAGGCATCTGGATAACTTTTTGAGGGAGAAAAATTTTCAAAACCAGGATGAAATTGAAAATTCTTTTCGTGACTTCATTGAGTCCAGGGATTCAGATTTTTTTTCTGGTGGAATAAGAAAGCTTGTTGAACGTTGGCAAAAGTGCATTGATTCAGATGGAAATTATTTTGATTAAATATATATAGTTAAAGTAAAGATATGGCCTATTTTCAATGAATATTAAAAACCTGCATTAATTTTGCATCAACCCAATATTGACTTCATATCATCATACCTAATAAATAACGGGTTGCAATCCACCAATTGAATGAACGAGCTGATAAAATGGCAAAATGGTGATTGGGAAGAGCAAAAAATGCTAAACTACCTTAACAGGAAGTTATCCGGTGGGAGAAATAATATATATTAATAAATAAAAATACAGATATATCAGGTAATCAAATCGAAAGGGCAGGGCCACTAACACTTATATTCCTTTTGTGTATAAGTGTGTGTTTGTGTTTTAGAAAAATATAAGTCAAAAAGTAACTTTAAACAGAATTTTTTGTCAGTGAAAATTTTCAGGTCGGAAGAAAAATCTTATCGTGACCCTTTGATTGTAATCTCGGGATTAAATGAGATAAGGACAGACGAAGACGGGAAGGAAATGTAAATTTCACAGAAAAGAAATATCCTTACTAACTATCCTAAATATCCTCAATGGTCATACGAATTGAGGGTAAGCACCAATTAAAGTTAACAAGAATGATAGATGTACTAAATGTAATGGGCCCATTACACATTATTCATAAATTCAGTAAATATAACAATTACTGAATAAAATATCCCAAAATTTAAATCCAAAACACTTTCCTATTAAGTATTTAATAGGGAATAAAATACAATGGTTCAACTGTTTCATTCAAGACTAGATTTTTAATCAATTCATATAACTATTTGTCTTGAATATCCATCCTATTAGATCATAAGCAGTATATGATTTATATGTAGCTCATGGGACAACCATGAACAAAAAAATTTAGTCAGAACATCTATTAAATGTTTAAATTAATGAAGAAGAATATTGGCTAAATCATCAATCAGAAAAATAGACAAAAAAAATTTGGTATTGAAATATTGAAAACAAATCAAAACAAAAATTGACAGAGGTGGATTTAAGTTAAAATGGTAGATTAAGAGAATTTTCGACACTGCTAAAATCAAGCATAAATAAATTATCCATCATTGTGATTTTTTTTTTCTTTCAGGCAAATAAAAGTATAGGCAAAAAATCAATATTAAAAGAATAAAGTTTATTTAAAGTCAATATCTTTTTACACTTAAAGTTATGCAAGCAAACATTAACTTCAAAAATATATGAAATATGATAAATAGAAAATTATAAACTTGTATGTAGTCTCTTTTCAGGTGCATATTCTTATATTTATATGTATGTGTATATAAACACACACACATACAGATAGAAATAATAAAAACATACACAGATACACTTTTAACTTTTACTTTTAATACAGATAATATTTATTAAAACAATCACAGAATAGTCATCGAAAAATATAAAAACAATCAAGTGATTAAATCATCCATAGGCTTTAAAATTAACAAACTAAACATTTCCTAGAAAAATCTTTATTATTACAAAAGAGCAAGGAAAAATAAATAAACTAGTGGTTACATTTTGTTTTGATATAGTTCTGTAAATACATTGCAAAGGTAATATTTAACACATATATATTTAACATTATATAACAAAAATTAATAACAATCAATGGGTCTATATCTATATATATGTATGTTGTATATATATATATATATATATATATATATATATATATATATATATATTTACATATACATATATGAACACACACATATATGCGTGTGTGTACATATGTGCATGCAGGTGTATGGGTGTGTGTTAGATTAGGTATATGAACAAATAATGTCTTCAAAATTACTTTTTTATTTTAGATATACTTATGAAATAGCAACTATATTGTTTTATATATATATATATATTTAGGCATATACAAAAAATGAAGTGTCTTTTAATAATAATTCAACAATTACTTGCGATATTTACTAAGTGTATAAAAGTTTTTAAAGAACAAAACTCATGAAAAATACTAATAATGTAAGGATTTAATTAAATAAATAAATAAATATATTTAAAAAGTTGCTTATTCTTCAGCTGGAATCATAATAATTATTTTAAAAATTTCTATAAAAATCAGTTAAAACAAAAGAGGAAAAAAATATTTTCCTAAAAAGCAAAGTAGTTACTAATCTCACACACACCCTTACACTAGCAATAATACTTAAAATATATTAGGACATCTGCTCCAATCTTGTTTGTTTTTACAATCCCAGTACTCATCTTTATATATGTGTATAAGATTTCCAGTAACAGGTTCCACTTCTTTTTTGAACCATACTGGCTCATAGGGTACAATTTTACCTGAAAAGTAATGAATAGGAATTAAAAAAAGTTTATTTATTAAAATTTTGTTACAAAGTATTAAAAATTTATTTATTGAAGAGATCTTTAAACCCTACAACACCATTATGTGCATGATGGTCGTTTTGGAGGGTTGAAAGTACAGCGATTTCACTTTCTACCCAACAATCAGATTCTTACCATCTGGTCTTCTGAATTTAAATGTAGTAATCAGAGTTCACAAGATTTTTATTTTCATTTACCTAAATATTAAATATATAGTAAGGGAAAGTATTGCGATCGTGAAAAATTTCGACTTCTGGTTTTCAACGGAAATACACCTGAGTCCAAATAACTAAGTCCTCCGAAATGGTGAGGGGGGGGGGTGTGTGTCTGTCTGTCTGTCTGTCTGTAAACAGACTAGCTCAAATACTATAAACCGTACGAACCTGAAATCGGGCATTTGGTGTATGTATATTCCCACGATGCGACAGCAAAAATTTCATCAAAATTAGTCAAACGGAGAGGGTACTTTATTTAATCATTTTTGTCTCATATTGATATTTTCTTCGATTTTCTCAAAAAGATATATAATGATTTTGATCAAACTGGGTATTTGAAGTATATATATATATATATATATGCCTGCGATGTGACAGCCAAAATTTCATATCCCGTATTATCACTGATGAAAATAAAAACTTTTATTTAACAATAAAAAATTTTATTTTACTTTAGAGAGTAAATATGTGATGCTCAAATAACTTGAAGCATTTAAGGTATGAAAAAATATGGTAAAAGATAATCTTTAATTATTATATTTTAGTTTAGAAACTTTAGTTCCATAATAGATTTCTGAATGCAATATACAGTGATTTTAGAGGAACAGTGATCGTAATCGGTTTCCAGAAAGGCATACGAGAGAAACTTTACTACTATGAAACGTTAATACACCTTCTATTGATTCACTTTCACGATATATTTACAAAAAGCAACTCGCAGTAAAAAACAAGGAAGCAGTAAAAAAAAAAAACTTATGAAATTAGGTACCTTCAAAAAAGAAAGAAGCAATAATGAATCAAAAAGAAATGAGAACTTTCAAGTTTTGCTATACAAATACTCAATAACAATTTCAATGCAGTTAGAAGTGAGTGCTGATTTTCCTAAACTAAATGTGTGTACAAAGGGATAATTTACAACAATAAAGTTTTTACTTTTTATTTATTTTTTTTAATACCCATAAGAATTGAGATATGATCAACCTTGATAGCTAAAACCTTTATGGAGCCAAAAGCTTTTTTAGGAAATTAAATTATGGGAAAAATTGTTTTTTTTAATTAACGAACAAAATCATTTTGAAGAAAAGAACTGTGCACAACAAAAACATATTGTTTTATAATCAATGTTTTACAATTTCTGTTTAAGGTAGGTAAAAAATCATAATAAAAATATTATTTATTAAACCTTCTTTGAAAGGTACATTATTAACTAAAGAGAAAGCTAAAAACTGTCAAATGAACTAAATCTAAGCAGTGAAATTTCAGAAAATCTTGAGATAAACCTTTAATGGAATGTATTAATACTGTAATAATAATGGCATAAAATAATTTTAATTACCCATTCCTAATTCAGATGCTTCCCTTTCCTTGCGTGCAGCTCTCTGTTTTTCTTCTAATTGTACTTTGATTAGATTAGCTTCATCCCACTTTCCTTCTTCCATTAATCTCTGGTCTGGACGGTTTCTAGAATCAGTAGGAGCCACTCCTTCCTCGGGTTCATTTAACTGACAGGCCAACTCAGTAAAATTATAGTACTTCTCACAGTCAGGGCTGTAATATCCAATAAAAAAAAAATTTTGTAATTTAAAAATAATAAAAAAGGAGAAGAATATCAGTCATTACTCAAGACTATGATGGTTGGGGATTCGGTTATTTTAAGATTGAACAAAGGTTTCCATCAAACGGAGGATTATTAAAAACCAAGATAAAAAAACATATCTAAGAGTATTGGAATATAAAATCAATGGAATATATTAAATCATACTACATACAGTTATAACAAACGAAAATAATTAAAATAAAAGCTGAATATAATTTGGAAAAAATTAAATATAACCTTAAAAAAAAAAAAAAAAAAAAAAAAAAAAAAAAAAAAAAAAAAAAAAAACTGGAAATAATATAGAGAGAGGTGACCAGAAGTTTAGAAATTTAAATATTCTCAAAACACCATGGCTAGTTAGATTTACCAATAATTAAATACTTTCCATATTCGCTACCCATACTCCCACACAACAAAACAACCGATTTTTCGCTTTCTTTCCGCCTATTCAAGATTCTCCATTAAGAGCTAATCATTTGGAGGGAATGCATATATATAAAGAGGGCAGATTCATTACCATATACATATGCTTCTTATCATAGTTTTCAACGAGTTGCTCAAGTTTTTTTGTCATATTTTCTGTCGTATAGGAAATAATAAGAATTTTGACGTCATCATGACAAGAAAAAGAATTGAATTAATATTTAAATAAATTAACAAAGGTCAAGAGACCTCACATAATGGCGAAATTGTCCACCCCCCATTTAATTCGCTAAAATTGCGAGATCGGTGGGAAAGAGGTCAGTGAAAAGAAGGGATTGACTTGATAGGGATATGAGCCTGGTGGCTCATGTGGCAAGAGCGTCGTACTAGAGATAAGGAAATCTGGGTTCAAATCCCAGTCAAATAAGCTCCTTGATTATAAAATTGTTACGCATCAATTTTGCCTTATAAGGGAAAAAATAATGAAACATTTCACAATTTTTAGGCCACAGAAATTTTTCCTGAAGGAAATTTGGTTGGAAAATTTGGTTTTTCCATGCTAGCCTACTGACATACAAGTTTACCTTACCTTTTGCAAATTAACATGTTTTTCATGAATATTTATCTTTCACTATAATGAGGCTAAGGCCAAATATAAACAAATGGAAGAAGGTAGATGATTTGTAGTGAAAAAGTAATTTTATTTCTCAAAAACACAGGAAGTAATCACTATGAATAATTTCACATTCTCATTTCTATGTCTATTCAGGAGTGAACCAAGATTATAATTAAGGAGCTCGCTTTATGCATAATTTGGTGCTCTAAAACTATCATCTGTAATATTTTTCATATGGAGTAGCTGGTTTAGAGTTAGAGGTATTTCATTTTATATTAGTGGAAGCAATGTGCTGAAGGTAGGTATTAGTAAAGTACATTTCTAGTGAAAACATGTTATTTTTTTTTTTTTTTTTTTAATTATTATCCATTTTTATGAATGTAAAAAAATATCTGTAAATATAGGAATTGAATCCCATGAAAAAGAAAAAGGATGTTTTTAAATAGAAATTTATCTAACAATCGGGAGCTCCGTGATTTATACAAGACCCCAGATATTGTCACCTGCATCAAGAAGAGTAGAATTAGGTGGTTGGGGCATGTACAGAGAATGGAAGAGCAGCAAATCCCAAAGATGCTTCTGGAGGGACACCCATGGGGAGGACAAAGAAGAGGGCGTCCCAGATTGCGGTGGCTGGAGGACCTGAGGACTCTTGGAGTCGGAAAGAGGAGAAGAGCAGCTCGGGACAGGGAGGAATGGCGGAACATTGTGGAGCAGGCCAGAGTTCTCCAAGGACCATAGAGCCATCAAAAGAAGGAGAAAACTATCATCTGTAATATTTTTCATTTGGAGTAGCTGGTTTTGAGTTAGAGGTATTAGACCATGAGGCTTATTCAAAATTGGTAATTTATTCTGGCAAAATGACCAAACCGATTCGAACTTCATGTCTGTCATTTGACGCGCAATTTAATGTTCATTTTTATTTTAAAGATAATACAATTTTTTGTGAAATGCATGGTTTTTTGAGTTTCCTGCAAAAACCTGAAAAAAGAGAGGGGTGTTTTCCTCCTCTGCAGGAACCCTTAAGGAAATTTTTTGAAAACGGACTGTAGCTTCTCAGAGTACCCATAAATGATATCCCTGAGTTTCATTAAAATGGGAATATTTACAAAGTCTTTTTGAGGCTAAATTGACTGGACTATTATTTTGTTCCACAAATATTGGTTTGGTAAGAATGATAAGCTATAGGCCATATTATTTTTTAAGAAATACTTAAAAATATTATTCACTAACAGTCAACTAGGAAGGATTACAGAAATTTGCTCCAAAATAAGCTTTATTTTCATAACAATACAGTTTTATTATTTTTTAATCTCGGCAATTATTTACAGGGGAAAAAATCATCTAACTTTTTTAATGCTTTAAGCAACTAACATATTTAAAAAGTTACACAAGTAACTTTTTTATGATATCACAATTACAATAGAAGAATATAAAAAATAAAATAATATGGGTAGTGAAAAAATCTTCAACACACAAAGTTTTACAACTCATTTGACATGAGTTATTGATTTCCTTGTTCATATGCTGAGTATGTTAAATCATGACCTGGTTTAGCATTTTCAAGCCAAATGAAAGCTTTCGAATCTGCTCACTGCAGGTTGACTTTTATTTTGTGGGGGACCCACGGAAAAATCCTCGACCTTCCCACCATGGTTAGATAGAATAGGTTTGTTACACCTCAAGAGTACCCCCCCCCCCCAACTGTATGTATCATATGGCCAAGAAGGAGAACCAAACAAAAACAGAAAAAGAATCAACAAGAAAAAGAATATCTGATATAGTACATAAGAAAATTAAGAACATCTTTTTACATATTAACAGTTTTAAAAATAAATATTAAATATTGAAATTAAATATTATTGCCACAGTATACTTTACCATACGCTTTAGTCAAAACACCTTAAGAAAACTACAATATGACAATGCCTTACATACAGGTGGTAGGTATCCATCAACATTACTTGTTGGATATTGTGCTAGAAACAGAATGCCCTTTGTTTCCATGGTTTGAATATTTCCCTTGAATTATAATTTTACAAAAATATGGTACCCCCCAAGAAAAATCCACCCTCAAAAATTCAGATGCAGTATACACAGTTGTACCACACCCCTCCTGCTCCTGAGCACTCCAGAATACACATATAGCACATATAAATAAATAATAAGTAAAGCAAGAAAATGCATTTGACTTCATCATTTTTTTAAACTTACGGAGGAAGTCTCCTTTCCCAAGCAACAGTATATGGGCCAGTTTTATAAATAGGATTATCAGGGGTTCCTTCAACACTAACTACAGGAGCTATTTCTATTTTGCTGTCCCAGTTTCCATTGATTACCCAATTAACTTTCCCATCTTTGTCCATCACACATCCTTTAACCTAAAACAATGTTTTAATATTTAAAAAAAATATTTGTAAATAAACCTAAACAATTAGGGTAACTGAACCAACTAAAATAAAACAAACCTCAAAAATGAACTATTTTGCACTGGCCACACTACAACTTCTGTTTCAATAATGAACCTTCAAATAAGCTTAATGATATAGATGATTGCAATTAGGGCTTATTTATAGAAAAAAAAAATTAAAGAGATTCAACAAACTCTATCACAAGAGAACATTTATGGTTTATAAAAAAAAAAAAAAAAAAAAAAAAAAAAAAAAAAAAAAAAAAATATTAAGATTAAAAAAAAAAATTGGACGAATAATTAGGCTAAATTAATTAAATTTAATTTCTAAAAGGGGACTCCTGTTGATTTCAAATTTGTATTGGACAGCAAAAATTAGGTTAAAACAATTAAAATGGAAAAAGTTCTGAATTGTTCTTAATCATATTCGCCAAGATACCTAAAATTAAAAAGAAAAGAGTAGGGATTAATTTTTTTTCTTTTAATTTCAAAATTGAAATCTCTAATCATAATAGATATCTAGTTTAAAATGTATTTCATTAAGTTTTATAAATAAATAAAATTAGAAATGACCAATTACAAAATCGATAATTTTTTATGAAAATTATAGTTTGACAACCTACCCAAAAAATCAAAATTGATAGCAATTTTTTGAATTATTGAATAATTTAAGAAATTAACAGAATGAGAGTTAGCTAGTTGAATCACGTTACCAAAAAAAATGGAGGCTCCATAAAAAGGCATCATAATTACAAAAATAATTTAGGTGAATCCAATTAATTTATACTTTACTTCACCATCTTCCGAATCACAATGCATTACAAATGTTCTCAATTATGAATGGCACCCATTGCCAGCTAAAACCTAAGATCAATATTACAGAAGCAAAAAATAAGCAAAATGATATTCAAGGTATTTGCTTTGTTTTATTATTCTAAAATATCTTAAGTGATTTTATTCCTTTAGCTCTGTACTAAGTGATTGTTTCAAATCAAAGCATTCTAAATGTTTTCAATTTCGCTGCATACAAATTTTGGTAAATTGCAGAGGTGTGAAAAGGATACATATTTCATTTAACATATTTAAATTTTGATTTTGGTTATGCAAATCTATCCATAATTTATTTATTTTGCCGGTGAAGTTTTTGTTTTATTCATGAAGCAGACATTCTGCTGTTTATAATATAATCTAGTTTGGATAAGCCATTGGAGAGAATGGATGTGTTCAGTTAACATTCCAGATATTGGTGAATACCTACTTTATTTCTTTAGTATTCATATTTGAATTTCTTGTATATATACATACATCTATATATCTATATATATATACAATATATATATATAGATATATATATTTTTTTTCATTAGGCCTAATGAGACCTTTGGCCGCACCGTGTGGTCTTCTTACAGACATTCTTGTTGCTTGCGTAACCAATCTCATTGGGGCCAATTTGGCAGTGTCCATCCCACCGATGGCAACAGCTCTCTCGGGTTCAAGGACAGTTACAAACTGGTCTAGGTACAAGGATTATGGTAACTCTGAGTCAGCAGGCCCTGAGGACCTATATTTCTTTCCCCGAAGCATACCCTCCTTGTACCAAACCTCCAGGCGGTTACTGACATCCTGGAAAACCATACCACGATTCTCGATGAGATACACGGAGAAGGTTCATCACTCCTAAGCTCGGTGGGTGTGAGTCACCTCCAGTAGGCTGACAGGCCTCACATAACTGGGGGTGGGGGTAGGCATGGACTGCGTGGCGTTCATTGGCGAGTGGTCACCCGAATGGAGCGGTCACCCATTCAAGTACGAAACACACTCGATCTTGCTTATCTTTTTATTTTAATTGAGCCATGGAGTAGTTTTATTTTGTTTGTATTATTATTATTTGGCACTACGACCCTTGAAGTCGAGTCTTGGCCTACTCCAACATCGACCGCCAGTGATCTCTGTCCAGTGCTGCTGCCTTCCAGTTGCTAACATTCAATATGGTTCGGGAGTCCGAAGCTACGCAGTCCTCCCACCGAAGTCATGGCCGGCCTGCTCTTCTCACTCCAAAGATCTTCTCTCTCAAAGCTATAGCTGGTATTTCGTCATGCCCCATCCTAATCAAATGTCATAAACTGAACTATATCAAGGTCCTTATAAAGTAGTTTTAGTTTGTTGTTGGGCTGCCGCCTCCATTCTCCACTCACTAGGACTGGACCATATATCCTCCTGAGGATCTTTCTATTGAAACGCAGCAGAGAGGTTTCGTGCGCTTGGGTCAGGGTCCAATTTTCAGAGGAATATGTGAGGACTTCGGATCAGGGTTTTATATAGACGGAGCTTGGAGGATTTGGATAGGAGGCCACCTCTTAGATGCTTCTGTATAGCAAAATAGCAGCCATGATCCGCTTCTCGACTTCTCCCCAATATCATTTTGTATATTGACCAAGGATCCAAGGTACACAAATTCCTCAACTCTCTCCACACGCTCCACGTCAACTAGGATGTGGTTGTCAATATTTGTTTGTTAAGGATTTGCGCAAATGTACTTTGTTTTGTTATAGTTGACGATAAGTCCCATCCTCGCAGCACCATTCTTTAGTGCGATAAAGGCTTCCTTGACTGCTGCTAGTGATCTGCCAGCAATATCAATGTCATCTGCAAATCCAAGGAGTTGCACGCAGAAGTTAATAAGTGTACCATTAGTCTGGATCCCAGTGTCTCTAACCGCCTTTTCTAGAGCGAGACTGAAGACCAGACATGCCAGTTCGTCTCCTTGCCAAACTCTAGTTCTATTGGAGAAGCCTCTTGAGAGTTCTCCATTAACCCGGACAAAGTATTGCCTTCCATTGACATTCTAGTCAAGCGTACCAATTTTGGAGGAAGATTCATCTCAATCATTGCTTGATACACCTCTGATCTGTAGACGGAGTCGTAGGCTTGCTTGAAATCGACAAATACATGGTGCGTCATGATCTTGTATTCTCTTGTCTTTTCCAAAAGCATTCGGAGGGTGAATATCTGGTCATTAGTTAACCTAACTCTTCGAAATCCACACTGATATTTTCCAATCTTTCTATCAGCATATGGTTGCAGCCGGTTAAACAAGATCATCGACAATATCTTGTAAGCCGAGGAAAGTAAGGATATTCTCCTATAATTATAATAGTATAATTTCCCCTATACTATAAGATAAGGGCCTATTCACACTATCGGTTTCGCTCCCGCGATCCGATCATTTAGACCCTCCAGATGAAGAAATCCAAGAAGCACTGGCTAAGTTAAAGAACAATAAAGCCCCCGGTATCGACAACATCCCTGCAGAATTGCTAAAGCATGGCAGATGCGGACTGGTACAGTTTCTTCAGGACCTTTTGCACGATATTTGGACTCAAGAGAGGCTACCTGAGGAATGAAAGAAAACAGTGATCTGTCCAATACACAAGAAGGGGGATACTTTAGGGCGGATTCAGACTATCGCTCCACTTCCGGTCCGCTCTTGGTATGGTAAAATATTCTAAAGAGAAATAGACAGAGAATTCCACTATCGGTACTGCTCCGGTCTCGCTCTACCCCATTCACACTATCACTCCACTCCTGCTCCGCTCCCGGTCCAGTCTCACTGGCAAAATATTCTAAAGAGGAATAGAAAGAGGGTAATCACAATAGTAGGGAGTAAATGCCGATACTGGGTCACTTTGGCGGCAACCTCCCTGACTGTTATCCTTTATGTGTAAGGTTATGTTACTCTTACAAAGCAGTTCATCACAACGAGGTAAGGTTACTCTTTTAAAACAGCTGAACGTCACATAGCATGACCTTGAGCTTGTAACCCGGGGGGGGGGGGGGGGTTCCAGGGGACAACCTCCCTGACTGTTACCCTGTAGGTGTAAAGTTAACAGCAGAGATGTTGGTGTCTGTTCATCATTACTTCTCCTCCTAGAACTGATTGAAGGACATCTGTGGATAATCAGCAGTATCAAATAAATAATAAAGAAAGCCTTTTCAGTGAAAGATTACATTAAATTCTTAAATCTATATTATATTTAATAAATATTAAATCTATATTAAGTTTGTTTTATCTCTTCCTAATTTGCTAAATTCTATTAGTTCGTTACAGTTCTTCCTGTTTAAATATTCTGTTAATTCTTTACTATTTAATTGATTTTTACATACATCAGCAGCCAGATAACTCATCCCTTATAAATCGAAAATAATCCTCAGATCACTATGAGTATCGGACAAGCCATTTTCCTTAAAAATTATTTCAGTAGAACTCTCTTTCTCTTAATGGGATACGCATCTTAGGGATACACACAGCATATTCGAGGGGTAGGTGTTTTCTGGCATTCATAACCAAACCAGAGACCTAACGTTTACACTCCTAATCACAGGCTTACGAGCGTTTATAACCACGCCAGAGGTCACTCATTCATTTAATTAATCAACAACACAATTTTTTTTTTTTAAGTTTATTTTATCTTATAATGGCCATGGGCCAAGGTGGATACTCCATCATCAAGGATGTGTCTTTTATCATCGAAAGGTGACAGTGATATTTTGTTTTTTTTAATAGTAAACAGATTATGGTTGAATGATCTGAAGTTTGTAACATCATGTTTAAATTGAATGTTATTTTTTAAGCAGGTAACATAATCTTCAAATTTAATTTAATTTTTAACAACAGGTTTACTAATTCCTTTTATTTTTTTAATAATTTTGCTTTTAATGTCTATTGCATACATTTTAGACCTCAAAGCTACAAATTTATTAATTATTTCACCATTAGCCTCATCTTTAAACTTACCCATTACTTTCTTATTCTTAACATTATATAATTTATGGTTTGGAGGATAATCTGAAGTATCTAAGTAATCATTCATACTTGCCATATCTTCGTCGAGGTCTTCAGTACATATAGAATAAACGAACGAGTCAGTATCCATATACATTAGCTTAATATTTTGTCAATATTTTTCCAACATTGCGTCATAATGATATTTATACATAATGTTTTTTGATATATCTAATATTGACATTCCCAAGTATATCGGTTTATCAAATTTTATTTTAGTCTTTTCCATATGAACGAGAGCCAAATTCTCAGAATAAATTGTACGGTCCTTAAAATTTGGTTTAGATATTAATTCTTCTAGCTTTTTAGCTCCATAGTTTTACCAAAAACTGCGTTGTTGTAAAGCTTATACTGATCTTTTTCAAAATCATTTAAAGCTTTCTTTCTTAAACTGGTGTTATACTCTATGTAAGATTTTAACCATGAGGACTGATTGAATTTTAATGCTCTGTTGACTTTTACAAGCTCTATACCGTATGACAATGCTTGAAGAAGGGTGGTATAATGAACAACATGGTTTTTTCTTTCATTGAAGTGTGCTATTAATTTGTCGTATTTTCCACATTGTTTAGACTGGGGGAGGAACGGTAGATGATTATGTTTATCGTGTAAGTACTTAGGGTAATTAATATCAACGTCCAAAATGTAGCCTATGTCATCTGTAGGGTATAGATTGTTTAAATTGATACTTTCGGGATCGACCCACTCAAAGTTACTGGTAGGAAGAGGCTGACTCATTGCACAACCATATAAGTTATTGCAATCCTGGTATGCAATGTAGGTAGTTGGTTTATTTTGTTTGTATCCTTCTAAGTACTTGATATTTGCCTCGTGGAGTCTATGAGATGCTTGCACCAATCCTCCTCTTATCCCTTTCACGATCATTAGAATCATATCATAATCAGTCAATAATTCTAATTTAACACCTGTAAACCTTAGCATTGCATCCCACGTCATCCCAGGAACCGTATAGTAGTGACATGGATCTAATTTGTGAGATCCCATCGTAACATTCCTAAATTCTTCGAATACTTCAGCCAGTAAAATTACGTCAGACTTCAAGTAAATGTCTGCGTAATCACACAAAGTTTTGCATTCAAATATATTCCATACATCTTTAGCATGGGCATACTCCTCTTCTGTAACTGGGGAATCTTGTAGTGAACTATGAAATTCATCTATTGGAGGAAGGGTTGTATCTTCTAACATTTTGGGGGACGTGACATACTCATAGGGGAAAATGCCTTTTCTAGTGAGGAAAGGAACTCGATCGTTAGGTATTAAACTATTTAATATGTTAAAAGAAGGTAAGTTAGCTACCAGTTTTTCTAGACTAGAAGGCATAAATCTGAAGGAATCTAAAAATCTTATACTAAATTTCCCATCTATAAATTTTGAAAATGAAATATAATTTTCTGCAGTATTTGCGATTATGTTAATCCTTTTATTTTCATATCCCAGCTCCTGAACATAAAGTGAGCATCGTAACCTGACAAATTATGTAGAATTACTGGAAGATAATCAGGGTTCTTGTAACGAAGATTACAACTTTGGTGGGCTGCACCTCTGAAAAGACCTGTAATGTGACAATGATCCTTTACTTTGATATCTTCTAGACTGAAGAATTCTCCACACATATAACAGTTATGAGCAGTCTTGTAGATAACTTCTTCTTGAGGAGAGAGGGGTCTATTGGTGTGTTTTTATTATATATCTTGTACACTTTTTCAGCTATCTTCTTCATGTCAAATACAAACTTATTTGCTGCATTTTCACCTCTATATAAAATTGGTTCATCAGGTATACCATCTTCTACTCCGTTCAGAAATTTAGCTCTTCTTACATAAAAAGTATGAGTAGGGAATGTGCTGCATTTTCACCTCTATACAAAATTGGTTCATCAGGTATACCATCTTCTACTCCGTTCAGAAATTTAGCTCTTCTTACATAAAAACAGTATGAATGTGGCAATGTAATATTTTCGATGAAAGACTTTCTTCATTTGTATGCTTCAAATAACATTCCAAGTCTGCCTAGACTACGTAGGGTACACGTTGACATCTCTCTGCATTTTCAAACTGTACATACGGTTTCTTCTCCGGAAGTATAATCATAGCAGGTTTGTTAGTATTGCATAGTTGTTTGTGAAGTATGAGTTTTTCACTAGAATTAAAATGTGTTAAACATCGCTTACCCACATGAATCTTATGTCCATGCTTTGTGATTTGACGTCCTACTAGTTTTTCAAAATTAGATATGTAGATGTAATGTGACATTCCTTCTAGTAGCAGTAAATCCCGGTGGTCCTCTAGTTCTTCTTTAACTATCTTCAGAGGATAAACATTAAGCTTTTCATCGAGGGCAAACACATAAATATAAATATCATTATTTTTTTCAAATGTCAATATATCCGCAAGCATCGTTGGGAAATTTATCTTAGAAAAGTCATAATTCCCCTCCAATGATGCATATTTTGTAACTCTTTTAGGATTCTCAGATACAAATTTTGATAGAATAGCATAAACGAAGCATTTACTATCATTGTTTTGCACATTAACGCATGCTTTTCTATTACGTATTTCTTCAGGTAACGGGATATAGCTGCTCCCTCTTAGTGGGTTGTACTTGTTTATCTTCAATCACAACCCGTTAACAGCAAATAGTGTCCATCCGCTTCCCAAAAGTTGACTTTCCCTTAATTTGTTTTCAAGTTCTTCAAATAGGTTCTTCACTTATTCTTCTACGTCTGTATCTACAAACACAGTTACATTTTTTGACTGGAAAGTCCCGTCTTTCAAATTTTTTTTTTTTTTTTTTTTTTTTTTTTTTTTTTTTCTTGGGACTTAAGGCTTCCACTGAAGCCCTATACTGCCCATACTAACACCCATGGCACTGGGTGATACTTCTCCTACGAAAGAAAAGCACCACCCAGGGCGGGACTCGAACCCGCAGCTCCGGCATGGGAGTACGGCGCTTTACCGCACAGCCACACCGGGCCCCCCGTCTTTCAAATCTCCAGCTTGGTTGACCAGTTGTAATTCCGAGACCATATTTACTTTTAGGGATCTTTCGTTGTCGAGAGACCTTCTTATTTTATGAATGACTTTTTCTTTTATAGCATTCAAGAAGGACGGTAAATCATGGTTTTCATTATATCTCAGAAAATATGACTTGATTCTCCTATCAAAGGCTGTTTCGTATTCCACAATCCCTTCTTCATCTGGCACAGTAGCTAATAAATAAGAAGTTGTAGCTTCACGTTACTGTTTCTTATTAGGAGGTTTGCTTCCTCTACAGTACTCTTCATGTCGCTTCAGGTTATGGGGATTGGTAAAAATCACACAACATTGTTTACATGAGGCAGAAAACTTACAATTCTTCTTCTTCACGTGTTTTAACATACTATCTTTACGTGTAAACTCCTTGGAGCAAAATTTACAAACCAAGGATTCCATTATAAAACCCAGCTATAACAATATAAATTGTACTTGTAGTAGTAGACAGTAGATTATACACTTCTCTTGATGTTATATCTAACAGGGTTGCCTTCGAAATGTTGGATTAGCTCCCTTTCTTCTTTTATATATATATGTATATATATTTTTTTTTTTTTTTCAAATACCTCCTAAATATTATAAAATGTTGTCAGCCTTTTAAATATTTCCAAATATAGCAGCGATTGAGGTTCAACATTATCAATCGAATATATTAATTATTAAGAAACTTATTTCAGTAATGTTGTTTCTAGCAGAGCTAGCTTTAAAATGACTGCTTAGCTCGGTTTCAATTGCCTCCTGAATTTTATTAAATTATCACTGCCTTCTAAATATTTAACGTATAACCACGTTCAAGGTTTCAACTGATTTATAATAAAATATAAAAAGTTGCTGAGTAAATTACCCGTTTTGATGTTGTTTCTAGTGCGCTGATTTTTAAAATGATCGCTTAGCATGGATTCTGTTTTTATATAACAATGAGCAAATTCCTCCTGAATTTTATAAATGATCACTACCCTCTATGCATCTCCCTCCGCATACAACCATGATTTGAGGTTTCAACTGATTTATAATAAATTACAAAATGTTGAGTAGATTACCTGTGTCAATGTTGTCTGGTAGTACGTACTCATAGATATGTATAGATATCATTTGTATGTATAGATGTGAAAGAAATCACATTTTCCGAGAAATTACATACTAGAGCCAAGTAATTTAGTATTTAAGCTTGAATTTATTCTATTGTCCGATTGTTATAATATAACAATAATATACCTTATATTATAAGGTAAGTATCAGAACTAAGCGGCCAACTTTAAAGCTAGCTAGACAACATCGACACAGGTAATCTACTCAACATTTTGTATTTTATTATAAATCAGTTGAAACCTCAAATAGTGGTTGTATGCAGAGGGAGATATATATAGAAGGTTGATCAATTTTGATGAAATGTTGGTTATCAAATCTTTAGCATATACATACGTCAAATACCCAATTTGATCAAAATCGTTAAAGCCTTTTTTTGAGTAAATAAAAAAAACACGTGAAAATGATACAAAATTTATTAAGTAAAGTCCCCCCTCCCATAGATCAAGTTTGATTAAATGTTGGCTATCACATCTTTGGCATATACATACATCAAATACCCAGTTTGATCAAAATCGTTAAAATCGTTTTTGAGTAAATAAAAAAAAAAACACGTGAAAATGATACAAAATGTATTAAGTAAAGTCCCCCCTCCGGTTGATCAATTTTGATGAAATTTTTACAGTCATATCTCGGGCATACTAATACATCAAATACTCAGTTTAATCAAAATCTTTAGAGCTGTTTTTGAGAAAAATCGAAAAAACTTAAAAAGTTATAAAATAAGGTAGCCCCTCCCTTTGAAAAAATTTGATGAAATTTTTGCTGTCACATCTCAGGCATATACATACACTAAATACCCAATTTCAGGTTCGCACGGTTTATAGTTTTTGAGTTAGCCTGTTCACACACACACGCACACGCACCCGCGTATTTATTTAGTATTTAAGCTTGAATTTATTCTATTGTCCGATTGTTATAATATAACAATAATATACCTTATATTATAAGGTAAGTATCAGAACTAAGGGGCCAACTTTAAAGCTAGCTAGACAACATCGACACAGGTAATCTACTCAACATTTTGTAATTTATTATAAATCAGTTGAAACCTCAAATCGTGGTTGTATGTGGAGGGAGATGCATAGAAGGTAGTGATCATTTATAAAATTCAGGAGGAATTTGCTCATTGTTATATAAGAACAGAATCCATGCTAAGCGATCATTTTAAAAATCAGCGCACTAGAAACAACATCAAAACGGGTAATTTACTCAGCAACTTTTTATATTTTATTATAAATCAGTTGAAACCTTTAACGTGGTTATACATTAAATATTTAGAAGGCAGTGATAATTTAATAAAATTCAGGAGGCATTTGCTATAACAATGAGCTTGAATGCTATAAAGGAAAAAGTCATTCATAAAATAAGAAGGTCTCTCGACAACGAAAGATCCCTAAAAGTAAATGTGGTCTCGGAATTACAACTGGTCAACCAAGCTGGAGATTTGAAAGACGGGAATTTCCAGTCAAAAAATGTAACTGTGTTTGTAGATACAGACATAGAAGAATAAGTGAAGAACCTATTTGAAGAACTTGAAAACAAATTAAGCGAAAGTCAACTTTTGGGAAGGGGATGGACACTATTTGCCGTTAACGGGTTGTGATTGAAGATAAACAAGTACAACCCACTAAGAGGGAGCAGCTATATCCCATTACCTGAAGAAATACGTAATAGAAAAGCATGCGTTAATGTGTATTTAAACAGGAAGAACTGTAACGAACTAATAGAATTTAGCAAATTAGGATGGGTATATAGAGTATGGTTAGTAAAAGAGTTTAATTTTAAGTGTAATTACCAGTTATGTTACCAAATTATCTAATAGGAGAAATGTTCGGCTTTTATGTTTTATGTTTTATTTATTTATGTATATTATTATTTATGTTATTATGTTTACAATTATTTATGTTTTATGTTTATGTTTTATTATGCTTTTATGTTTACTTTTACCTTTGCAATAAAATAAAATAAAAATAAAGAAAAAAAAACAATCTGTTCTAAAAAGAATGTATATAATATTATAAATAAAACATCATTTTACTCTATTCTATTCTGATGTATGCATGAACCTTTGTAAAAAGCTTAAATAGGAAGAGATAAAACAAACTTGATATAGATTTAATATTTATTAAATATAATATAGATTTAAGAATTTAATGTAATGTTTCACTGAAAAGGTTTTGTAAAATTCTAATTATTAGTATACAGTAACCAATCTCAGCTAACTGTCATGAGACCGAGTCATAATTACGTTCACAAAAATTCCTGTCTTAAAAAGAATGAATGTAATATTATAAATAAAGACATTATTTTAATTTATTATATTCTGATTTATTTATGAACCCTTGTAAAAAGCTTAGAGAGGAATCGAGAGGTTGGGATGAATTGGTTCTGTGTCAATAATAACCAATGATTGCCCAAATTGGTCACCGAGGAAAGTCTGTTGATAACATCTACTCATTACCTCATAGTAATCTAATGTTTTGAAAGAGGAACATAACCTTACATCTATTGTATTAAAAAAGTAACAAACTGTTGGGATGCTGGAACTGTAAGACTAAATAAATATCTTAAATAAAATGAAAATAAAATAATTTTTTTCTTTTACAAGAAAATTACAAAAATAAATAAATGGCTTTTTTATATATAAAAAATAAAATAATTTCTTCTTTAATTAATAGAGATGAGAGATGGTCAACTGTTCTTCAATTACGATAGGTTAAATTATTAAGTTTTTATCAAAACTTGAAGAATTTTTATGCTTTACAAATTTTGGTTTTATGTTTATAGCTTTCTTAGAAGACTATGGTTTTACTTTTGCTATTTAAACATACTAATTTCCAGTTAATTATTCATTTCTAAACGATTGAACTCTTTAAACATTCTAAATGAACTTTTGGTTTTATGATTATTTCCTTTCTAGAAGATTTTGGTTTTGCTTTTTATATTTAAACCAGATGTAGAAGTATTATGAGAGGAGTGTGGGAGGATCCAACACTGTTTTCCAGAGAGTCCCAGGAAATGACTGACTGGGTAGACAAGATGTATCATGTTTCACTGTTTCTACCAGATGTGGAAGTAATATATGTAGAGTAAAGACGAACCATAAGTGTATTTGAGCTCTTCATTTCCAAGTGGTTAAACTCCCTAAACGTTCTAATATACTAAATTTAAACATGTACTTACAACGTGGTTTGCCAATTTTATGTTTCCGTGATGTTTTTCTTATAATAACACTTGTGTCATCTATTTACACCATCCAGATCATGCTTCTATAGTTTTTTCACTATAACTCGTTTTATTTGTGGGAATTTAAGCATTTTTCACTACTTATGGTTATTCTTGCGACAGGTTACGTATTCACGTTCAAAAGCTCAAAGCACTCGCTGAGTTTTTTCTCTATTTTTTGCTTTTCTCGCTTTGAGCACTTTTAGCTGTCTAATTATGTTCAATAAAATCTAAAAGCACTTCTAATTACTAGCTTTTAATTTTAACGTGCATATAATAGTCATTTTCCGTCATTTTAAAGATTGTATATTTTAAGTTTCCTGAAGCTTTCGAAGCCCACCGCTTGATTAAAGCGCCTAATCTCTTGGCCCTATAAAATCGCGGGCAGCTTTCGCCCTTTGTCTTTTTGCGTCTGCCCTTCGATGAAGCCATATCTCTTACGTATTTCTTGCGATCACTCTGTCTCGACCCACCGCTATCTTGGCTATCTTCAAACCGCTTACTTCCGAGGGGAGAAAATTCTACTATGGGCAACCAAGACCACACCAGATGAGCTTGCTGTGTTAATGCTGCGGAGATCTTCGTTTCTACTGTTTCTACTTTGCGTCATCTGCCAGCCTGCAGGCGAACTCTCTTCATAGTCCAGCACTGCTGTTGCGCCAACTTGTACTGAAGCTTTCAAGCGTAACTATATTCTCAGAAAATGTTTTATTTTTATTCAATTGTATATGTCTTTAATTAGCTGGCCAGCTATTCTTTTTTGTAATTCAGCTATTCTTTATTGTAATTTAGCTATTCTTTAATGTAATTTAGCTACCTTTTATTGTACCTTAGCTATTACTACGAATATCTCTCTTGTATTCTACTACAGCACATTTTATTTTAAAATATTAATTAACTCTGTACTTTTCATGCCAAATTGTGACATGAACTGGGGAACCCTGCAGAGCTGGCAGGTAGCTGAGAACAGAAAACAGTTAGAGAGCTATACGTAGAAATAGCTAAGGTACAATAACAGGTAGCTAGTTTACAATAAAGAATAACTAAATTACAAAAAAGAATAGCTGGCCAGCTAATTAAAGACATATACAATTGAATAAAAATAAAACATTTTCTGAGAATATAGTTACGCTTGAAAGCTTCAGTACAAGTTGGCGCAACAGCAGTGCTGGACTATGAAGAGAGTTCGCCTGCAGGCTGGCAGATGACGCAAAGTAGAAACAGCAGAAACGAAGATCTCCGCAGCATTAACACAGCAAGCTCATCTGGTGTGGTCTTGGTTGCCCATAGTAGAATTTTCTCCCCTCGGAAGTAAGCGGTTTGAAGATAGCCAAGATGGCGGTGGGTCGACAAAGTGACCGCAAGAAAAGCCCAAGAACCTGGCCTGGAAAGGCGTGGAGAGACGTGTTCTCTGCAACTGGCAAACGCAAAAGACGTGGTCCCTGGAAGGGCAAACGCAACAAGACAAAGGGCCGAATCTGCCCGCGCTTATATAGGGCCTAGGGATTAGGCGCTAGATTTGCGTGGTAATGCGCGAAAACTTCGGAAAACTTAAAATATATAATCTTTAAAATGAAGGAAAACTACTATTATAAGCACGGTATAAATAAAAGCTGGTAATTAGAGGTGATCCTAGATTTTATTGAACATAATTGGACAGTTAAAAGTGCTCAAAACGAGAAAAACAATAAAAAGAGAAAAAATTCAGAGACTGCTTTGAGCTTTTGAACGTAAATGCGTCGCATTGATCGTAAATGTCGCAAGGATAACCATAAGTAGTGAAAAATGCTTAAATTCCCACAAATAAAACGAGTTATAGTGAAAAAACTATAGAAACCTGATCTGGACGGTGTAAATAGATGACACAAGTGTTATTATAAGAAAAACATCACGGAAACATAAAATTGGCAAACCACGTTGTAAGTACATGTTTAAATTTAGTATATTAGAACGTTTAGGGAGTTTAACCACTTGGAAATGAAGAATTAACGAAAAGTTAACGTGTTTAAATATAAAAAGCAAAACCAATATCTTCTAGAAAGGAAATAATCATAAAACCAAAAGTTCATTTAGAATGTTTAAAGAGTTCATTCGTTTAGAAATGAATAATTAACTGGAAATTAGTATGTTTAAATAGCAAAAGTAAAACCATAGTCTTCTAAGAAAGCTATAAACATAAAACCAAAATTTGTAAAGCATTAAAATTCTTCAAGTTTTGATAAAAACTTAATACTCCCAACCCCCAGGGAGGGAGAATACCGAGTTGGAGAGGTGAGTGCCAAGGAATGGAAAATGGAAGGCAGGCACACACTCCCCTAGCTCTGCTCTTAGAAACAGCTTAAATACACTTATGGTTCGTCTTTACTCTACATATATTACTTCCACATCTGGTAGAAACAGTGAAACATGATACACCTTGTCTACCCAGGCAGTCATTTCCTGGGACTCTCTGGAAAACAGTGTTGGATCCTCCCACACTCCTCTCATAATACTTCTACATCTGGTAGAAACAGCGACGTCTTCCGTTCTACTAACTTTTACACACTGGATGCGAAAACAATGTTGGGTGTTGGTAGAAACAATGAAACATGTAACTCTGGTAGAATCGATGAAACATGTAACTCTGGTAGAATCGATGAAACATGTAACTCTGGTAGAAACAGAGACTTTCTAAGTTCGACAAGAAGCCGCCGGCCGGTTCCGAGAAAAACAATTGGCTTCGAATGTATGTAACTTGTAGAAACAATATTGATAAAAACAATGAAACGAATCCAATTTCTTTTACGTTCCCTCTGCTATGTCCATCATAGAAGACAATGAAACATGATACATAACGTACAGAGTAACTACAAACAATGCTGGCTTATGGGGTAACAAGAAGAACCAAAATGACAACCAACAAAAAACCTCAGGTAGAATCAGTGGAATAAGAAACTCTTAGCTACCTCGTTAATCATTTCCTGGGATTCGCTGGATCCTCCCACACTCTACTCTTCTCCTCTAAACCTGTAATGCATCAATATCTCCTAGTTGCAGCGGCTGCTTAAGCTGCTGCTGTTCATCATTAACCCTAACATAGTACAAGAAGGAACGAAACTAGCGACGACGGAAGAAGCCGTAAAGGAGACCTTAGCTCTGCTTGTCGAAGGATTGGAGAGAAAACCATTGTTAGGTTTTGTACTATGTTCTTGACGATTTAGCAGCACCAGAGAGAGACAGAAAGAGTTAACACTTCCACCCCCAGAATGGGAGAAAAGTTACGAATGGAGTGCTGACAGAGTTTATGCTTCAAAACCAGGAAGTGAAATTAAATACCCATTAAGAAGAAGTCATGCTAGTGGGTAAATAATTTGGAAACGAAAAACGAGAACGCTCATGAGAGAAAAACAGCTGTTTATTAGAGAGAGTGTGAATGAGAGAAAGCGATAGGAGACCAAAGCAATTAATAAGAGGGAGCTAATACGAAAAGTGAGACAATGGAAAATTAATCGCTAAATAGGAGATCGGAAGTAAAACTAAAGTAAGACGCTTGGAGGAAGCGCGAATGCGAAAAACGATTCAAAAGAAGATTACTTACTAGAAGTAACTGGAAAATGGAGTATATCCATGAATAAATTGCGACGAAAAACAATAGGAAGCAAAATCCATTGACTGGAAGAAACGTGGATGCAAAAAACGATCCGAAAGAAACTTACTTACGTAGAAGTAACTGGAAAATGGAGTATATCCATGAATAAATTGCTGCGCAAAACAATAGGAAGTAGAATCCATTGATTGGAAGAAGCGCGAATGCAAATAAAGATCCGAAAGAAACTTACTTACGTAGAAGTAACTGGAAAATGACTCACCTAGGGCGGAATTGTCACATCCGACACATCCCGTAGGGATATGGGTTGCCCGGGAAGACAGGATCAAAGAGTTTAAATTTACCATATAGGCAGGTCCCAACAGAACGTCCCTGGGGCAATGCACAGCCCCTGTCCTATTTTGGAGCGGTTCCCAATTGAATAAAGACATAATTATGAAAACGAGAAGAAAAGTGTAATTATGCCGAAACAAAGAAATTATTACAACTATTGCAGGTATGAATGTATGGCATGCCTCGGAATTTGGAAGAAACTTGTGTAAGGTTGAAAAAAGTTACAAACATGTGTATTGTGCATTAGTTGTAACACATAAATTTAGTACAGCCCATAATTTAGAAGGAATTGCCAAATAGCCACGATGTAGAGGGCCACTGAGAAAAATTACTTGATTTTCTACATCGTTTACCGAAACTGAGGCAAGTCTCACCTAGGGGGGTCCCTGAAGGGATATGGGCCATATGGAAAAACTTGGAATGCAAAGTGTCTTTTTTTTAAATATATATATAAAATATTCATTTTTTTTTTTTATAAAGATAACTAGTACAATAGAAAATGACTGAAAAAATAAACCCCTCTGCTGTTAAATAAGAGCAAGGAGGGGGGGGGGGAGTTGAAGTAAGGGAAGGGAGAGAATTAAACATGGAATGAGATTGAAATAAATCAATGATATTTTAAATAATTAAATAATAGAAGAAAAAGAACTTGACACATTTCCTAACTTCCAAATTCCAAGTGGGAGTTAAGAAGTGAGTTCAAAAACTTAATGAAATGATGGTCAGGATTTTCAGTTTTCAATGATTTTAGTATGGTAAGTATCCAGTGCTCCACGCTTAATTGCAACAATTGCTATATCGGTAAAACCAAAAATTATTTAAAAAAACGTATTTATCAACATAAATACAGTATTTCCACGCGTAATTCGTCTACATCTAAATTAGCAGAACATGCCATTGCCCACAACCATTTCTTCGACTTTGAGAACCCCTCCATATTAGCAACTGTATCTAACCACGACAAACGTCTCCTCTCAGAATCCATTTTCATCCATCTAGAAACAAATAACCCGGTAAATCACAAAACAGATAAAGAGATAATTTCATCCACTTATTCTAACATCTTCCGCATCCTCAAATCCTAGTTTTGATTTCATAGGTACCTGCAATTATCTCTGTACCTCTTGTACTATTATTATTTTTTGTATTGTATGCTTCTTTCTGTATATTTTCCTAATTTTTATGCATTGTTACATTATGTATTATCTCATTTTTATGTTATTATTGAGTCCAGACACAACTATTTGTATACAATACCATCTACTTTGTTAGTTTTTAATATTTTTGTTCACTCAGTTGTCATGTGCCTTCACTTCAAAAGCGTTGGATTTCCCCGTCATAAACCTTTGAAGTCGGCAAACTAACCCCCCACCACTACCTCTCACCTTATTTTTACCTTTAGTCTTAGTATCCACCTGGACTCAGTAGGTAAATATCAGATTCTATTTTATCTTGTTAACCAGCCTCTTATTTTAATATTCGTGTATACACCATCTTTTATATTATTATCAGTTCTGTAATATATCCATTTATTGTCACCCTCTAGCATAGATTCTCATATATTTGTTTTCTTTTAGCCCTGATGAAGATCCACAAGTTGGATCGAAACGTTGGCTTACCATAATAAAATCATTGAAAACTGAAAATCCTGACCATCATTTAACCTATCGTTCTTTAATTAATGTTCTAATTTACCGCAACGTTCGAATTTTGTTCGTACTAGGTAGTAGCGGTCCGGAATATAGCCTTCAATTAATAATAAACTCACGCGATGTTATTCGATGCTGCTGATTATCCACAGCTGTCCTTCAATCAATTCTAGGAGGAGAAGTAATGGTGAAACAGACACCAACATCTCTGCTGTTAACTTTACACCTACAGGGTAACAGTCAGGGAGGTTGCCCCCTGGAATTATCAACAAAATTATCAAGCGTTTTCCATTGTCGTTTGATTTGAAATGCAGGCTATAGTGACTGATTGTGGGCTTATATACTGGCTCCTTTCCTATTTGTGCATTGTAATCACCCACCACAATTTTCATGTCATAGCTAGGGCATTCATCATAACATCTTTCTAACTCTTCCAAGAAAACTTCTTTGTCTTCCTCATTAGAGACCTCGGTGGGGGCATGGGCACATATTACACTGAAATTGTAGAATTTTCCTCTAAGCCGCAGCTTGCATAACCTTGGGCTAATGGGTTTAAAGTCAATTACAAGAGGGACCAGTTTCCTTCTTATAACAAAACCTGTGCCAAAAGTGTGGAGGCGATCATCACAGCTATAGTAGATTGTGTCCTGTCCTTTCTTAAAGTTTCCATTTCCGGTCCATCTGATTTCCTGGATGGCCGCATTGTCTATTGCATAATCGGTCAGGGTATCAAGGAGTGTTTGAAGTGCTCCGGGTCTATATAGCGATAAAACATTCCACGTAGCCAAAGTATAGTCCAATTGACGGTTGCTGTGTCGTTTTCCAATGATCAGTCCAGCGTTTAGTTGTTTAGCTTTGTTGATATGATAGTTTAGGGGGAGAAGGGAATCAGCCTAATGCCCCCGAGTCAGGTAGAGGGGCAGCCTCCTCAGAGCTCCCTGGCTAGCTCCCCCATCCGGGGCGGCTACTTAGGGGAGGTCTCCCTAGGGTGAGTAATGTAGGTGACCTTTGTAGTGTAGGGGTGAGTGTAGTGTGATGTGGTTAGTGTGAGTGTTAGTGTACTGTTCCCCCAACCTGGAGGGCCAGAGGCTGACTGCAGTCTGATGACTGGGCGATGGGGTCGCCACTTCCCTATGCCACTATTGTCGCCACTACCTGATACCCATTCAAAAACGAAACACGCTCGATCTTGCTTATCCTTTTATTTTAATTGAGCCATGGAGTAGTTTTATTTTGTTTGTAAATTAGTTTAATAAGTTATAATTTTTTATTGAAACAAGAGAAGAAAAAGTTTTTTTTTTTTTGTTTTGTGAAATAATAATTTTAGATGGAATGTGTTTAATTTTATTTAGTGATGTTTACAATTGTAGAATTAGGTAGCCTGGAGTTCTCAAGTTGTTTAGTGTTCGTTTACGTTTTGTGGATTAACTGTCTACAATTTCGTATTCCCGCACCGTATTAGTCAGTTGGCATTGGGCTAGCCGATCATCGATTTTCCGCATTCACCACACAATCGCCGATTGTGCACCAGTGGTTCGCCACTCCCCACCATTGGAACTTGGAACTTATCACGGTTAGGGAAGCCGTTATTTTGCAGAAACTGCTACGTTCTTCTCTGTTCAGTGCTCAGTGACTGGAAATGCTCCGAACGGAACTGTTGACAGGTAACCGTTACGGGCTTTAATTATTTGTTGAATTTTTAAAAACAGCTCCACCAACTTGCGATGCTTTAAATTTATATAACTTCAATCATTTTTATTATTGTTTAATTTTTTAAATTATCAATAATTAAAACCTAAATCATGTATTTTATTAATTTTTATCAGGGTTAGAAGTTTTTTTTTTTCTCTATTGTTTAATTTACATTTTTCTTTTTCATTATTAAATTTTAATTGCTTGTATTTTATTTTTAGGAGAAGCAATTTATTTTTAAATACTATTTTTTTGTAAATCAAACATTTTTTTTGTTTTGTAATTCTCTTATTTCAATTAAATCAACAATTCTTAAAATTTCATGATTCCTCTATTTTTTTTTTTTTTTTCTCCATATAATATAAAAATATCCTTTCAAACCATAAGTAATTAATTTTTGCTCTATGTGCTCAAAATGACCGGCGATTCTGAAACAGAGTCGGAGACTTATACCTGTTAATTTCTTATTTAAGGTATCGCTCTCCCCAACATTATATATAAATATATACATATATTTAGTTTTTTCAGTTTTATTTAATTTTTGTAAAAGCTATAATATATATTTTTATTTTGAGAAGAGGATGAATTATTTTTGGTAAGTCTACCATACCAACAGAAAATTTCAAAATTTTCATTTTTTAGAATTAATGTATTACAGTAAACCCTCGATATAGTGAACTGGTAGGGGGTTTGATATTCATAGTTCGCTATAACGAGATTCGTTATATCCGAGGATTCTTTTTTTTTAGCCAATGGCCGCACTAATTTGATCATATTTAGAAGGAAATTCATTCATTAGAACTAGTTAAATTAGGTTTTTACCCCCTTAAGGTTACCCTTAAGGTAACCCTGTGGTACCCCTTAAGGTTATTAATTAGTTTTTTAAAATATTAGTTTGCGAGAACTAACAAGAGATCTCATTGACAAAGTTGGTCGCGGTAGTTGAGGAAGTGGGGCCAATTTCCATCACCGATAATTAGCTTCTACCCTTAGAGCCGTGGCTACGCTTATTTTTTTTTTTTTTTTTTTTTTTTATTATTAAGATTCAAGTAGTCCTTTTTACTCTTTCAATTTAATTAGCAATTTTTATACTGCCTAACACTCCGTTCTCGTTCAATTTGTATGCTTTCTAGGTATGATCTCTGAAGCCCGAAAATAGGGTTAAGGGGGTGGGTAAGAGCGGTTACACCGATTTTTAATATTATTCCCGCACCTACCCCCTATTTTTGGCCTCATCCAATTTCCATCACCGATAATTAGCTTCTACCCTTAGAGCCGTGGTACCCTTAGGGTACCTACTAGGGGGGGGTTAACTTACTTAACCGTTAGTTAGTTACCGAGGACATCTAACCTACTACCAGCCTTATTTACCCCCTCCCCCTGACTACGACGACCAACTTTGTCAATGCCATCTCTTGTTAGTTCTCGCGAACTAAAATTTTTAAAACCGTAACTAATACGGCTGTTTTTTCGTGACTAGTTACCTCTCTCATAGGTAATTAGTCCAAAAATCTTTATTAGGTAAGACTATAGATTAGGGAGGGGGGGCGGGTTTTTCCCGACCCCACCAGGAACCACCACCGTCGCCGACTCGTAGCCCTCGCGCTCAAGTTACCTCTCGCACATGTAAATTTTCATTAACTAATTACTATGGGTTTTTTTTTCCTAGCTTATTACCTCTCGCAAAGGTAAATATTAAGTAAGTATCATAATACTCACAGTAATAATTCGCCCCACTCCCCCGACTACCGCCACGGCTAGTTAAAACGCATGTATGTAATTTATTTTTAGATAAACTACATATTAATTAAACAAAAGATTCATTAATTTACCTGCCAAGTTCACTTGAGAGTTCTTTAGCCTTAGCTTTAATAAGAGGGTCTGAGATTGATATTTGTGAACTCATTTGTTTCAAGCAATTTATCAATTTTTTTCCAAGTATTCATGAGCCGCAGAGCGCAGTCGTTTATTTGATGCTGAAGGTAATCCTTGGGCTGCGGTTGAATCTATTTTATCTTTTTTTTTTTTTTTAAATGGTTGACAATGTTGATTTTAGAATTCCATATTTTTCTGCGATGGTTTTCTTACTTAGAACTCCCGATTCAATATCCTGGAAAATTTTTATTTTTTACTCGATTGATAAGGATTTACGTTTGTGACACACTTTTACCAACGAACTCATTGTGTATTTAAAAAAACAGTATAAACGACTACAAAACACTGAGTCGAATAATACAGAGGTCGAAACAGAACTGAGCTAGTTTTGAGAAAAAAGTCAATGGAATCAGAGAGAGAGAGAGCAAAAGAAAATCGGATTAGTTAGGAGTAAAAAAAAACTTCAATTCTAGAAACTGGAGCTACTTCGTCTTCCCGCGCTCATTCTACGTAATACAGTAAAAAAAAAAAAAAAAAAAATAATAATAAAAATTCTAGCCGTTCGTTATAACAGAATATAATAATTCTCAGGCATCAAATTTAGTTCGTAGTTCGCACTAGCCGAGGGATTTCGCTATAACGAGGGGTTCAGCAGAAATATAATGGTAATTTTGGGGGGATAGTATTTTGGTTCGCTATATCGAGGTGTTCGTTATATCCGAGTTCGTAATAATGAGGGTTTACTGTACTAGGCACATTGCCACTGCTGCAATTGCTGCTGGCAGAGTTATTTCATTTAATTTTATATTAGTGGAAGCAATATAGCGTGCTGAAGGTAGGTATTAGTAAAGTACATTTCTAGTGAAATTAAATATTGGTAGAATTTCCATTACTAAAAAAAAATGTTATTTTTTGTTTTTTAAAAATTATTATCCATTTTTATAAATGTAAAAAAAATATCTGAAATATAGGAATTTTATCCCATTATAAGGAAAAAGGATGTTTTTGTTTTTAAATAGAAATTTAAGATTACAGAACAATATACGGATCTGATGAATAGAGGTAGATCCAGAGGTATGCATGAACAGGGGTCCAACTGTATATTTTAAATTTTTTAGATTTTTTTTTGTCATATGAAAAAACAGGTTTTAAGAAAAGAGATAGTAATTTTCTATCTTATAAGGTATGAAATAATACATACCATAGCTTTAAAAAAAAAAAGTTTAAAACTGAAATGAGCTCTGTTACCAAAAAAAAAAAAAAAAAATCGTTAAACAGCAAATCTGAGAATAAGGTTTAATGTTCAGCAGCACACTATAATGTTTAATTCCCTATTATCTTAGTATCCAGTTCCCACCACAGTTATGCACTATTTTTTTTAAGTTATTAGTTAAATATAAATTATTTTTACTGTTAATAAAATATTTTATCTCAATTTAACATAATTTTTAATCCCCTGAAATCTATAGCAGCAAAAAGTTTTTAGATTTGTTTTTATATAGATACATTAGAATAAATGGTACAATAAATGGTTATAAAAAAGAATTAAAAAAAAAAAAAATCACAACACAAAAGAAGCATAACAGAATCCATTACCTTCCTCTGTGCTTCTCTATTAAAATAACTGTATGGAATATATGTCAAACGACATTTAGATCCATCTTTGTGGTTTATAATATCCATATCTCCATGTTGATCAACCCATAGCTTTCCAACAATGATGTTATGGACAGTGGTAGTAACTTTCCTCCAAGTGTAGTGATTACCTTTAAAAAAAAAATTGCATTTTAAGTAATGCCCACTGCAAATCCAATAGAAAATATAGACACACCTTCATATGAATATAAATGTACATATTATATAATAGCTGTTCTATGGTTTCACCTGATTCAAGCTTGAGTTATTTTTAACCTTTCAGCAGGTGCGCTGGCACATTAAATGTGCCAGCTTTGGTTTTCAGGCTGTTCAACTGCCCAAGGAGGCCAGATCTCATTGTGGTCACAGGTTTACACCATTTATCATCACATTTAACCTCACACCTTAATCACCATTTAACATCACAGGTCAAACCATTTATCTAATTCTTTTCCACATCCTGCAACCGTCCTAATTGCTTCTAACACTTAGATAAGTCTAAATACTAGAAGGTTAAATGCAATTTCTTTTCTTGCCGCAATTCTCTTGTTGAGTCAAAAAAATGTTTTTCATAGCACCTTTATAAGACCAACATAATTTTTCATAATTGAATCAGTCATTTGATAAACCCAAAATGTCCAAAAAAGTATTCTCATTTTATTTATTTTTTTGGATCCTTGCTTGCTAATAAATATAATTCAAGATAATTATATTTCTAATTCTAAGTTCAAATAAGGTACATAATGTTTCAGAGAAAACAATTAAAGTTAAGATCTCTTGGGTAAAAGCAGAAATGTATTATTTTGCTGTCCAATAATTTGAATTCGTGGACATGTTGGGTTTTTCCTTTGCCAGATTCATTAACAATTAAAGTAATACATACATAAAACCCTAATAATTAAAATATACAGTCATAGAAAGAAATTTACGATGAACAGAACACTCCTAAATTTAAAAGGTGAGAAAAACATATTTCAACTAATTTTTTCAATGAATAGGCTGTACTGTCTATAGGTTTTAATTTTTACACCACACATAGAAGTTTATATGTATTCTCAAAATAGGGTGGTATGAGAAATCTGTAAGTTGGGCATACCACATCACTTGATTTTTTAAATATGGTGGCAACTTGGAGTATGGTTATATCTTATTTACTATGATTTCCTTCACGTCACATTTATCTTCCTTAAAAAATATAGAACAATCACATAGAAGCTTGTAGAATAACCTTATCTCACCTGCATTAAATATATTTCTAGGCTCATATACATTTCACACAACTCAACTACTTGTCTTTTTTTTTATGAAATGAATATACCCTGGCCAATAATCATAACAGAAATGAAAGTCTTTAAATCTCCACTTATACTTAAACATTTTAAGCTTTTTTTCTTAGAATGGATCTTCTAAAGGGAAGATTAGAATCCACGCATTAAGATTTTATTTACCATATCTATACAAATTATCGGATAAATGTATATGAATTTTTTTAAAAATATGTATAAATGAATAAATATAATGAAAATATATATACATTTTCATTATATCATCATTTCATTATATATTAAGTAGGGTTTGAAATCAACTCTTATTTTCTCTGCAAGAGAATAAAAGTCAAATCCGGACTTCTATAGTTCTAATAAATTAATTATTTAATAAATTACCTTATATCGATCTTAACGCTAATCTTAAAGCTTGCCAGGGATGCTGATTATGAAAATAATATGGATTTAAACCTCTGGCTCGCTCAGGTATTGATTTTTAAATTACAACTTATCCAATATAAACAATATTGAGGTCAACATTTAGGTTAATCGGGGCTGAATTTGAAAATAATATAGATTTTTCGATTACATGCTCAGGTAATGATTTATTACAACATACGCGATATAAACGATATTGGGGTATGCTCATAGGTTAATTGAGATACCGAATTTGAAAATAATATAGATTTTTCTATTACATGCTCAGGTATCGATTTATTACAGCTTAGAAGATATAAACTGAATTGGAGTCCACTCATAGGTTAATGGGGGTGCAGTATTTGAAAATGATATAGATTTTTCGATTACATGCTCAGGTAATGATTTATTACAACATATGTGATATAAATGATATTGGGGTAGGCTCATAGGTTAATTGAGGTGCCGAATTTGATAATAACATGGATATTTCGATTACGTGCTCAGGTAATGATTTATTACAATATACCAAGAGTATTAATTTATACCGATTTGCTAACCTCAAAATCTATATTATTTTTATAATCAGTGACTACTTAGTGATATATACTAGTATTACTTGTATCAGAAAGGTTGTTATAAATCATTACCTGAGCACGTAATCAAACTATAGATATGACTTTCCAAGCCTCAATTAACCTATGAGCGAACCCCAATATCGTTTATATTGTGTAAGTTGCAATAAATCGATACCTAAGCACGTAATCAAAAAATCGATATTATTTTCAAATTCAGCCCCTTAATGAACCTATGAGCGGACCCCAATATCGTTTATATCTTCTAAGTTGTAATATATCATTGCCTGAGCATTTAATCGAAAAATCTATATCATTTTCAAATTCAGCACCTCAATTAACCTATAAGCGGACTCCAATACCGTTTATATCTTTTAAGTTGTAATAAATCGATACATTTGCACATAATTGAAAAATCGATATGATTTACAAATTCAACACCTCAATTTACCTATGAGCATACCATAATATCGTTTATATCATGTAAAGTGGAATAAATCAATACCTAAGTGCTATAATATATTTGGGTAGGCACTAAAAATTGATGTGAACACAGATTCATTATAAATATTTTTTAATGCAAACAATGCTTATATGATTTTTATTTGAAGAATTTAAGAAATCTCAATTTAAATTTCAGTCTTAATTGAATAGCCCTTAGTTTTGTTTGAACATTAGAAGTAATGCTTTAATAAATTAAACTAACCTTCTTATTAACTTAAAGTTGAGAATGTTTAAGATTTTTTTTAGTTTTATTAAGATGTAAATAGTAATCACTTCATCAATAATCTGTTTTTCTTTTGTAACGGAGAATTTCTTGTTCATATTAATGTAAATAATCACAAATGGAGGAAGAATATTGAGTGAATGTAAATAATCCTTAGTTTTATTTGACTTTTAGATGTACTGTTGCTATGAATAAGGTTCACATGTTTAACAGTTTTCCTTTTGAACAACTCAATGTAAAAATTTAAATCATTAACTGTACATTAAACACTAGGAAGTATTCAGGAAGAATTTAAATGAAGAGTCCACGGAAGAAAGGGGGAGAGTCAATTTTTTCCGAATTTTAGTTATATACATGTAATTGTTCGTCTAGTTGAGTAGAATATGTTGGTGAAAACAAATAGTCGGAAAAAATGACAGTAGGTTGGTTAAAGAGGATGGAAAGAACCACGTACTCGGAAGAAAGGGGGAATGTCCACGCGGAAAAACCTAGAATGGGGGAGAGTCATGTTAGAAATTATATGGATTGTGTATTAATATCACCATTTCATCAATAAAACAGGGAAGAAAGGGGGAGCGTCCATGACTATCCCCCTTTCTGTTATGTTTAAATTGTTTTTTTTTTACAAAAACATTTATTTTTAGAGCGTGATATGTCTGTTTCGGGCAAATTTATTATTTTGACACGCAAAACAAAAAGGAAAAGGACATATAAAAAAATTGAAAAAAAATGATAAAAGATACGTAAGTAATTAAAGATCCAAACCTAAAAACTCGATTTTCTCGGAAAGCACTCCAAATGACATCCCCCCTTTCTTCCGTGGACTCTTCAAATGTAACCTAATTGTAATTTAAAATCTGCTAAATTTAAACAAGAGCTACTGAGGTGCCATCTTGTGGTTAGAACCAGAAGCTTGAATAAAAAAAATAACATACTATTTTCTTAAAAACGTAATTTTTAACCCTCCGTAAAATAGTTGCGTGGACCTGACAGTTGCATGATTTTTAATTTTTTGGCGCCAATTTCTAATAAGGCGCCACCATGTAGTCTCCTCCTAGATATACTCCCCTCCTTAGTATTCCGACCAGTCAGTACCCCGGTGATCACCGAAGATTGCACTTCCTGTCATTGGCGGCAACATTCACCTCTGAGGTGCTGCGCGACTATCAGTGTAAGTTTTTTATTTATTACCTTTTCATTTTCTTTTCTTGTTTTATGTAGTTATTTTAAAATAAAATCTGTCTGTTGAATAAATAAGCCTTTTACTATGTATTGTGAATGCTGCCATGATAGGAAAAGTAAATTGAATTAATAATTTAATATCAAAATATGTAAAGTACTGTATATGCTCAACCAGGTGGTCAGTTTAACCTGAAGACGGCAAGGTCCTGGAAATACCGCCTTGTAAGTTATTGGGGCCATAAACCTGCTGTGAGAAATTCAAAATAAGTAAAACCGAAGACCGACAATGCTGCCGACAAACACCCAGGGAAATACCAGGGGAAGATTGTTGGAGAAATTTTGGGCCATAAACCCCGGTTTTCCCCGGCAAAGATACCGCTGAAGAAATATAGAGAGGGATGGGAATTTTAGGATGGCCAACCAATGAAAAGAAGTCTGGAGCCAGCCCATCAGAAGAAGTTTGAGCCAGCCAATCAGAAGAAGTCTGAAGAGAGTGGGTTTATTTTATTTTAGTGTTTCTTATTTGTTATATTTTATAATAAAGTTCATTGTTAATGTAAAATTTGTTGTTTCTGCCCATATTCTTTTATTCTAAATGAATATCATTGGGTATCAATCATTTTAGAGGTGAATAATGGATTTCACCTCACGGGTGCATAGCGACTATTGGAGTCAGGGAAAGGGGCGCGACTAACGCAGGGTTAAAGAATGATTTGCATTTTTTGATCATTATTTTCAAAATAATGGCTTGTAAAATCATAAAAAGTAATAAATTAAGCCTAGAAGATGTCGGCCCTATATAATTCAGTGTGAGACGGCAGCACTATCAAGAGAGTTAGTAGTCGAAATTGGGGTATAAATACCCGCACTGGTTTCCAGTCCAATGAGACTCGTTCATCTGCCCTGCTGTATGGTCTCCCACGTTAGTGCCTGAGATCTTCCTCGACTATTTCCTTGTTTATCATCTTTTTATTTCAAAACCTTTTCCCATAACGGAGCAGTAATTAGGACTTGTGTCCTGGTACTGCTTTGTATAAAGGTCTTATCATTTGAGGGCTGGGTCCCCTCAGGTGTAGGGTTAAGATTGGGAATCCCCTTCTCTTCTGGAGTAGTAGTCAGGACTTGCTCCTCTCTGATGCTCGGTTGAGACTGGGAAATCCTTAACTCGGCTGGAAGGCTTGATTAGATAGCGTCCTGGTGCGACAAGGTCCATGCTTATCTCTTGGAAATAGATTTGTCTCACTGCTATAGGACAGTATTGTTCTAGCAGGATATTCCACTGAGTCTCTTACCCTCGCTTAGATAGCGCGCGCCCTTAGGTGATTAAGGTCCATGCATATCTCTTGGAGTCACCTTTTTCACTTGGGCAGCGTAGCTCTGGCGAGATATCCTTCTGAAATATTTATTCTCGCTTAGATTGCGTCCTGGTGGAACAGAGTCCATGCTTATCTCTTGGGAAACACTTTGTTTCACCTATAAGACAGCATAGCTCTGGCGAGATATCCCACTAAGAATAGTTCAGAGTTTACTAGTGGGGGTCTTATAGAGGGTTTTTTGAAAAGAGATTGATTTACCTAGCCACAAGAGTAATCAAAACACACATCTGAGTCATTCAAGAAAAGCAAGATATTACAACGCGTAAACAAAAAATCGATACCATTTTCAAATTTAGCACCTCAATTAACTTATGAGCCGACCATAATATCGTTTATATTGTGTTAGTTGCAATAAATTGATACCTAAGCACGCAATCATTTGGCGTCGGGAGGTGGCGGTCCCATCGCCCAGTCGTTAGACTGCAATCAGCCACTGGCCCTCCAGGTTGGGGGACACAAACACTAACACACACACAGTACACTGTCTACAGCACACTACACACACCCCCACACTACAGACAAAGGACACCTACCGTACACACCCTAGGATCACCTCCCCTAGGTAGCCGCGCCCGGATGGGGAGCAGGTCAGGAGGCTCTGAGGTAGCAGCCCTACCACCTGACTCGGAGAAGAGGGCTGATTTCCCACCTCTCCTAAACCAATGAATCATAATTGCTCAACAAAGACTAGCCGGACCGATCCTACGGAAACAACACAGGAAACATCAACTGGACTTCACATTAGCAACATGGAACGTATTGTCATTATTTCGACCTGGAGCACTTCAAGTACTCCTAAATAATCTGACCAATTATAAAATAGACATTGCTGCCTTCCAAGAAGCTAGGTGGACAGGACAAGGTAGTTTTAGAAAAGAGTCTTATACAATATATTACAGCTGCGATGAAAGGCTCCACACATTTGGGACAGGATTTATCGTGGGAAAAAGATTCTCAAACCTAGTGATAGGGTTCAAGCCAATCAGCCCAAGACTATGTGTTATTAGAATTAAAGGCAAGCACCGCAACTACTCTATTATATGCTCCCATGCTCCCACAGAAGTCTCAGAAGAGGAAGAGAAAGACACATTCTACGAGGCACTTGAAAAATGCTACGACGATTGTCCCAAGTATGACCTCAAGATTGTAGTTAGTGACTGTAATGCACAGATTGGGAGAGAAGCTGTATACCGCCACATAACTGGAAACCACAGCCTTCATGAATTATCAAATGATAATGGGAAAAGGTTAATCAACTTTGCTGCATCCAAAGACCTCATAGTCGGAAGCACTCGTTTCCCGCACAAGGAAGCCCATAAGGGGACATGGCGAAAGTATGGTGTAAATGGACGAGTTACCACGACACAGATTGATCATGTCCTTATAACAACCAGGCACAAGGCGTCTCTCCTTGATGTACGTTCATATAGAGGCGCTAATATTGACTCTGACCATTATATTGTTATAGCCAAGGTAAGAGAGAAAGTGCCCATAGTAAAATACAGGCCTCAGAACAAACCTAAGCGCTTCAATGTACAAAAACTAAAAATCCGTGAAGAAAGTGCTAAATTCAGTGAATCTTTAGATGCTAGGATTCGAAGAATTGATGCTGAAGAGAGTATTGATGCTAGATGGCAATGCTGCAAGGAAGCAATCACCGACTCAGCTGCAGAAATTCTAGGATTGGCCACTAAAGTTAAGCGTAACCCGTGGTTTGACGAGGAATGTAAGGCTCTAAATGAAAGAAAAAACGAGGCATACAGAAAAATGCTATCACGCAGGCATTCAAGAGCCTCTACACAGGAGTATAAGCGCCTCCGTAGTGAGGACTCACATCTGAGGAGAAGAAAGAAGAGAGCGTGGGAAAGCAAGGCACTTGATGATATAGAGATGGCCTTTAATGACAAGAATAGTCGGCAGTTCTTCCAACTCGTTAATGACGGAAGAAGGCCTTTTAAACCTCAAACTTATGCTTGCAAGGCAGAAGACGATTCCCTTATTTCCGACAGGGAGGCAGCACTAAATAGATGGGCCGACTACTTCAGTGCACTGTTGAACAGAGGGACATCAAGCAGTTGCCCGGAGGAACATCTGGAGAACGAGGCACTGAGTGGAGACCACATTGATCCCCCTGATGAAGAAGAAATTCGCGAAGCTCTATCAAACCTCAAGAATAATAAGGCCCCAGGCATAGACGATATAGCACCCGAAATTCTGAAGCATGGTGGCAGCGAGCTTATCATGTTCCTAAAGGATTTATTCCTGGACATCTGGAATGAAGAAAGACTGCCTTTGGAATGGAAGAAGACGATCATATTCCCCATTCACAAGAAGGGTGATGCTCTAGAATGCAAAAACTACAGGGGAATATGCCTCCTCCCCTGTGCTTACAAAGTGCTGTCGGCGGTTTTGTTTAAGAGACTACTCCCTTATGCAGAAAATGAAATAGGAAAATACCAGAGTGGTTTTAGATCAGGCAGGTCGACGACGGACCAAATTTTCACTCTCCGTCTGCTCCTTGAGAAAACAAGAGAGTATGGAATCAGCACACACCATGTATTCGTAGACTTTCAGCAAGCATATGATTCTGTAAATAGAAATGAAGTCTACAAAGCTATGATAAACATGCAGATACCCCCTAAACTAGTAAGACTCACACGCATGACAATGGAGGGTAACCTGTGCTGTGTTCGAATGTTTGGGGATCTGTCTAGAAGCTTCACCACAGGGACGGGAGTCCGTCAGGGCGATGGTTTGGCGTGTCTCGTGTTTAACTTGGCTCTCGAGACAGCTGTGAGGAATTCTCGCATTCAGACCACTGGAACACTTCTAAATAGGCTTGTTCAAATTCTTGGATATGCAGACGATCTGGACCTTGCCGGAAGGACACTGGAAGCAGTTAGGGAAGCTTTTGAGGCCCTGGAAGTAGCAGCAGCCAGCATGGGGCTGCTAATAAACACTGAAAAAACAAAATACTTGTGTGTTAACCCAAAACATGATATCCGGGAAAGCTTTGTTCAGTTGGGTTCACACCGTATAGAAGTAGTAAGAGATTTCGTCTACTTAGGCTCTCAAGTGAACTCCCGAAATGACATTGGAGAAGAAATAGATAGACGAATCCTGGCTGCTAATCGGTGTTCCTTCGCACTTCAGAAGCATCTCCGGTCTAGGATTTTGTCAAAATCAACAAAGGTCAGAATATACAAAACCTTGATTCGACCTGTTTTAACATATGGCTCTGAGACCTGGACGCTTACAAGGACTCAGGAACTGGAACTCTCCAGGTTTGAACGGAAGATTTTAAGGAGAATATATGGGGCCGCATATGTTGACGGAGACTGAAGAAGAAGAACCAACCTCGAGCTGAGAAGCCTATACAAGGACTTAGACGTGGTTGATACGATTAAATTATCTCGATTGCGATGGGCGGGACATGTTGTTCGAATGAATTCCTCCGAAATCCCATCTAAAGTCATATCGGAGAAACTGTTTGGACCACGGAAGGTTGGACGCCCTAGGCTCCGATGGGAAGACTGTGTTGCTACCGATGCACTATTGATGCTTGGCATTCATGACTGGAAGGCAGCAGCACAAAACCGAAATAACTGGCGGTCATTGCTGGAGCAGGCCAAGACTCAACTTGTGGGTCGTAGAGCCGTATAAAAAAAAAAAGAAAAAGCACGCAATCAAAACATCGATACCATTTTCAAATTCAGCACCTCACTTAACTTATGAACCAACCATAGTATCGTTTATACCCTGTAAGTTGTAAGAAGTCGATAGCTAAGGGCGTAATAAAAAATTTGGTGCGATTGGCGCAACACACAACTTTCACTTACCAACTTACTTTGATTAAAATTGACATGTTTTATTGCTATTTCTCAAAGCGACCCAATTTTCCACATTCATTTTCACATTCCATATCGTATATATCACATATGTTGTAATAAATCATTACCTGAGCATGTAATCGAAAAATCTATATCCTTTTACATTAAACGAACAGAACATCTTTAATTATCAACAATCGTCTGTCATTAAAGGCGTACTGCGCATGCGCGGGCTCGACATGTTTTATGAGTTGACGGAATATTTTTCTTTTTTTCTCCTGTATATGTTTACTTGATTTTTTTCATATTTCATATTTAGCCATTTCTTTATTTTAGGCAAAACGAGAGACAGTTACTTTCTCCATATAAACAAAAATAAAGGTACTTTATAGGAAAACAAAAAAGGCCCCTTCCCCATTTAAGCCCCCTCAGAACATTTTAATAATAATAAAGCTTACCTGATATTAAAGAAAACTTGATTCTAATTAAACATGATGAGTTTAATCAAAATCATTAAAGCTATTTTTGAGAAAATCGAAAAAAAATGTAAAATTGGGAAAACAAGTTATTAAATAAAGTGGCCCTGCCATTTGATCAATTTTAATGAAATTTTTGGTGTCATATTGCGGGCATGTACATAGATTAAATACCCAGTTTTATCAAAATCAATAAAGCTATTTTTGAGAAAATAAAAAAAAACATGAAAATGGAAAAAAAAAGTTATGAAATAAAGTGCCCCCTCCGTTTGATCAATTTTGATGAAATTTTTACTGTCATATTATGAGCATATACCTAGATCAAATACCCAATTTTAACAAAATCGTTAAGAGCTGTTTTTGAGAAAATCGAAAAAAAAAAGGTAATAAGCTATGAATATACTACCCCCTCCGTTTGACCAATTTTTATGAAATTTTTGCTGTCACATCGCGGACATATACATATACCAAATACCCAATTTCAAGTTCATAAAGTTTATAAAGTCCAAACACACACAGACCATTTCGTGGGACTTGGTTATTTGGACTCAGAGGACCCCAAAACATGTATTTCCGTTGAAAACCGGAAGTCAAAATTTTTAATGATCGCAATACGTTCCTTACTATATATTTAATATATAGGTAAGTGAAAGTAAAAATCTATATCATTTTAAAATTCAGCACTCTGATTAACCTAAAAGTTGACCTCAATATTGTTAATATCGGATAAGTTGTAATTTAAAAATCGATGCCTGAGCGAGCCAGAGATTTTAAATCCATATTATTTTCATAATCAGCATCCTTGATAAGCTTATTATTGATGTTGAGGCCAGCTGAGGAAGTTATTGAGAAGAACTAGCTTAGGTGGTTTGGACACATCTCGAGAAGGGCTGAAGACAGAATCGCCAGGGTTACCCATGAGGTTAAAGTGGATGGGAGGAGGCCACAGGGAAGACCTAGGAAAACCTGGGAGGAAGGAGTGAAAGAGGCCTTCAACAAGAGAGGAATGGAAGAGGTTAGGAGAAGGCAGCTGGCACAGGATAGAGATCTTTGGGTCAGGCTCTACAGGAAAGCACCTCACACTGCTCAGCAGTAAAAGAGGTCTCTATTAAGTAAGTAAGTAAGATCAATATAAGGTAATTTGTTATACTCCAAATGTTTCCAAAAAAAACGGTTGACCCAATAATGTATACCAATATGGAGAAATCCGAAAAAAAAGACATATATTTATTTTTTAGTAATTAAAATCAAGCTCAGACTTTTATATTAGATATCAATGTGATAATGATCATATCAGGACTTATATTTTCTGGCCCGAAATATAAAAGTCATGATGTGATTTTTATTTATTTATTAGATCAATAAAAGTCCAGATTTGACTTTTATTCTCTTTCCGAGAAAATAACAGTTAATTTCAAACCCTGATATAAAGAAATAAATAGAAAACTTTTTATAGATAATTGCTGAGAGGGATGGACAGTCACAATAAACCCATAGGAATGCACTTTAAAAAGTATTTAATATACACCAACTTTGTACACCTTAGGCTTTCTTCATTGCCAATAAGATGAAGAAGAGTATAAGAATCTCATAAATAAATCAATTATAAAAAAAAAAATTATGAGAAAAGAACTTTTGGGCCACAAAATTGAGGTTTAGAAATGAGAAAAGAAAATCGTCAGAGAGTTCTTAAAAAATAATTATAACAAGGAATCATTTTTAATTTGATAAAATTATTAATGAACTTACCTGAATCAAAGATCAAATGGGCAGTTCCTAAGGGAATAAGCTGGAGATATTTTCCTCTAAATTTTGATGTCATTGTAAATTCTTGCCAACATTTCCAATTCTTTCCTTCACAGTGTAACGCTACCATGGGAGGATGATGAGATACCTATGTTCATCAAATAACTTAAAAATGGACAGCAATAATAAAAATAAGTTGAAATAATTTATCAAATATTTTTATAATAAATAAACTCACTCACAAGATCTGTAATTTCCATACAACTTAGCCTAGAAACTTTCACATAATCATTATAAGGAAAATCAGCACAGTTAAGACTTGCTAAGAATGATGGCCAAGAGAGGCACCATTTCTGAATAATACAACTTCCAATTTTGGATGTAAACTTAAGCTTTTATTTTTTGATGAATTTTCTAAAGTGACCAGAATAAGTTTATGGTCTCTAGATCACACATAATTGCTTCCTGCTAGAAGGAAATAAATTTGTCAAGTCCAAGATACAGGACAAATAGTTTAAATTTTTTTTTTAAATTTGTTGTTTTATAAAAAGATTTCCGAGAAAAATTGTAGGAAATAAAAAATACAAAAAAAAATCCTTTTCCAATAAAAGGGCACTACTATTTTGACCTTAAGGGATGCCCAGTAAGCATTTTTCCAATACAGTGTGTCTAGCAGTACTAGCTTCTGAAATTCCTGTATAATTTCCGCTCCCCCCCCCACTCCACTCTCCCTCTGTAGAGGACAAAAAATATTTACTTAAGCATTAAAATAATGAGAGGTAACAAAAAATCGAAGATAGTGGCAACCATTTATTCTTACAGTTATCTAATATTAAATTGTATATTTTAATTAAGGCCCGAATAAAAAAAAATTATGGATAAAGTTGTGAATCCAGTTTTAGGCATTTTTGTCTCAAAATTACTAAAAATTCCTGTACAATTTACGCATTTACCGTACTCTGCAATAGTACATAACCCACATTATTCCTGTATATAATTGGAAATAGTAGTGACAAAAAGCTGACAATTAATTTCAATATTCTGATTGACCAACCCATCACCATCCGCGATAAGAAGAAACTAATTCCCACTAAAAAAAAATACTATCACTATCACTAACTTCGAACTTAATTTAGATCTTTCAACTGGGGATTAATATTTCAAAAATAGTGAAAAATTATTCCAGAATGATGCACAAGAAAAAAAAAGTCAAACAAAAGATATATACAAAAGATCGTCTAGGGGGGCAAATCTCTCAAGTAAAAAACAAACAAATATCATAAAAGGATTGCACTTGTAAAAAAAAAAAGAAAATATGCAGCAACACAGAATTAAAACTACATAAGATTAAAGAAAGAGCAGCAAAAATATCAACTATTAAAGTGAAAGTAGATAAAATTATAAAGAATTCAGATGAAATGCGATAGTGTTTTATTTCCAGATATGAGAAAAACAATCACAAATACACATCCCTCAAATCAACTGAAGTTTTTATTTGTTTGCTATCAAACTTTTCTGTAAGCTTCAAAAACTAAATTAAAAATCATCAATTTGAAGATTTTAAATAATAATCCATTGATTTATTTTTGTTTTAGTTTTGTTAGTGATATATTTTACAACAATTAAATATGTTTTTTTTTTTTAAACAATTAACTCCGCCAGTGGAAATAGTTACACTAGGACCACTGCCAGTCCCAAGCCTGGATAAAGGAGGAGGGTTGATTCATGGGCTGACTCCCCATGAATCGTTAAAAAACACCCTGTTACGAATGCTCAACAAAGCCTCGGATATACGACTGTTTCTTGGCAACGACACGGACTTTGGAAACGGAAATATAAAATTGGAACTTGGAATGTACGAACCTTATAAAGAGCCGGAGCTCTCAAGGAGCTTACAGATGTGTTGCGGAATAGCAGCCTAGACGTCTTGGCCATACAAGAGATGAGATGGACCGGGAAGGGTGATATTAAGGGAAAGAATTTTATAACGCTGTACAGTGGAAGCGAAGACCGACATCAATTTGGAGTAGCATTTATGGTCTCAAAAAGAATAAAATCCGCAATCCTTGACTTCCAACCGATTAATGAAAGACTGTGCAAACTACGCATTAGGGGTCATTTCAGGAACATTAGTCTGATTTGCGTACATGCTCCTACAGAAGAAAAGTATGAAGAGGAGAAAGACACCTTTTAAGAACAATTGGAAGATGCATACTCTAGTTGTCCCAGTTATGACATGAAAATCGTATTGGGAGACTTTAATGCCCAAGTTGGGAAGGAAATGGAGCTAAGACCTACCATAGGAGAGCATAGCTTACATAACAAAACTAATGACAATGGACACAGAATGGTAAGCTTTGCAACTGTTAAATCCATGGCAGTCATGAGCACTATGTTCCCCCATAAAAATGTGCACAAGGAAACATGGCACTCTCCGGTGTCCACCAAAAACTTCAGTTCCATAAATGACGTTAGAGTGTATAGGGGATATGACATTAACTCAGATCATTACTTAGTAATGATGAAGATGCGGGAAAGAATAAAGTGCACCGCAAAGAAACTATTGCCCCGATGTGAGAAGTGGAACACTGGAACACACTGGCTTTCTGAGAAATTTCGCGAAGTAATCATGAGCGAATCGGAAGAAGGAATTACAATTGAAAATAAGTGGAAGCGGATCAAGCTAGGATTAACTCAGTCTGCAAAAGAGGTGTGCGGAGAAAAGAAAAGTCATGCCCGCAACTATTGGTTCGATGAAGAATGCGAGCAGGCAATCCGGAAACGGAATGAAAGAAGATTGGAGTGGATTAGGCAAAAGACACGCCTTAGCTACAAGGATTATAAAGATGCCAGAATGCAGGCGAAGAGGTTGGTAAGAAGCAAGAAGAGAGGGTTAAGAAAACAAATTGAGAAAATTGAAAATTCAAGGAGCAAACACGAATCCCGAAAATTCTACAAAATGGTTAAAAATGGACCGACCAGTAGGGGTAACCTAATCAAAGATGACCATGGAAGAATGCTAATGCTGGAAGAAGAGTTACAAGAGAGATGGCGGCAATATTTTGAGAGTCTCTTGAGCCCCAGGAGATCAGAAAACTGGTATGACGACCATGCACAATTACCGGTGGACACTCATGATGATTTGGAAATTATTCCACCCGACCTCGAAGACATTTTGGGCAAACTCAAAAATAACAAGTCACCTGGTAATGATAGACTCCCCGCAGAACTCTTTAAAGCAGGCCGGAAGAAATCGCCAGGGAATTGCAGGAACTAATAGCTCAGATATGGGAAGAAGAGAGCATACCTAAGGAGTGGAGTGAGGCCCTAGTAGTGCCCGTATACAAGAAGAAGGGAGAATCGACAATATGTAGCAACTATCGAGGGATTAGTTTGCTTAACACTGCATATAAGATCTTTTCCATATCCCTTTACAATAGGCTCCTTCCATACGGGGAACGAAAATTAGGTGAATACCAAGGTGGATTCCGGCCTAACAGGTCAACTATTGATCAAATCTTCTCTATTAGACAAATCGCTGAGAAGATGAAGGAGTATCAACAGACTACTTGGATGCTGTTTATTTATTTCAGAGCAGCCTATGATACAATTATCAGAAGCAAACTCATAGCAGACATGCATGAACTGGGGCTACCAAGTAAACTAATCCATTTAGTGAGATGCACTATGACAAATACTATCTGCCTAGTTAAATGCTGTGGACTATTAGAGCCTTTTGAGGTGATAAATGGCCTAAAACAGGGAGACCCAATAGCTCCTCTTCTCTTCAATATCGCTCTACAAGCAATCATCAATAGAGCAGGACTGAACATGGAGGGAACAATTTTCACTAAGATGACCCATGTCCTGGCCTATGCAGATGACATAGTCATCATTGGTAGATCCCTTCAGAGTGTCAGAATCGCCTTTGAAGCAATGGATATTGAAGCAAAAAAGAGCGGCCTTCATATCAATGCTGGGAAAACCAAGATTATGGCACTGGGAAAAGGTATACTGGGGAGGCAGACTCACTGTGAAATAGGCACGTACAGTTTCGAGGTGGTCAACAGTTTTTCGTATCTGGGCTCTGTAACCAACGATAGCCTGAATGAGGAGGAAGAGATAGGAAAGAGAATAGCTGCAGGAAATAGAGCTTATTTCTCCATCTCTAAGCTTATGAAAAGCAAACTTATAAGCCGTACTACCAAGTTTATGCTCTACAAGACACTTGTAAGACCAGTGGTAACATACGGTGGAGAAACATGGACCCTCAACAAGAAAAGCACCAACCTGCTAGATAGGTTTGAAAGAGTAATTCTGAGGAGAATCTTAGGGGCTGTATGCGATAATGGCCATTGGCGAAGAAGAAAAAACAGTGAATTGTTCCGGCTCTATAAGAAGCAAGCATAACATCATACATCAAGATACAAAGGCTGAAATGGCTTGGACATGTGATAAGGATGAATAATGAAAGAGTGGTCAAGAGGCTGTATAAGAACATTCCGGATGGTGTGCGTCCACGTGGTAGGCCAAAAGGTTGATGGAAGGATGCTGTAGAACAGGATCTTCGCAAACTGGGGATTCCTAACACCCTTGCAGAAGATAGAGAGAGATGGCTGGCAGCCGTTGAGCAGGCCAAGGGCAGCCTCGTGCGCCTGTTGTGCCGATAGAAGAAGAAGAAAAAGTAACAATTAAATGCTCGAGAAATGAGCATACATTCATACAAATTATATATCTGGCTATGTAATGCCACAGTTACTAAAAGTTTTCAGGTTTTCCTTTTGGCTTAATAATCCTAACCTTGAGAGGCAAGGCTGATTCCATGAAGAGGATTCCTTCTGATATAAACACAAGGTCTAGTTGCTAATCCACTTGGTTGCAATCTTATCAACAATTTCCAGAGGCTGATTCACCCAACTGTATTTCTATCCCCCATCATTAGACACATTTAGATTGACCCCTTAGCTCAATTAAGGGACTTGTGGTTTATAGTTGAGCTCTCCAACACATCAAACTTGCCTCAATAAACAGTCTCTGTTTAAGATATTCTCTTTGGGAGGAGATATTACCTTATAACAATTAATTAATAATGGGCATTATGGAGAGGACTGTAAGGAATGAAACTATTTTGATAATAACTGAATATAATAGGCTATTGTTACATGAGAAGAAAATTTGGGGGGGTTTTGCCAAAGTCAGGATACATTTGATGTTAGTGGGTTAATTAAATCTAGATATAGACTATTGCATTTTTGTTATCATTTGAACTGATGGATCTATTCTAAGGTTGAATTTAATTAAGCTGTTTTACTCATCTTAGCTGTTTTACTCATCTGGGTGCTTCTTCTACAATTCACTCCCCTTATTTCTTCTCCATTTCTCTCCTCCTTCTGGCTCCAGGTGGGTCAATGAGGTATTGTGATTACTCACTCATGTTGCATGAACTTATCATAGGCAGTAAAAAATTCAACTTGGTTCGGCCGAACATGAGGTACCTATTTGAAAAAATCTTAATCCCGCCTTGTCACCGCCTGCAGATTTTTCTTCTTCTTGCCTCCGCTAGGTGGCAGCACCTTTGGAACAGTGCCGTGTCCACTTGAAGTTCGAATGATTAATTGTTTAGGAGACATTCCTAAACAAACCGCCCACCTAAATGGAGCTCGGGTGAGCCAATTTATGATAGATCCCAGTTCATTTTTGTTATATTGTTTTTGTTTGGATCCAACTTTAAAGAATAGAAAATGAAAAAATGAAAATGAAAAAATGAAAATGATAAATGAAAATGAAAAATTGGAAGTGAAAATGAAAAAATATGAAAATGAAAAAATGAAAATGAAAACAAATCATCGTTGGAGATAGAGAAAACAAATAAGCAACTAAATGATGAATTTTGAAAAGAAAGAAATCTCATATGTAAAAGAAGAGTGTAAAAAAAAAAATGTAAAACCCAGACAACTTAAGTCCTTTTAAATAATACATATTTTGAAGTTTTATCATAATATTGAAAAATAAAAGGTTATCTTCATGTAAAAATCTCAGAAAAAGAAAAGAAAATTATCAAGGTCCTTCCTAGGAAAATAAATAAACATTTTCTTCTGGATTAAAAAGCGGCGCAAGGGTCGCGACAGCTCTGACAAACGTCTTGTTTGATGGGGTGCGAGTTATCACAGTGCGCACTACTCCATCCTTTCCGGGATGTATCTCGGGTATCGTGTGGAGAAAAGGACTTGATATTCACCCTGCCTAACACGGCCTGTCAAACGCTGTAGGCTGAAGGTAAATTTCAGCAACGCCTGAATGTTGAGGAGTCCCTTTTATTATTAAAGGGTGTAAGTCCATGCCTATTAACATGTCTATCTGGCCGGGAACTTAAAATTGTGTATCGGCTAGACGGAACTCAGATAGCTTATGGACTAGAGCCTAAGGAAGAGATACGTTGGGCAATAAAGGAGCGATTTTGTCGACCACCAGTGCGTCAGTTGGAAACTGATCTTGACTGTAGATGGATCTCATTCGACAAAATATGGAGCCTGCTGGACTGGACACTGATGTACCCCCTAATCCAGTGATTAGGCCTTGGAAGCTTTTAATCCTGGCATTGAGTTTGCTTGCTAGAGAATGGGTGACAAATGTGTGCTGACTTCCTGAATCCAAGACGGCTCTAGCAGGTATCAGGAGGTCTATCTCGTCGTCAATAAGATAAAGCTGAGAAGTACCAAGCACAAATGTGTCCGTGGTTGAACTAATTTGACTAGGTACTGAGCCAAATCCGATGAATGTTTCGCCAGTACTGAGATTTGAGTTTTCCAGGTTGAGCAGGGAGTGGTTTTGCATCGGTGGCGTTTCGTCACTATGGATGAGACTATGATGCCGTCTCTTACAGAATCTGCAACTCCACTTGGATTTGCAGTCAGACACTGAATGTCCACCTCTTAAACAGTTTCGGCAGCATTTCAATCTTTGAATGAATGCTAGCCTCTTGGGTGGCGAGAGGTTGCTAAACTTAAAGCAGTGAGGCAACAGATGAGCAGACTGACAAAATGACCAGACGGGTGATTTACGCATTGCAGTCGTCTGTTTGTCGCTGATCACCATCGGAGATGTAGAAACCTTAGCGCGTGATTTTGTAGTTCCTTTGCCTTCTGAGTTCTTCGATTCATTATTGGAGGCGTGAAGAACTGTATTTAGGAGAGCATCTGCTAGGGAATCGAGTCTGCAAATTCCTATGTGGTGGCTCCATGGTAGAGCTTGATGGTGTGGGAACTAGATCTCTGGCCATGGTGATGGCCAACTTGCGCTGCCTGACAAATTTGATCACTTCATCCGCAGTTGGAAAAGTGCTACTTGAAGTGCGAGATATTTCAAAGTTTCTCCGTGTGCTAGCATCAAGAGATCTTAGGCGAGCGAAGAGAGTAAAAATTCTGCTGGATCATCTAATGCTAAAGCTTTAAATCCCTCTATGCTATCGGCTACTTCTGATAAAAACTTGTCATATCGCTGAAGCTCAATTTTAACTCCTTTGAAGTCGCAATCCAAGATCTGTTGCACCAGCAATGAGGCAAGTACTCTCGGGTTGTCATAATTGTCCAAGAGCTTATTCCAGGCCTGGGAATAACTTTTGTCTTCTATTGAAAATCTGGACACGAGTGAAGCAGCTTCCCCACGTAAAGCTCCAAGTAAATAATGAAATTTTTCGACGTTCGTCAGTGAAGGCTCATTATGTACCATCGAGGTGAACGTATCCTTGAAGTGAGTCCATTTGAGTAGGTCACCGGAAAATTCCGGTAAGGAAATTTGGGGCAGATGAGACCTAGCAGAAGTGGTGAGGCTAGTATTGAGAGATTGCCGGTTGCTAGACAGCTGCTGTGAAGGTGATGCAGATTGGGACGTGCGTTGTTGAATTTTTATCCTTATGGACCTGGCTTTGATTACTTCGACCCTAACTGCGTCGTAGTTCTCCTGCCAGTTGCAGGAAGGAAACTCCAGGTTGGCTTGAACATGAATGGACTCAAACTCGTCCCAGCAACGTTGAAATTGCTCCCATTCTTCAAGAGCTGTTTCTAATGCCGCTTCAAATAATGCGGTGTTTGTTGGGTCGGCGATTGCAGTTTTGCAATGTTCCGTTTTAAAGAACGGAGTTTTCGTTCCAAAATGGAAATTGGACTCGAATAGTCTGGAATGGACTCTGGTATATTTTCGTATAGAACCAATAAAGAAGAGAGAAGAGAGCAAATAAGAAGAGAGAAGAAGAAACAAAGAAAAGAAAACGAGTGCTTGGGTTAATTAAGAAGAAGCAAAAAATTTATCATCTAATTGAATGAAAAAAAAAACATGAATAATATTGCATTATATATACTCACTATGAAGAAATAATTGAATAATGAATAGATAATAAATAATGTGAGTATGTGGTAGAATAGTAAAGGACATAATGATGTCAGAGGTAGGGTCCAGCTTAGAGCTGGTTGTGATTGTAACTAAGTAACCTATCTCTGAGTGACCTCTTTGGATGGTGGCAAGAGTGTTACCTGCCTGTTAGTTTATAAATGCGCATGCTCATATGCAATGAAAGCTTAATAAATATTAAATATTGAGGTTGGATTTATTAAATTTACCTGGTTTTACTTTAAAGAGAAATAAGGAAAAGTTTTTAATGATGATGCAAATGTTTAAACATTGAAGAAAAAATTACTTAAACTATTGATGTGTGAATGAACCAGGGTTTGAAATTAACTGTTATTTTCTCGGAAGCAGCACCCTAAGAGCAGACCCCAATATCGTTTACATCGCGTAAGTTATAATAAATCGATACCTGAGCGCGTAATCGAAATATCGATATTATTTCCAAATTCAGCACCTTCATTCACGTATTAGCCGACCACAATATGTTATTTATCGCGTAAGTTGTAATAAATCGATACCTGAGCGCGTAATCAAAAAATCGATATCATTTCCGAATTCAGCACCTTAATTAACCTTAGAGCAGACCCCAATATCGTTTAAATCGTGTAAGTTATAATAAATCGATACCTGAGCCCGTAATCGAAAAATCGATGTAATTTACGAATTCAGCGCCTCAATTAACCTAAGAGCAGACCCTGATATCGTTTATATCGCGTAAGTTATAATAAATCGATACCTGAGCGCATAATCGAAAAATCGATATCATATTCACAATCAGGGCCCTAAATAACCTACTAGTCGACATCAATATTGTAACTATCAGATAAGTTATAATCGATACCTGAGCGAGCCTGAGGTTTTATATCGATACTATTTTCATTATCAGCAGCCTTGATAATCTAATAATCGATTTTAAGATCGATTTAAGGTCATTAATTATACCCTATAAGAATTCCATAAAAACGGTTAACCCAATAATGTACACTAATATGGAGAAATCCGAAAAAAAGCTAACAAATTCATCCTTAAATATTTAAAATCAAGCTTTGACTTTTATATTAGCTATCATTAGGATAAAGATCATATCAGGACTTTTATTTTCTGGCCCGAAATATAAAAGTCATGATGTGATTTTTATTTATTTATTAGAAATATAAAAGTCCTTATTTGACTTTTATTCTCTTTCCGAGAAAATAAGAGTTAATTTCAAACCCTGGAATGAACATTATAACCTACTGGTATTTGCTTTATGATTTATAAGTATGGTCTTTCACTTTTAATATGTATTAGCAATAAAATGTTGCTTGAAAAATGAGTTATAATTAAATAAATTATGTTTGTTGTAATGCTTGCACAATATCAGTAAGTTTCTCTGACAGGTTAATGAACATAAATTTAAGTGAATATTAAGTTTAACTATTGTTAATGATGAATTGAATTAACTATTGTTAATAAAATATTTGTTAATCATATGCTGTATGATGTTTTAATTTCTGTGTTGCACTTAAGCATCTAAAATGAATAAATGAGCTTGCTTGTCAATCCTACATTTTCTCATTTAAATATTCTAATGCTTGAAATATTTTGTATGAACATAATTAAATAAAATGATTAATTTTGATAATGAATAATTTATTCTGAAATGCATGGATTTGTTTTAATTTTTATTTAATCTGAATTTTGATCAGGCCAGATAGGACCACTTAATGTGTTTGTTTAATCTGATTTTTCATCAGACCTGAGAGGACCACTATATGTTTAAGATATTCTCTTTGGAAGGAGATATTACCTTATAACAATTAATTAATAATGGGCATTATGGAGTGGACTGTAAGGAATGAAACTATTTTGATAATAACTGAATATAACAGGCTATTGTTACATGTGAAGAAAATTTGGGGTTTTGCCAAAGTCAGGATACATTTGATGTTAGTGGGTTAATTAAATCTAGATATAGACTGTTGCATTTTTGTTATTATTTGAACTGATGGATCTATTCTAAGGTTGAATTTAATTAAGCTGTTTTACTCATCTTAGCTGTTTTACTCATCTGGGTGCTTCTTCTTCTATTCACTCCCCTTTTTTCTTCTCCATTTCTCTCCTCCTTCTGGCTCCAGGTGGGTCAATGAGGTGTTGTGATTACTCACTCATGTTGAATGAACTTATCATAGGCAGTAAAAAATTCAACTTGGTTCGGCCGAACATGAGGTACCTATTTGAAAAAGTCTTAATCCCGCCTTGTCACCGCCTGCAGACTTTTCTTCTTCTTGCCGCCGCAACGGAGGTGGCAACACCTCTGGAACAGTGCCGTGTCCACTTGAAGTTCGAATGATTAAATGTTTAGGAGACATTCCTAAACAGTCTCAGTAGTTGAATTCGCTATATCATGACTTCCTAATAATTTTAACCTCAACTTTTAACCTCATCAACACATATATTCTTGCAATATCTGTTTTTAAATAAGTTCAAAAGGAGTGAATAAGCTAAAGTTAAAATATTAACAAGCCCTTATAACCTTTTTTTATCTTCTTTTCTAAAATTGATTCTGTTGATAGTTTCTCAACACCTGTTTTACTTATTTCAATCATATTCTAATCATATCTTACCATAGATTTTGATTTCAGATATTATAAAAAGACTTCGCTTTTAAATACAGAAGATATTTTTTATAAAAAAAATGCTATTACCTGTTCAGAAATAGCTCTCCATCCTAAGTCGTCCATTCTATCACATTCATAAGTTTCACCTAATAACGGATTAAAAGGTTTTCCAGTCCGGTTAGAAGTGGTAGCATAACTGGAAACAGTAAATGCTGCAACATAGGCAAGTTGCTCACAAGAATCAGTCAGTTTTGAAGCATAATCCAGGACACAAGCATATTCATAATCTTCTGTTAATCGCTGAAGCATTGACAATGGTTCAGAGAAGTTAACCTAAAAAATTAACAAATAAACACTACCTGTTTTGAATTTTAGAAGCCTGACACAAACTAAGAGACAAAATAATGGAATATATGTATTTAGTTACAATACTTAAAATAAAATAAATGAACATAAACTTTGTATGATAAAAAATGATGCTTTCATATTTTAATTATTTATTTTAATGTTAAATAAACTATTCTTCAGACAATAAAAGCAATTTTTGAGACTGAAGATGGGTTTTATTTAACATTCAAATAAAGAAGTAAATAATTAATTTTTTCTGTAATCGTTGAATAATGGTAACATTACTAAACTGAAATGAGTGAAGAAAGTGAATTGCCTTCTTAATTAGTAATAAGTATAAATTAAAAAATAATTCGAAGTTGGAAATTAAATGCTTTTAAATGTTTCTTAACATTGTAAGAATTTATTTTAACAAAATAAATTGAAATGTGAATGAATTATTGGTGGAAATAATCAATATATTTTAAAATTTAAATATAATAATAATTACGTTCCTTGTTTATAACCTGCACTTGTTTATAACACATAACCTTTCACAACCATGCTTATAACCTACCAACAACATACCATAATCTTCACAACATCCTAATTTTGTTCATTTTCTGGTTAGATCTGATCATGTATTACACGATTACAGAAAAAATTTAATATTACACTCGTGAAAAAATTAGAATTTACAACTCTCGTGAAATGACCACACTCGCTTCGCTCGTGTGGGTAAACGTTTCACTCGAGTTGTAAAATGATCTACTTTCGTCACTTGTATAATAAATAACTATTATCTCATTAGCAGAACTAATACAAAGTATTACATCGGCTGACATTTATCTCAACAAAATCTACAAGTCTTATTCTTTATAAAGGCTAAATCTAAATGTGCAAAAGAAAGCTTACTGGCATAGGAATCCTTGTCAGCTCCTTCCCTATGCAATTTTTCATAATACTCCAAAGGTTAAGAGGATAATTAGGTTTAAGTGGAACCCTTGTCCTCCTTCTTCCAGGCCTAGCAATAACTGTAGGAGGAGTAATGGAACAGGCCTGTGCCAAAAAAAAAAAAAAAAAAAAAAAAAAAAAAAAAAAAATCAATGAGAAAGTCATTACATAAATATTAAAAGGTTATAACAACATCCAAAAATGTCACTTTACAAGAAAAAACAGACTGTAAATAAGATTTTGATACGATAAAGTAATCCTTATTTTTAGTTTAAGAGTGAAAATTTGATATTAAGCAGGCTAAAATGAACTTTAGAAAGTATATTAAGCTGATGTGGGTCCTATTTATTAACAACTCTAACTCTGTAGTAGATAAGACAACAAGAATTAAAAAGAATTTCTTAACATAATACATATGCGTATCTATGTGAGAGTGTAGTGAATATGACATGCAAAAGAGTAAATTGAGTATGATGATAATGTATGCAGAAACCAATGGCAATTAAAGTTTAAAATAATTTGAGATATGACTTCCACAATACTTCAATTTACAAAACTTAAATCAAACAGTGGCATTCACGTAATGAAAATAAAAAGTAATACTGAAAAATTAAAAATTTTAATTTTAATAATAGGGTGTATAAAAAAAAATGACCGTTTCGTCAAATGCATGAATTCCAAGGACTGTAAAGACGTTAATCCTATTCATTGTTTACCAACAAGTCCTGTACTCTTTAGAATGTTAATCCAACTTTATTTATCAACACTGGACTTACTCAATAATACCTCAGTTCACAAGTTTTTGCTGGAGAAGCAACATGACGGTGTCTTATGAAATTCTTGTTATTTTGAGACATTATTGGAAAAAATCGTGTTCTGCCGCTGAAGCGGCTCGTGAAATCAACAGAATTGAAGGAGAAGGTCTCCTTGACGAGCGTACCACGCGGCGTTGGTTCCAAAAATTTCACAGTGGAGATACGACCTTAGAACGGAAGAAGGGGTCAGGGCGACCATCGTTGGATATAGATGATGCTCTTCAGGAAGCTATAGACTCAAATCCAGCCACAAGTACTCGAGACCTTGCCAGGGAGTGCGGATCATCGAAAGATACTGTGTGTCGCCATCTGCACAGCATGGGGAAGGTGAAAAGGAGCAGCAGACTGGTCTCGCACAAGCTGACGCCCCAGCAATCTGCCAAAAGGGTAGAGATTTGCAAAAATCTTTTGAATCACCCTAACGATTTGCGATTTTACAAAAAAATTGTTACTTGTGATGAAAAGTGGGTTTACTGGCGAAATCCTGATACTAGTGGGCAGTGGTTAAGTCAAGGTCAAACGGCCTTTCCGGTTGCTGGAAGAGGACAATTCGAAAAAAAATCAATGCTTTGCGTATTTTGGAACTATAAAGGTGTAATCCATCATGAATTCGTACCTCATGGAACCACAATTAACTCTGACCTCTATTGCATACAGTTAGATAGAGTATATGCAAAACTGTCGCAACTTTATCCAGCTTTGGTCAATCGAAAAGGAGTTCTGTTACAGCAAGATAACGCCTGGCCGCATACTTCCCGTCAGACCAAGGAAAAATTAAAAAATCTTGATGGGATCGAACTTCTTCCTCACCCACCATATAGCCCAGACCTTGCTCCATCAGATTTTTATTTGTTTCGGTCAATGGCCCACTTCTTGAAAGGGAAAAAATTTGATACCTTTGAAGAAGTCGAAACAGCGGTGCAGGAATTCTTCGATAGCCATCCTAAAGAGTGGTACCAGCAGGGGATCATGCAACTAGCGGAAAGATGGCAAGCAACATTAGATAACAATGGGTTATATTTTGAATACTAATTTTATTGTAAAGTATAAAAAAAATATATATTAATTTTTTGTCTAAAACGGTCATTTTTTTTTATACACCCTATTATTATTTATTTAAACAAGAAATACCCACTTTATAGAACATTTTAGCATTTGAAATTTTGGACTCCCGCTGTAGCATCGTCTAATTGGCTGTAGAAGGTACAGCTACTACTATAAGTGATGTTCAATAAATAAAAACATAACAAATCTCTCTCGATATCATTTTAAACATGAAGAACTACAGACACTGAGATGGATGCTGACATGCAGATATTCAGTAATTTAATCTACCAATTTTTTTGGAATTTAATATTACAATAGTATTGACTGCCAGAAAATTAGATTTGACACTCATTTGATGAATATGGATGTGGTATAACTCTGGTGAGCCTCCTGAGTCTGTTACAGTGCTAATCTTCCTTCCATTCCCAGTCTTTCAGATCTCAACTTCACCATGGAATAAAGTTAAGCAACTAATTTTCTAGTGTAGTAGTATTGATGCACATAAATTAAACAAAGTTCCTATTCCTAAATAAATAAATGGCCTTACTTTCCATTTTGGAACATTTTCGTCTGTTTCATTGATGTTTAAATTTTCCAATGAAAAAAAAAAAAGATCTTGACTCTTCTAACCCTAATATCGACTTTGCTATTGATTGAGGATTGATTGCTCTTTTCTGCCTTCATATACTTAAGTCCTATTTATCAGGGTCAATAACTCTATCATGTCTTTCATTCAGCTCATCCAGCCATTATTTCCAAATTCTTGGGTGGAAGAGAATGAATTATTTATTTGTTTGGCAATGACAAGACATGATAAACTAAAGAAAATTTTTGAAATCTAGGATATTGACAAAGAAGGAAAATTTCTTAACCGATTAATTGAAATAACACCAGAAACTAGAATATAATACAATTTTTAAACATATAGATTACTAAGCATCATAACAATAATATTAAAATGCTTGCAACACCAAACCTTCATTTTCCCCACAATATAGAGTAGACATTATGTATTTTTCAAAATATTTAAGTACTCAGAGTTGGGCAGTAGTTAACTACTTCCTGTAGTTAACTACATTTTTAACTACTAACTACAAGTTAGGTAGTTGCACGGAGCAATGTACTTTCTTCAACTACAATAAAAGTAGTTAGAATTTTTAACTACCAACTACTAGTTAGAAGAAGTAGTTAAAATGTTTAACTACCAACTACTAGTTGGTAGTTAAAAGTTGTTAACTACAATTATTTAACTACTAACTACTATCCAAATGTGATGACTATCCAAATATTATTAACTTCGGAATATTAGTGAGCCACTCCTTCATGTTCGCCCGGTCTACCCCATTACCTAAGCATATCATGACCAGGTATCCATTAGCATTAATATTTATTTTAAAGTTTTAGTGAGGGGGGGGGGGGGGGGGGCTCTTCAATGTTGAAAGTAGAAACATTTTCTGATTTCTTTCACACGGGGTTCCAATTTTATGTTATCGGGGACGGTGTTTTTGATAAAAATATTCATGTTGTATTTTAGTGGCGGTTGGGGGGGCGCTCTACAAAATAGTTTGAATTTCGTTTTTCTTTCACACGGGGGTCCAATTTTATGTTATCGGGGACGGTGTTTTTGATAAAAATATTCATTTTGTATTTTAATAGCGGAAAGGGAGGGGGCGCACTTTAAAAAAGGTAGATTTTTGGAGTTTTTTTCACACAGGAGTCCAATATTATCGAGGACTGTATTCTTCAAAACAATTTTCATGCCGTATTTTAGTGACGGGGGGGGGGGGGGGGGGGGGGGGCGCACTAATATTGATGATGATAATATTGATAATGATTATCTTTTCGGATTTTTTTCAAGTCAGGGTCTAATATAATCTTATCTAGTACAGTATGAGTGTTTATTAGGGTGCCCCTTATTTTTCAAGGTTTTAAATTTCTAACGCATAGGTGTTAGTTTTGTTCTTTTGCCTCTAAAACACTCGGAAATAAATGTTTACCTTATTTGGAGTACGATAACCCGTGCCGACTTGCATCGAATCATGTTCACACATTTTGCGCGGCAGTAGCGGTGCGATTTCACGGCATTAGTCATTTTTTCTCAATTATTCTCGCGATTAACACGTATTGTTTTACATTTTAAAGATGGCAGTGGAATTAAGAAGCAATAAAAAATGTGTTTTCTTATTTGGTGAAGTAAATTATCAAATAACAGGCGCAAAGTTACCGTCTAATCGTCAAGTTCTTGCAGTACTTTTTTTTTAACATTCGCTAAGTTAAATTGACTGTTAGTGAAAGTGCTAATCTCGTCATTCATGAGTGTATTATATTTTGGGAAAAAGCTAGAATCTCTACTAGAGCTATACCTAACTGTGTAAAAAAACTTGTGAATCTGAATGAAAACTGTGATATAGCACACGCTGATGCATTGGAACGGATGAAAATTGAAGAAGATGTTTTTACATAGGGCGTCCAGGGTATTTAGCGGGTGTAGAAAAAAAGGTAGCTGAAAAAGAAGAAAGGGCAAGACAAAGGAAATTGAATGAAGGGACAAAAATATGTGAGCAAATGTGTATCGGAGGTTTATCGTCATCTGTTACTACGCAAGATTCTATTCAAACGCAAAGACATCACGATCAACTTACCAGCTCTGATGAAAGCCTTGAGGAACCCTTAGCATCCACCTCTCAAATGGTAAGTTCTCAAACTACTAAAAAAAGAGGAAGGAAAGACTTAATCACGCCTAAGTTAGTTGCAGCTTTAGATAGATGCCAATTAAGCCTAAGGGATCCTGTCTATATATTTCAGGCTGTAGTAGATTCACTTGATCTTAGCTGTGATGATTTTCTGATAAACAAACCTTCTATTTAACGTAATCACACACAGAGTCGAAAAGATAGAGCGGAATCTATAAAATCAGATTTTCAGAATAATATGCCTGAAATTGTTACCGTTTACTGGGATGGAAAAGTATTACCTGGACTTGACTTGAGAAGTTCTAAAGAAGCATGCCTGCCAATTCTGATTTCATTTGGAGAAAAGGAACAGCTTCTGACTATACCCAAACTGGAGAGCTGTTCCGGCCAGGATCAAGCTTAAGCTGTGTTGAACACACTTCATGACTGGAATCTCGATGACAAAGTACAAATAATGTGCTGTGAAACAACTGCGTCTAATACAGGGCGATTGAAAGGAGCTTCTGTACTTTTGGAACAAAAACTAGACAGGGAATTACTACTCTTTGCTTGCCGCCATCACATTTACGAACTGGTTTTAAAATGTGTGTTCGAAACAAAAAACCACCAAGTCACAAGTAGTCCTGGTATCCCACTGTTCAAAAAGTTTAGAGACAAGTGGAAAACGACATGTGTTTATTCAATGCGGTTTTATATTTAAAACCATGGCTTGGATGTAGTCTGGCGGTGAAGGCACCAAATCAAGATTTGTGGTTTTTAAAGGGGCTTAATACAATAAGTAGTAATTTTTTTATACTGTTTTTAATAAATTGTTAATTATACTGCCTTATTTATTGTTGCAGGAAAATCATTAAGTGATTTTGTGTCTGTCAAGAGCACAAATTTATTTTCTCGATTAAACATTGATAAGAATTTCCTCCAGAGACCCGCTTCTACATGGGATAAAGATAAAGATAAAGATTCCTATTCAGAGGCGAAAAGGAAAGTGTTTTCTTTAAGAGCAGTTAATGATACAGCTGAAAGAGCTTGAAAAACTTATGCAAGATTTGCATGGTTTTATCACTCCAAAGGAAGACCAAAAGCAATTTTTGCTATGATGTGTTCAGGAGCATAGGAATCTGTATCCAGACTGTAAAAAAGAGAATAAAGAAAAGAAAACGTCCTGCCTGATCAGTAATTTCATCTTCTTTTAATAAATATTTCATAAAAAAATTAATATTTCAATTGATTTAGCTATATAACGGAAAGGGTTAAAAACAGCAAGTTTCAAAATCTTCAGAGTTCTGTCGGCACGGGTTAACGTTGACGTAGCAAGATGAAATTTTGTATTTAAGTAAGTCTGGATAGTTTAAAAAGAAATAGGAGGTATGCATTTCGATATCTAAAAAAAATTTTTTTTCGCCTATATAAGGGAAACCCTGTAATCACTGTTTATCTTTAATTATGGGTTCAAATGATTTTTTTTTTGTTTTATTTTTTGTTCCTCCCTTTCCTGACTTTTTTTTTAGGCTATACGGGATTTCCCGGGCCCGGGGAGTGGATGGGGGATTGATGCCGAGTATTATTAAATGTTTTCTGGCTCCAAGTTCTGGCTCCGATTGCTATCTCTTCGGGTTATCAATCATACGTTACCATCGGCAACGCATATTTTCTAACGCGTTTGCCCACTCGGCTATCTAATAACGGTTTGCTAAAATAATATGATTTAAATATTACCAGGGTTTATTCGGGAATTATTTTTCATTTACCATTCTAAACCTTAAATTATTATAAAAGATCACATTCAAAATAAATATTATTATTAAACTGCCGCGCAACATGTGTGAACATGATTCGATGCAAGTCGGCACGGGTTATCGTACTCCAAATAAGGTAAAAATTTATTTCCGACTGTTTTAGATGCAAAAGAACAAAACTAACACCTATCCGTTAGAAATTTAAAACCATAAAAAATAAGGGACACCCTAATAAATACTTATACAAAATATAAAAAAGAAATATAAAAAGTACGATTAGATCACATTCAAAATAAATCTTGAAAATATTATTTTCGTATAAACTGTCCTAGATAACATAATATTAGAACCTGCCGTCCCCGATAACATAAAATTGGACCCCCGTGTGAAAGAAAAACTAAATTCAAACTATTTTGTAGAGCGCCCCCCCCCCGCCACTAAAGTACAAAATGAATATTTTTAACAAAAATACCATCCCCGATAACATAAAATTGGACCCCCGTGTGAAAGAAAAACGAAATTCTAACTATTTTGTAGAGCGCCCCCCCCACCCGCCACTAAAATACAAAATGAATATTTTTATCAAAAATACCGTCCCCGATAACATAAAATTGTACCCCAGTGTGAAAGAAAAACAAAATTCAAACTATTTTGTAGAGCGCCCCCCACCCGCCACTAAAATACAAAATGAATATTTTTATCAAAAACACCATCCCCGATAACATAAAATTGGACCCCCGTGTGAAAGAAAAACGAAATTCTAACTATTTTGTAGAGCGCCACCCCCAACTGCCACTAAAATACAAAATGAATATTTTTATCAAAAACACCATCCCCGATAACATAAAATTGGACCCCCGTGTGAAAGAAAAACGAAATTCTAACTATTTTGTAGAGCGCCACCCCCAACTGCCACTAAAATACAAAATGAATATTTTTATCAAAAACACCATCCCCGATAACATAAAATTGGACCCCCATGTGAAAGAAAAACGAAATTCTAACTATTTTGCAGAGCGCACCCCCCACCCGCCACTAAAATACAAAATGAATATTTTTATCAAAAACACCGTCCCCGATAACATAAAATTGGACCCCCGTGTGAAAGAAAAACGAAATTCAAACTATTTTGTAGTGCGCCCCCCACCCGCCACTAAAATACAAAATGAATATTTTTATCAAAAACCCCATCCCCGATAACATAAAATTGGACCCCCGTGTGAAAGAAAAACAAAATTCAAACCATTTTGTAGAGCGCCCCCCCACCCGCCACTAAAATACAAAATGAATATTTTTATCAAAAATACCCTCCCCGAGAACATAAAATTGTACCCCCGTGAGAAAGAAAAACTAAATTCAAACTTTTTTGTAGAGCGCCCCCCCCCACCCGCCACTAAAATACAAAATGAATATTTTTATCAAAAATACCATCCCCGATAACATAAAATTGGACCCCCGTGTGAAAGAAAAACGAAATTCTAACTATTTTGTAGAGCGCCACCCCCAACTGCCACTAAAATACAAAATGAATATTTTTATCAAAAACCCCATCCCCGATAACATAAAATTGGACCCCCGTGTGAAAGAAAAACAAAATTCAAACCATTTTGTAGAGCGCCCCCCCACCCGCCACTAAAATACAAAATGAATATTTTTATCAAAAACACCGTCCCCGATAACATAAAATTGGACCCCCGTGTGAAAGAAAAACGAAATTCAAACTATTTTGTAGTGCGCCCCCCACCCGCCACTAAAATACAAAATGAATATTTTTATCAAAAACACCGTCCCCGATAACATAAAATTGGACCCCCGTGTGAAAGAAAAACGAAATTCAAACTATTTTGTAGTGCGCCCCCCACCCGCCACTAAAATACAAAATGAATATTTTTATCAAAAATACCGTCCCCGATAACATAAAATTGTACCCCCGTGTGAAAGAAAAACGAAATTCAAACTATTTTGTAGAGCGCCACCCCCAACTGCAACTACAATACAAAATGAATATTTTTATCAAAAATACCGTCCCCGATAACATAAAATTGGACCCCCGTGTGAAAGAAAAACGAAATTCAAACTATTTTGTAGAGCGCCCCCCCCCCCTCCGCCACTAAAATACAAAATGAATATTTTTATCAAAAACACCATCCCCGATAACATAAAATTGGACCCCCGTGTGAAAGAAAAACGAAATTCAAACTATTTTGTAGAGCGCCCCCCCCCTCCCCGCCACTAAAATACAAAATGAATATTTTTATCAAAAATACCATCCCCGATAACATAAAATTGGACCCCCGTGTGAAAGAAAAACGAAATTCAAACCATTTTGTAGAGCGACCCCCCACCCACGGCCACTAAAATACAAAATGAATATTTTTATCAAAAATACCGTCCCCGATAACATAAAATTGAACCCCCGTGAGAAAGAAAAACTAAATTCAAACTATTTTGTAGAGTGCCCCCCCCCCCTCCACCCACCACTAAAATACAAAATGAATATTTTTATCAAAAACACCGTCCCCGATAACATAAAATTGGACCCCTGTGTGAAAGAAAAACGAAAATGTTACTACTTTCAATATTAAAGAGCCCCCCCCCCCTCACTAAAACTTTAAAATAAATATTAATGCTAATGGATACCTGGTCATGAGATAATATAGTTAACATATTCTAACTACTTTTTCTAACTTGTAGTTGGTAGTTGGAAAAATTTAACTACTAACTACTAGTTAAAAAATGTAGTTGCCAGCTGTTAACTACTAACTACAAACTGTAGTTAATAATTGTAACTACAATCAAACCAAAGTAGTTGTAGTTAGAAGTTAGTAGTTGTAACTACATTTTGCCCAACTCTGTAAGTACTATTTAGCTGTTTTACTGAAAATAATTTTTTTTACAGTTAAAAATTCTTTTAGTTATTCTCTATAAGGTAGGAGCTTAATATTACAAAAAAACTTTACAGTTGTCAATAATGTTCGTTTTATTATTATTGTTTAAAGGTAACTAAAAAATAAATGACTTTTCACCCCAAACTAGCTGGTTATGCTGATTCATATGTCAAAATTAGTGTTTTAGACCTTTTTTGTCAATATATCATGAACAGGAATTGATAGAAAGGGTATTTATGGCCCATAATACATTAAAGCCTAATATTCGAATTTTCGTTGCTTAAATCTATTAAGAAAACAACAGCGAGTTCAGCTCAAGTAGGACCAGTTAATAGTTCATCATTAAAATCTGTTTTTGGACAATTTTTTGAAAACTAAAGAACAATTATTAAAGATTTAATTTATACTATATGTTTTTTTCACCAATAAAAACTATTTAAATATTTTATCCCTCATGCACTTCTTCACGCCTTCCCTCTCTAAACAAGTATAAAATATTTTTGCTTTTTTTAATCATGGTAGTATGACAACTTCAAACATTATACACCCTGACATGTAATTTTAAAAGTCTCTATATAATCGTTACATATAATTTTTCCTAAAGTTTGGAATCATTTTCTTAAGTCCTAATTAGGTAACAATCGTACTTTATATCCTAATCTATAAAAGAGGTTACAAAACAGGTTCAAATGTCAGCAGTAATTTATATAAATTTAATTTGAAAATATGTTAAGAAAATGGTTGAATAAAATTCCCGCATTTTGGTTCAAGGTTAAAAATTCCTGCATAATCCCTGCCAATAAAAACTCCCATTAATTTTCAAAAACTAAACACCATGTTATTCTTTCCAAAATTATCAGTTTTCCAACCATATAATTAAACATGACAAGTTTAATCAAAATCATTAGAGCCATTTTACGAGGAAATGTTAAATATGCGTTAAGCCTTTCAGTAGTTCAATTTTGATGGAAAACATGTAACATCTGAGGCATCTGCCTACCCTAGCTATTTAATTATGTTTTCCTAGATTCTACAGCGAATTCTTGCCTTTGAGGTAGGCTGTTTGCTTACATACACACATAGACAATTTTGTGAAACTTGATTATTAAGACTATTAGGGTGGGAGGGATGGTTGAAACTTGACCATGAGTCCTCTTTAAGGATGTATAAATGTATGATTATCTCTCTCTTTCTCACTCTCTCTCCCTCTCCCTCTTCTCTCTCACTCTCTCTCCCTCTCCCTCTTCTCTCTCACTCTCACTCTCTCTCCCTCTCCCTCTCCCTCCCTCCCTCCCTATTTGTATATAAATATGAATAATCAATAATATAATATATACATTTTTAGCCAATCAAAGCATTAGAAGAAATTAAGGCATCTGTTTCATAAATGCAACCATGAATAACACATATTACAGAAGGATGAGAAGTGATGAAATAGCTGGGAAGGCTGCTAATTATAAGGGGGAATAAATAATACTATTTATTTTTTTTAATGATCTTATTTGGCTATTTCTAAAATAAAGCAAATTAATTAATAATTATTATCTAGAGATAATTTAAATTTATCCATTCACTACACCATAAACATTACTAAATTTTCTAATAACAATAAAATATAAACAAACCCTTATACACTCATGTAAATCGTCAAATATATTTCAAAAATATCATAATCAAATTTGGAATGAGTATAACACTAACAACTACACAAAACACTGAACATTTAAACGCAACAATCTAAAGGTAGAAATTCCATAGGATTTTGGAAAAACTGGTACATTAACAATAAAGCAGAAATATACAGAAAAACTAAAATACTCATAAACTGGAAATCGGGGATGGTAACTAACACCAAAAACAAAAAATACAATCCATAGTTTTGTATTGGAAAATTTGTTAGGAAATGAAAATAAATGATTTTTGTTTTTAATCTACATCATATTTATCATGGATCACAGGGTAGTGGTTTCATTGAAAAAATAAGAAGAATAAAAAAAAGAAATTCCGAGAAATGCAAACAACTTACAACTGTAAATCAAGATGTTGTTCTTCATCACATATTTGCCGAGTAGAAATATTCATTGTGATTTTAAAATTTCATAATAACTGTAGATACAACAGGAATTTAGAAAGTGTCCCTTATAAATCATATATTAATGTAGGAGACTCACTACCATTATATTCTGACATATCTTTCTGTTTTCATCTTGTTACCCTAAACATTTCTCATTATGTATACTGCGAAATGAAAGCTATAAATGAAAATATAAATGGAGAGCAATGATGAAATATAGAAAGAAACATATTAATAATTTCCACGTATAATATAAATAACTTCAATTTTATTTACTCAATACCAAGGTGGGCATATTTATATTTATAAATACAAATACAAATTTATTTTTATCTTAATTTTTATGTGGATATGAATAAAAATTTATTCAAATCACAATATTTGTGAATATGAATACAAATAAATTCGTATTCACAAGTGTGAATACGAATACAGTCGTATTCGCAAATTCTTCTGTAAATACAAATAGATTCACAGGGAAAATTGTGAATATTTATAACTAAATCTGAATACGGTTGTATTCATTAATAAAGATGTGAACACGGAAAATTTTTCAAATTGAGTTGAATACAAATAAATTCGTATTCACATGTGTGAAAACGAATATGGTCGAATACGTAGTAGAATCTCAAAATCGATTGCATTTTTATAATCAGCATCTCCGATAACCCAAAAGCCGACCACAATATCGTTTATATCACGCATGTTGTAATAAATCAATACCTGGCGACGGAATCTCAAAATTGATTGCATTTTAATAATCAGCACTTCGGATAAGCCAAAAGCCGACCACAATATCATTTATATCGCGCATGTTGTAATAAATCAATACCTGGCGACGGAATCTCAAAATCGATTGCATTTTAATTATCAGCACTTCGGATAACCCACCAGCCGACCACAATATCATTTATATCGCGCATGTTGTAATAAATCAATACATGGCGACGGAATCTCAAAAGCGATATCATTTTCATAATCAGCGCCTCCAATAACCCAAAAGCCGACCACAATATCGTTTATATATTGCACATGTTGTAATAAATCGATATCAGAACAAGTAACCTTAATACTGATATTAAATTCATAATCAGCATCCCAAATAACCTAGTAATTGCACTTAATCGATATCAGGTAATTTATTATGTGCTGATGTGATTTCCATAAAAAGGGTTAACGCAATAATGTATACCAATATGGAGAAAACCGAAAAGAAATTTATATATTTATTCCGCAATAATTTAGATGAAATTCACAACTCAATTTGTGAATTTTTCTGTATTCACATCTTTATTAATGAATACAGCCGAATTCACCGACTTAGTCATGAAAGCCTGTTAATATGAATTTATTTGTATTCGTATTCATGAGTATTGTGATATAAATAAATTTTAATTCATATTCACATAAAAATTAAGATAAAAATAAATTTGTATTCGTATTTAGATTATAAATATGCCAAATTCTGCTCAATACAATGGGGATGAATTAAAACAGTATCATTTAATATTTTGGCAGTAAATTAAATTTTTTTTCTTAAGGAAGATCGTATATGACATGAAATTAAATCAGTAAATAATTTCTTTATTAAAAATATAGTAATTTTATTCCAAATATAGGAATTTATCAAGTTGATTTTTTATGCTTAAATGTTTTATCTTTTTATTTGTTTATGTATGTTAATTTGAGCCACATATTTTCTAATCTGGAACTAAAACAGTATGGTATCAATTTAGATGAATAATATAATAAAGAATTTTCCCCTTAAAAAACTGAATGCTCTTAAAATCTCTCTAGTATTTAAAAATAGTTTTTAGTAACTGAGTAATATTTTATTTTGCCAGTTTGCTGCAGCCTGGAAGTCAAGCACGGCACTAGCTGAGCAAAAGTTTTTTTTGGTATACAGTATATGTAACATGCTGAAGGGACCGAATTCCACTTAACACATCTATTCTATTCTCTACTTGGCTTTGTTGCTTGTAACTCCATTAAATTTAGACTATCATATATAAACAAGTTTTTAGTGACATTATATCATTATAATGTATTACAGTAAACCGATTAATTGTACGAAAGTAAATTAAATGAAAACTCTTATAATTTGTAAAATAGAGGTTGGTAGACAGGATTAACATAATAAAAATATAAACAATACAGCAATATAAAAAAGATTCCGTAAAGAACAAAGCACAAAAGTAAACGAAACCACACAAACACAACTTAATTATAAATTCAAGATTATTAACACCAGATAGTGCTTACAAATTCACACCTATAAAGTGCTTAGATTTGTAAGATAAATAGAATTGTAAACAAATAAACTTATATTCTTATTACCTATAAGATAATACATGAACTTTATGAGCATACCCTGTATCTATACAGTGTTCAAGGTAAGTAAAGACAAAAAATACAAGCAATTCTACATAAAAATACTACGAAAAAGTTCTAAACTATTTAATTAGAAGATAAAAGATTCGACCACGGCCGGGAATCGAACCCAGGTCCTATAAAGGTATGGTTTATCGCTCAGTCATTATTCTTGGTAGCAGATTTGTATTATTAGTTTCTTAATAATAATAATACCTATTAATGAATTTTGGAAAAATTAACTAAAATTTATAAATGTACCTTCTTCAAGTCCAACACGAAGATACATTTTTTTTTTTTAAACAAATGATAATGAATAATTATAAACCAAGATTTTATGATTATCACTTCATCATTTAGTCAAACAAATAAACTTTTTAGTTTTTTATAACTTTTGAATTTTTATTTTTAAAATAAAAATATATTTTGAATTTTTATTTTAAAATTAAAATATATTTTGAATTTTTATTTTTAAAATAAAAATATATTTAGAATTTTTATTTTTAAAATAAAAATATAAAGATAAAAAAACTAAGAGATAAACATTAAATTTGAGTTAAAATAAGTTATTACCATTGTTATGTTTCTCATTAGAGCCAGGACAAAAGAATCTCCTTCTTCGACTCACTCATACAATTCAAGAGACTTGAATAATTTTATGTATCCATGTGAAGGGAGAAAATATAGTGTTGTATACCACTAAATGTCCAATAGTTTGATACAGAGAATGGAAAAAGACTTTTAAAATGTTTTAAAAAGAAAGAAAGAAAGTCCAGATAGTGGTTTATGGAGGTTTGAGTGACAAAATGTGAAATGATAACAACTAGTGTTTAATTGGTTAACTACGCAAAATATAATTATGAAGGCTAAAAATTAGAGTAGAAACAAATCATCACAGATACCTCAAAGATAATTTGTTATTGTATTAAAGTAAAAAACAGAAGACTTGGGGTGTATTATTCCATGGTATTATTTTTTGAGTCATTCACAAAAAACAGCCTCAATGTATTTAGTAGGTATAGCAATCTGGGCAGACAATAAGATGGTTGCCCAAAACCTAAAGTATATATAAGTCCACAAGCCCAATGCAAAAAGTCTCACCGATAGAACATAAACCTACAAATTTCAGCATAGTTAGAAATAACTGAGTTTAGAGCAGAACCGCCCATCTGGCAGCGATAAAATTCTTACTGATGCTTTGAAAATTAATTTGAATAATTAATTTTTTCACAAAAATTCAGCCATACCATAAAACATAAGGCTGGAATATGGCTCAATAATTTGCTTTTTATTCATATAGAAAAGAAAAAAACATCTGACAGCGAAAAAACTCTTACTAGTGCCCACCAGATACATGCGAACTTAAGAATCACAAAAAACTCACCCACAAGCCATACGATTCATTCTTGAGCTAATCGATCCAAAAAAGGTCCTTAAACATATTTATCTATAGTAGCTATTTCCATAGAATTCAGTCATCTGGCTGGTTAAAAATTCTTACTAATACCCAACAGACGCATTAATATGTACAAATATTGTTCCAATACAGGTAAACATTTGCATTATTTTTCCATTTAACTATTATATTTATATAAATGTTCTAACTAAATTATTGTGATGGTCGTAAAATACATATTTAGCAAAAATAATTATTTATATCGGAGTTAAAAGGCAGCAAATACTACCAGGCATTATTTTTTGGGACAACGAGAAGTTATTTCCCAATCGATGTATTTTTTTGGCGAAAAATAACCTCATGTTTGATTATTAATTAGTCAATGTGAATATATAAATGTCATATTGTAAGCAAATTCTTAATAGTATTTTCATCACTTTTAAACTATTTATTTTTAAAAAAATTATCAAACATGAGTAAAATGTATGTTTCAAGTGTTTAATTATTAGTACTTTTTTTGAGTAGCTTTTATGTAAAAGTTTTCTTACTACTATAAAAACAAATATTATTGTTCTATAAATACTTTGTAAAAAACCTAATAAAAATAAATAAATGGATAAAAATTTTTTTTTATCCAAAATCATTAATTAAGAAATATTGGGCAATTAACCACAATAGAATTTTCGGAAATACTCAGTTAAATAATGATGTGGTTCAAGGTAAAAAAACCAGTAATAAAGAAATTCCATAAATGTACATATGTAAAGGGGCTGTCGGAGACAATTAGTAGGTCATTCAAAGATTATGATGTGGATGACATTAGCCTGGCTTTCAAACCAACCAACAAAATACAAAACTTGTACACCAATCTGAAAGATAAAATAGATACAAATCCACAGTCAGGTCTGGTTTACAAGATTGATTGTTTGAGGTGCCCGGCTACTTATATTGGTGAAACTAGGCAATATTTAAAGGATAGGCTTTATAAGCATAAAAATGATTGTAAAAAAAGTGAAGAGAAAAGCAAAAAGTCAGCACTAGTTCAGCACCACCATATAAGCAAGCATGAATTTTACTTTGAGGGGGCCCATATTTTACATAAAGAAAGTAATAACAAAAAGAGGAAGTTATTAGAAGCAATGTATATTGCAGAAAATATTGACAAGTCTGTAAATTTTAAAACAGACACTAAAGGTCTCAATATGCAATATGGGGAAATATTAAGAAAAATTAATACTTAAGTTTATATGGATAGCATGGGTCATTAATTTTAATTTGGAAGTATACAGCTGATGTACATGATATAGTTTTGGGTTTTCTAAATAATAGGCCTTTGCTGGGGGGGGGGGGGGGGAGTGTATTATAATGAATTGGACTTTGCTCACCCTGAGTGTTTTGGGTGTCTTGGGGTTAGTGAACATTGGTTGAGAGTTGTATCTGCCCTGTGTGACTTCAAATGATTTGTCTGCCTGTTTTGCTGGTCTGTATATATTAAATACAGATGACTAAATGACTGTATTCACAAATATTTTTGATTTATTAATTGTATTGTTAAATGCTTTTAGAACTGAAGATGGCTCAAAAGAGCCGAAACGTCTTATAAATAAAAAACTGTATTGTTGAGACTAATTTGGTCCCCTTCTTGATAACCTGTTGAACAATATAGTCTCAAGAACTTAATGTCTTATAAGCTAATAAAAATACTTTGTAAACCACCTATTCTCCAACCCTGTGGAAATATTCAGAAGTTGTTATGGTATAGAAACCTAACAAATCTCCACAGCTTCCAAATTCCTACCCTCCAATAAGCCTACTTTCTTCCTCCTCTAAATTATTTGAAAAATACTTCTCCGTCATTCTGATTATCTTCAAATTTTGAAATTTATTCCAAAACATCAATCCGGTTTTAGAAAACATCACTCAACTGACCAACAGTACCATCGTTTAGTAGCTGTTATTTCTAATTATTTAGAGTCCAAAAGATATTTACCAGTGTTTTTCTTGATAATAGTCAAGCATTTGATAAAGTTTGGCAAGGTTAGCTCTCCAAATTAAAATTTTACTTCCCCCGACCTACTTTTTAACATTACTTTTATATTTAAATGACAGAAATTTTTCAGTCAAAGTAAGACATTCTTCTAACATAAAGGGTATTAAAGTAGGAATGCCTCAGGGCAGCATCTTGGGTCCTGTATTATTTAATATATATATTTCGGACCTACCCCAACACCCCAATACACTTCTGGCCACCTCAGCTGACAATACTGCAATTCTTTGTTCAGATCAAAATCCTTATTTAGCATCTAACACTCTTCCAAACCACCTCAACAATATTGCTGACTGGGCTTGGTAAAAATTAAAATGAATGAAAAAAAGAGTATGCATGTAGTGTTCACACTTAATCAAGGTCTTTGCCCCCAAATATACCTCAATAAAATACCTATTCAGGAATCGAATGAAATTAGATATTTCAGACTTTATCTGGACAAAAGACTTACTAGTCGAACTCACATTAGACTTAAAAGAAAAGAATTAAATAGACGGTCTGGACTTTTATCTAGGTTACTTGACAGATGATCAAAATTATCCCTAGCTAACAAACTAACTTTGTATAAAGTTGTATTAAAACCGATATAATTTTAGTGAAGTGAAAATTTTGATAAATAATTTAGATTTAGATTAAAATTGAATGTATATAGTATACTTTAGTGCTGAAAGTAAATTTTTATACTCATTGTAAATAGTATTGTAGCTATTTAGTATAATTTAATTTTATTACTTGAGAAATTATTTGTATATATTAGAATAAATGTTATTAAAAACATACTTTTTCTTTTCTAAAAAAAAAAAAAAAAAAAATATTATTAATACAATAATGAAAATAAAATTTATCAACAATTCTTAAATAATTTATGTAAAATATATCAAATTATTCATTCAAAAAAAAGCTTGGTAATGACAAATAATAAATTTAGGAGTCCACTGTTGAGCTGTCTTGCCAAACTTCAGCACGGAAAAAGTTAAAATGCTACTGAACAAGGAAAGGTTAAGGAGCCCTAAACAAAAGAATCTTATGATAAATCAGTAAAACGCTTATTTAATGTTAATAAGATTGTGACTTAATGCTGCACAATGGAAGAATGACGGTTGAATAAATTTCAGCTATGGGTAACAAATAGAATGAAGAATTAATTCTACATGAAAAATAACACTGATTTAAGAGCAGAATAAAGTCCAGTGAAGGGGGAGTGAGCCTGGTTTGACTTGTCTAAAGAATACTATTAATTGCTGTATAATAAGTAAAGCTTTGATTACCTATTTACTATTTCCCTAGTTTACTTTCAAGACTTACAATAAAACCTGGAAGGTTACTTACATTTGTACAAGAAAAATGAGAAACAGAAAAAAGAATGTAAAGCCAAGCTTAGTTTACTGCTTTGTCGTCTTAGAAAGGATAGGTAAATTTTTAATATTGATAGTGCAGTATGTTTGTGAAAGGTAATAAATCTTTCTAAAAAGGAATCTTTTTACACATTCATTTACAACATATTTATTTACAATTTAATACAACTAAATCATTTTTATTTCAACATCCAATTGTCAATTAGCAATTGATTTCCCCATTATAGCTATTCCTAATCCTCTTAAGTTTTAGTTCCACTCTGAAGCTCTAAGAGATTATACACTCTGATGAAATGGTTAGTAGTATTTTGGAGATAGGAGAGAACATTCTAGTATTTTTTTTTTTTTTTTTTTTTTAAATCTGTTGTATCTACTGTCAGACTTATATTCGATTTTAATACTCGAAAGATTCATTTGAACAATTGTATTTTCAATACACTTTTGCGATACACGATAAATGATATGATGTGTAAAACTTTTATAAGGAAAATTTAAACTTACTTATGTTGTTTCTATAACAAAAATGGAAGAATCCTAGTTTAAGTTTTTTATATTTTATTTATTTAAATTTTAAATGTCCCTAAAATATTCATAAATTAACATGTTCAAAACTATAATACAGGATATGCCCTCAGGAAGTATAAATTTAAGCATTTAAAAAAAAAATTATTATAATTACATTGACATAGACCAAATGATTTATATTTTGTTAATGTTTGTTCCTATATTTAGTTTCGATAATTCACATAGGCATGACTAAAACTCGGTGGTTCAAGCGAGATATTAACTAAAAAATTGTTCTAATATTGAAAACCACATAATAATGATCAAATCCATTAATGAAGTAGATGAAATGTTTAAATTTTTTGAGAAGGAATAAATTATTTAACTATTTACTTATTTGATTGCTTTATAATACAAGAACTTACTTATTTAGAATAAAAAAAAAAAATTCTAATCAATATATGGAAATATAAAACTTTCAAATGATAATTATTCTTATTATGACATTCACAAATAATAAACTTACTTTTTTTGTATCTTTACTATTAACTTCTGGCATAACAACTACTTCAACTTCACCACCATCCTCTACATCACTGCTTGATCCAGATGTTTCACCCTGATTGTCATTACACTAAAATGTAATAAGAAAAAAGTTATATGAAAATTCTTTGTTAGCTGTATGATTACACGAAAGGCAACAAATTATCTTTAATCCTATTATTAGTATTTAACAAACTTTGCTGTTATAGAATTCGTTACATATAAAAAGCATTATATTAAACTTTTAATACAAAGTAACAATATAAATAAACTTTTCTAATTCGCTGTCCTTAAGGACTCTAACTGAGATGTGATTAGTGTCATAGCATATATTTATAGAAGGTTAGGCCTCAAAGTCTCGCATTATTTCAAAAACTCACCTAATCATGCAGATAAAGCCAAATTTTCGCCTATTCAGGCATCTTCAGGGCTACAAACATTCTGCAAGCAAGATAGAAACAGACTTTGAGGCCTAACCTTCTATATCTAAATTCTAATAGTCTCTTCCTACACACTTGTTTACTATATAGCATATTTTTAATAATTTAAACATAATCCATTGTTTTTCACTATTTTAACTTATTTTTCAGCCAGATTTAAAAATTTCTGTTTTAAAAATGAAAAATGTTCTTCTGAATAGTTCAAAATAAAGTTAGGCATTACTAGTCTATTGTCAAGGTACATCGTGAAGGCATAATGAGTAGACCTCTACAATTCTGTTTATTAATAACTAACACAGATTTTAAAGATCAGAGCTCAACAAATTAAGTTAAAGGTAGAAATTTTGACAAAAATTAATTATGAGGCCTATAAGAAAACAACATGGCCAATGTAATTAGTTCTTATCAATATTCAAGAACTGCCAAAAAACAATTAAAACTTCACCTTGATCAATAAAATCAGAAAATCAGAGCAAGTTGTCTGTTTGACACTACAACTATTAATTTGAAAGAAAATGAAATGAAAAAAACGAACAAAAGAACAGATGTGTGTTACCATTGGTTAAAAACAGAATTAAATGTTTTTTCAAGTACCCCGTTTTCATTACTATTCAAAAGAATTAAGCTGATAACAATCTTTGTAAGTGCAATGTGAGAAACATATGATACAAGACTGATTTTAACTGAGTAAGGACATAAATCACAATTATTACTGATTGAGCTTAGAAGAGACTGATGTATTGACAGATAGTTAATAAGAAGAATATTAAAGAATATGCAAACATGTAAAATGTAGGAAAATATATTTTGAGAACTTGAGAGTTCAATTTATTTGATATTATGTATATTTGATTCAATTTATTTGACAATTTGAGAACAGAATAGTTCAATTAATTGATGAACGATGAACGAAAGAATAAAGACAATGGATAAAAACGATAGAAAACAGAACATGACCCCATATGATAATTATACTTAAGCATCACAATTGACCGAGAAGTAAAAGAAATCAGGAATAAGACAGAATTACCATGTCAAAAGGGGAGGAGGTTTTGGTTACAGGTAGCAACAGCAGCAACAAAATCAGTTCCAGAATGAAACACATAAACTAAACATTAAAAAAACCTTCATCATTTACCAAACAGAAGATAGAATTATTAAGAAGTGAAGAATGATTATACAGACCAGTTGGAAAAATAAGGATCAGAATTACAAATCTAAAGTAAACAGTATAGTATACTATAGTATCACCTTGTTGGTATTAAGAGGTGAAGACATTCTACGTTGACAACTTGGAATTTTTAGGACAAAATTAGATGCATCAGATGTACAGGATATGTCATCTTCACATTCATAAAATTCAGTACTATCTTCTTCTTCATCGGAGGGTGAAGTGCCTAAAACAAAATGTGAATTAAGAAAAAAAAAATCAACATAATGCATGTAAGACTGAGTAAATATAAAATATAATACAGCAATATATACATATATATATATATATATATATATATATATATATATATACACATTTACGTACATGTAAAGTTCATGTAAATCAACAAATAAAAATAAATAAGCAAGTCATATTTAAGGGATTTGGCTGAATATTGTTTTATAACCAATCATGAAACTATTTTTTTTTTCTTAGATGAAATATAGAATATATGACAAACTTTACTTTATTAAGTCAGTCATTTTTACGAACCCAGCAATTATATGCTAATATGATAAAATATAATAATTATTATTACAATCATGATTTTCTTTTTTTAAATAATAAAAATAATCAATTAATAATATTTATTAACCCTGCGTTAGTCGCACCCCTTTCCCTGACTCCAATAGTCGCTATGCACCTGTGAGGTGAAATCCATTATTCACCTCTAAAAATGATTGATACCAAATGATATTTATTTAGATTAAAGGGTGTGGGCAGAAACAACAAATTTTACATTAACAATGAACTTTATTATAAAAAATAACAAAGAAGAAGCGCTAAAATAAACAAGAAGATATAATTAACATATAAATATAAAGGGGCATAGGAACAAATATTTCAGTCATATTTATTAATACAACAGAGTAATAAAAAGACATAGACTAAACAGAAAAAAAAACTTAATATAAAGAATATAATTATGAATAAATAAACTTCTGATTGGCTGGCTCAAACTTCTTCTGATTGGCTGGCTCCAGACTTCTTTTCATTGGTTGGCCATCCTAAAATTCCCACCCCTCTCTACATTTCTTCAGCGGTATCTTCGCCGGGAAAACCGGGGTTTATGGCCCAAAATTTCTCCAACAATCTTCCTCTGGTATTTCCCTAGGTGTTTGTCGGCACCATCGTCGGTCATCGGTTTTACTTATTTTGAATTTCTCACAGCAGGTTTATGGCCCCAATAATTACAAGCCGGTATTTCCAGGACCTTGCCGCCTTCAGGTAAAACTGGCCACCTGGTTGATCATATACAGCACTTTACATATTTTGTAATATGTAATGACACTGATAGTCGCGCAGCACCTCAGAGGTGAATGTTGCCGCCAATTACAGGAAGTGCAATCTTTGGTGATCACCGGGGTACTGACTGGTCGGAATACTAAAGAGGGGAGCATATCTAGGAGGAGACTACACTGTGGCGCCTTATTAGAAATTGGCTCCAAAAAATTAAAAATCATGTACCTGTCAGGTCCACGCGACTAACGGAGGGTTAATCCAGACGTCCTATTATATTTATAATTAAGAATACAGGCAATTATTTATAGTGACTGTATTTCCACTCAATTCAATGTTAATAATCACAGCATCAATAAACTCACATGATCATTTATATTACATCCATTCAGAAAAAGGCAGAACAAAATATTTTTATAACATGCTCTTGGAGTGTAGTAGCACCAAATAATAATGAATTGAACTGCATTGAAAACATACTGCAATATGTGGTATGTCATACATTTTCGATTTTGGGATTCTATTGGATTTTTAATCAAAATGAGTAGTTTTAGTGTCTTAAAAGATGACGCATGTCACCTTTCAATAGAAAAGATGAATAGGGCACAGTAAAAATTATTCGAATATGAGGGTTGGCTTGGTCAATTAATCCTCTGTAACACCAGCCAATAGGAAATATGTGAACTATAGTAGGAAAAAAAGTTTTATGAATGAAAATAATACCAATTTCAATTTTTCTTCTTTTAAAATAAAATATTAATTTAAAAATGAATTTTTTGTTCTCCTGAAAATCAACAGTTACTTGACTTACTACTTTTTGCATTATCAATGATGATGTGCTTTTATTATATGATATGTATACAAAAAGTGATTCTTACAGATACAAGCTAAGAAAACTGCAACTGTTTACAATACAGCTTAATTTTTCCGTCCTTGAAAGGATTAATTTAAACTAGTATCTTTTAACTGTGACTTAAATATGGATACTTACCAATGACATGTTAATATTTAGTTTTTTTATAAGTGATAAGAGAGATGTTATGCATTATTTGTGATTAAGATAAAATATTATGTTGATTTCTTTACAATATAAACATTACAATGAAACGTGATTTTCCTGAATTGTACGGAAAGTGACTTGGTAACTGGACTGATTTCCGAGCTCGGCTTCGCCTAACTCCTCAAATGAGACCTCGTTCCGAAAACACCCACTTCTCTCGTTAATGATGAAAATAATCATACAGATAATCTGTGAAATTATATAAAATATGTTTTCTCAGCTCCTAGGGCGCATTAGCAAGAACCCTCGGACATGTGTTGAATATTTTTCAACCTAGCATCTCCTAAAAAAGTCTCATTGAAATCAGTGTTGGCAAGATTGCAGCTTCCTCTAGTTAGTGTTTCAGAAGATCTTGAATACATAACTTTTCCACTGACTTACATTGTTTGAAACACTTGAGTTTATCTAAGAAAAAAGACGAATCAGTTTAGATCCACCGAATATTGTTCTAAGGGGTCAGTAGACATACTAGTTAGGACTTATTTTTTTCCCCGAAATAAACTATCTGTTGACCGAATCTTTGGGTGGCTATTTAACATTATTGTACAGTGGGAAGAGTCGTGCCTCATTGACACTTTAGCCAGACAGTTTTTAATTCTATGTCCTAATATCAATTTATCACATTTCATAGTAAATTAGATTTTAGATTATCATTATACTTTGGTTAAAAATATGTATACATTAATTGATTGAGCCTAAGTCAACCATTCAATTAATTCAAAAACAAGATAGTTCACAATTATAATACTTATAAAAAATGAAATAAAATGAAAAATATCAAATTATAATTGTACTAAAAAAAATTAAATAAAAAGAAAAATATGAATTGGTATGATAAAATATAAAAACTTACTTGGTTTAGTTCGTCTATGATCTTTGGCTGCTTGTTCTAAGATAGAATGCTGTCTGGCAAGTTGTTCCACAATTTCTTCTAATTTTTCTTTTTTAGTCCTTTCTTGCTGCAACATTTTTTCATATTTTTTGCTGAAGCTTTCAGCCAGTTTTACATACTCCTTAGCGGTCTGAAAATAAATTGATCACACTATTATTACACAATAATTAATTTTACTGACTCTTTTATGGAAAATTATAATTTTTTTTTTAATTTTGAGAACATAAAGGAGCACCGGGAGGAACACTGACAGAAGTATTAGAAGTTTTGCCTCTCTGCTCATTTACAATTAAAGTTATAAAACTATGATTGTTTTCGATACCGGGTAGTTCAGATACACCCTCTTCACTCATTTTTTAATATAAAAGCCAAGGGTTTATCTCTACCAACACACTAAAGAAAGACTTTAATTTATTTATCTGCAACCTATCTAAATTAAATTTCTATATTATTATTTTTAATTTGATATTAATTTAATCATTATTGTGGGTAACCACCTTGTTTTTAAATTATTTTAAATAATTTATTTTTGAAGAGAAAAGATTTGGCTCCGCCGGGAATCGAACCCGGGTCTTCTGTCTGCTTGACATGTGCGGTATGCTAACCATTGCACCACGGAGCTCGCTTCCAAACGGTGCCAAATCCTTCCTCTTCACTGACACCTCTCCCACGATCTCGCAAGTTTTGCGAGTATTTACGGGAGATGGACAATTTTTGTCCAATTTTGGGCATCTCTTGACGTTCGTCAATTTTTAAATTATTTTATATTAACGAAACAACAAAATGAACTAAAAAAACGTCCGTAGGCCGTCTTGTATCATTTAAACTTCCCAACTCTTTCTTGCGTATTTATATTCATATTCTGCTTATCTATTTACCCCCCCCCCCAAATATTTGCTGTTTTTGCAACTTAAGTCAAAGGATGGCGGTCCAAAAACAAGGTGGTTACCCAAAATAATGATTAAATTACTATAAAATAATTTAAAAATTGACGAACGTCAAGAGATGCCCAAAATTGGACAAAAATTGTCCATCTCCCGTAAATACTCGCAAAACTTGCGAGATCGTGGGAGATGTGTCAGTGAAGAGGAAGGATTTGGCACCGTTTGCAAGCAAGCTCCGTGGTGCAATGGTTAGCATACCGCGCATGTCACGCGGAAGACCCGGGTTCGATTCCCGGCGGAGCCAAATCCTTTCTCTTCAAAAATAAATTATTTAAAATTTTTAATTTAAAGTATATCATGGTTGAGCCTTGAAGAGGAAAAGGTAGCAACCATAATCTTGATGGATAGACAACATAACTCTATGAATTACAGACTTATAGAGAGCTACTAAATCCAAACAGGATGCCTACTTAGGTACCCCCTTAAATTACCGTATTTCACCAGATTATCAGTTGCAAGTTCATTGGTACTTAGTAGCATTCAAGCCACAGTCAAATTTGAGGGAAAAGGTGAATATATCACCAAAAGACGAAAAACAATGGATATGTCAAGCCAACCTTTGACTTAAGTTGCAAAAACAGCAAATATTTTGGGGGGGGGGGTAAATAGATAAGCAGAATATGAATATAAATACGCAAGAAAGAGTTGGGAAGTATAAATGATACAACAAGACGACTTACGGACGTTTTTTTAGTTCATTTTGTTCATAATATAACATTTAATTGATAACTTGCCACCACCATTACAACACCTCGTCTAAAAATAGATCAGCTACTTTGCCTGAACCAAGAATATATGAGTACATTTTATTTATCATTCTTCACTTAATTATTTAAATAGTTGGGTATTTAACTATAATAGCATTTATAATAAACAACTATTCGGATTACTCATAAGTGGTAAATTATCAGTAAATTTAAATAAACGTACTACAGAACTACACAAACCAAATATTAAACACTTGTTAGTTAAAAAAATAGATGACAATACTATTTAATTAATGAAGCTGAGTGAAGTGAATCAATCCTGTTTTTTCAGATCCATAGTCCAGAATAATGGCAGACTTAAGATATTGAAAAAAAAGACAACAACTGGCAAAAAAAAAAGTGGAATATCACATTTAAAGGTGCTAGTAGAGAGTGTGATGTTATATGTATCAGATACATGGCCGCTCAGCATTATCTAAGGGAAAAGATTTTTGGAAGTAAAAATGGATTTTTGGAGAAGAGCAGTCAGAATTTCTAGGATTGACAAATTCAGAAACTCCATCATAAAAGGAAAAATGGAAGTCATGCAGAGTATCCTAGAGGTGATAGAGGAGATTAAGATGGTAACCATAAGACAGATAGAAAGTGGCAGAATATCTAAGATAATAATGGATTAGGAGGCAGATGGAAGGAGAGGGAGAGGAAGACTCGCAGTCAGGTGGAAGGATAGAGTGGACATAATATACACGGTGGGCCAGACCCCCCTACCGTGCACCCCCCCCACATCCCTATAAATTGCATATCGTTGTGTTCCTTGTGATAAAAGATTAAGAAAAAGCCAATGTTCCCAGAAAAAAAAGTGGCCGCACTAACCGAAAATGGCATTCAAACATGGCGGAATGATGACTTTGATTTTAGTTAGTTTTTTGATTACTGACATTCACCATTATGCTTAATTTCGCCATAACTGGTATTTTATTAAAGCTAGATAGTTCTAGATTCAGAATAAATAAACAAACGTTCTAAAATAATTAGTTTTGACAACATAAAATACATTTAAAGTCAATTTTTTCAAGTCACTCGCGTAAAAGTTAAAATTCCAAGTTAATTTGTGATTAAACGGCCATCGTTAACGAAAAACAACCTGAAATAAAACATCTGGAGCAATTATTCTTCTTTAAAAATCAGTGGTCAAATTTTAAAATATATCAACTAGTTTCATAGAAAACGGACCTACAAGGCGAAAAGGCGCCGGTGACTCGGGCGAATCCAGTCCTCTGCCACATCGTTCAGTTCTCATACATCATATAATTACAGTGGGTTTAGGATATTTTTTTGAATGTATAATCGAGCCTATGTAACTGCAAGTTTTCAATTCATTAATTTACAGAAATAATTAATTATAATTTTTTTTTTTTTTTTTTTTTTTTTTTTTTTTTTTTTAATATAAATTTGATAAATAAAGGATATAAATCTGATAAATAATAATGAATTAGTCGCAGATTGCACATTATCTAAACCTCACTTATATTGACATAAACTGGTTATCTTGAAATTAAATAATAATGTTCTCATGGTAGTAGTTGGGTTACAGACACTGGCTTCTGATCATTCGTGAAATTTGAAATAAATGCATTTTTGCAAAGTATTGATTGTTTACAGATTTAAAAACAACCTAAATAAAAAAGATATATAAAAAGTTCTGTTTGTTCGTTGATATGTAGAAATTATTCGTAAAACAATTTAGGAAGTATATACATAATAATAATAATAATAAAGGCTTAACGAACCCGAAGGTTCGATGCCGACACCAGCACTCGCTCCCTGCACACCTCCATCCATCGACCGTCTTCCAGACCCAGCTTCGATAGATCCGCCCTAACAAAATCCTCCCACCTCCGTCTCGGCCTGCCCCTCGGACGTTTCCCATTCGGCACCGCGCCTATCAATCTTTTCGGAATTCGTTCACAGCCAAGTTTCGCAATTTTACACGCCCATTTCATTCGTCTTGCTGCAATCACGTCAATTATATTTACTGGGTAAAGCTCGCTCAGTTCGGCGTTATGTAAGCGTCTAAATTCTCCAGTTAGTTCATCCCTCTTCGGTCCGAATATTCTGCGCAATACTTTATTTTCAAAAACTCTGAGCCTTTGCTCATCCCTCAATGTCAGCGGCCAAGTTTCGTATCCGTAAAGGACCGTTGGAAGAATAATAGTTTTGTAAATCCTAATTTTTAAGTTTCGGGACAGAAGGCGTGAGCTAAGCAATTTCGCGACTGAAAAGTAGCAAGCATTACCGGCTTTTAATCTAGCCTTAATTTCCTCATCGATTTCGTTTTTTCTAGTTACCCTCGCCCCTAAATATCTAAATTTCTCTACGTGTTCAAACGTGTTCCCCCCTACATTGATATCAGCGAAATCCTCACCACTTCTACGACTAACCATATATTTTGTCTTATCCTTATTTATTTCTAGTCCAAGTTCTTTTCCGACTTTCATCAACTGTGTTCATTTCTATGGTTTCCACGTCCTCCCCAAGCAATACCAAATCATCGGCATATCCAAGCACGGGTATATTCCCTCCCAAATTCAAACCCTTTCCGGTACGTGTCACCTCCCTAATGGCATATTCCAGCACTAAATTAAATAAAACAGGTGAGAGAGAATCTCCTTGTTTCAAACCAGAGCGGACCTCGAACTTCTCAGAAAAATAATTACCGATTCTAACTTTATTGAACGTTTCAGTCATACACATTTTTACTAAGTTTACTAATTTTTTTGGTATTCCCTGCTCGACCATAATGTCATACAACTTTTGGCGGTTAATAGAGTCATATGCCTTTTTGAAATCGATAAAAAGCTGATGTACTATTCCGTTATACTCTAATTTTTTCTCTAATATTTGGCGGAGAGAGAATATTTGGTCAACGGTTGAACGGTTTTGCCTGAAACCACATTGATATTCTCCAATAATTTCCTCCGCGTATTCAGTGATTCGACTAGTTAGGATTAACGTAAATATTTTATAGCAAACCGGAAGGAGTGAGATTCCGCGATAGTTATTGCAATCCGTTTTTGATCCCTTTTTGTAAATCGGAATGAGAATAGATTCTTTCCAATCTTCGGGTATCTTTTCTTGTTCCCACATCTTTTTAACCAAAAGAAATATTTTTGAAGTCCCAGCTTCTCCGCATGCCTTTATTAATTCGCTAGGGATATTGTCTGTTCCCGCTGCTTTATGAGATTTTAATTTTCCACTGCTATTTCAACCTCCTCTTTACTCGGTTCTTCAATTAACGGTTCAGCACTCTGGTATTCCGAAGGGGAAGATAGACTATTATTTTCCGTATTTAAAATACTATCAAAATGATCCTTGAACCGTCTTAAGATATCTACCGGATCGGCCAGGATATTGTTGTTTTCATCCCTAATTCCAGTTGTAACCGGGCCCGACCGTTTACGAATTCTGTTTATGCCTTTGTACATGGCTTTAACGTTATTCTCGATTTTGTTACTTTCAATCGCTATTATTTTATTTTTGAGATATTCTCGCTTCTTAAATTTGTGCAGTTTAGTAGTTTCTTTTCTTAATGCTCGAAGATTAGCAAGATCGATTTCGTTAGGAATATATAACGCTTCTAATTTAGCGGCTTTTCTTTTGTCGCACATGGTCATACATTCTTCATCGAACCAAGGTTTATTTTTATTTTCCCTTTTTCCAAGACACGAGTTGTCGACCTCTTTAATACTATCCCTGATACCTTCCCACAACTTATCAATGTCTTCGTTATCCTCGTCAGAGGATTCCAACGCCTCAAACCTATTTTTGACTTCCAGTTCGAATTGTTTTCTAATCGTCGGAATTTTTAACTTCTCGACATTAAAATTATCATATTTAAAACCAGCCTCATTTTTCCTTTGTATTAAGTCTCTGGCGAATTTTCGCGATTACTAGTTCACGATCCGATCCGCATTCGGCCCCACGATATGATCGAATATTAATTACGCCTTTGTGCCACCTACGTTGAACCAAGACGTGATCAATTTGATTACGGGTTTGCGAATCCGGTGACGTCCAAGTATATTTAAGGAAGTATATACATAACACAATTTAATAGCTCACAACAATTAATGAGGAAAACCAATTAAAATATGTAAGTATTCATGCATCTAAGGTCTATAATCCACGAAGTTGTGGCCTTTTTCGGCTTCTGGCATATAACTACAAATCAAAAAGTTTACTTCCTCTTTTTTTTTAAAAAAGGGTATACTAATAAAAATAAAATGAAATATTTGAAGTTGAAATCGGATTAGTTATTTAGCAAAATTCGAACATGAAAGATCGGTAATTTTTATCATTTTGGTGAAAACTCATGTTTCAACGCCTATAACTCGACAATATGTACTCTAAATGAAAAATGTCACAGATAAAAATTTTAGGACATTAAATTTAGCATAAAATAAGCCCATTTATTTTAAAATTAACTTATTCCTGCGAAGAGATACAAATGAAAAAGTGAAAGTATTTGTAGCGCTTACTTCATTATTTTAACTATATCTTCATTCCTTCATATATCTACATGTCAAAAAGTTTACTTTCTCCTTTTTTCAAAAAAAGGGTATACTAATACAAATAAAATGAAATATTTGGAATGGAAATCGGATTAGTTATTTAGGCAAATTCGAACTTGAAAGATCGGTAATTTTTACCATTTTGGTAGAAACTCATGTTCCAACGCCTACAACTTGACAATATGTACTCTAAATGAAAAATGTTACAGATAAAAGTTTTAGAACATTAAATTTAGCATAAAATAAGCCCACCTAAATAGTTAGTTCTGTGAATATTATATCATATCCCCTTAGGTTTCATAAAAAGAAGGAATCAAGCGCAACGAATACTTCCACGTTTCCATTTGTATCTCTACTTAGTAATAAGTTAATTTAAAAATAAATGGGCTTGTTTTATGCTAAATTTAATGCTCTAAAATTTTATCTGTTACATTTTTCATTTAGAGTACATATTGTCAAGTTGTAGGCGTTGGAAAATGAGTTTCTGGATGGAACAATGGAACAATCAATACTTTGCAAAAATGCATTTATTTCAAATTTCACGAATGATCAGAAGCCAGTGTCTGCAACCCAACTACTACCATGAGAACATTATTATTTAATTTCAAGATAACCAGTTTATGTCAATATAAGTGAGGTTTAGATAAGGTGCAATCTGCGACTAATTCATTATTATTTATCAGATTTATATCCTTTATTTATCAAATTTATAAAAAAGAAAAAAAAAAAAAAAAAAAAAAAAAAAAAAAAAAAAAAGTTATATTAATTATTTCTGTAAATTAATAAATTGAAAACTTGCAGTTACATAGGCTCGATTATACATTCAAAATAATATCCTAAACCCGCTGTAATTATATAATGTATGAAAACTGAACGATGTGGCAGAGGACTGGATTCGCCCGAGTCACCAGCGCCTTTTCGCCTTGTAGGTCCGTTTTCTATGAAACTAGTTGATATATTTTAAAATTTGACCACTGATTTTTAAAGAAGAATAATTGCTCCAGATGTTTTATTTCAGGTTGTTTTTCGTTAACGATGGCCATTTAATCACAAATTAACTTGGAATTTTAACTTTTATGCGAGTGACTTGAAAAAATTGATTTTAAATGTATTTTATGTTGTCCAAACTAATTATTTTAGAACGTTTGTTTATTTATTCTGAATCTAGAACTATCTAGCTTTAATAAAATACCAGTTATGGCGAAATTAAGCATAATGGTGAATGTCAGTAATCAAAAAACTAACTAAAATCAAAGTCGTCATTCCGCCATGTTTGAATGCCATTTTCGGTTAGTGCGGCCACTTTTTTTTCTGGGAACATTGGCTTTTTCTTAATCTTTTATCACAAGGAACACAACGATGTGCAATTTATAGGGATGTGGGAGGGGGATGCACGGTAGGGGGGTCTGGCCCACGTACTAATATGGCAGGCAGGGGACTGTTGGAGGAGTCGTTTGACGCTCTGGACCGGCAGATACTGGAGTTTGGTTGAGGAAACCTTCAAAATCAAGGAATTCATAGAAAAATGTCCTATACAAGTCCTAATGTCCTAATTCATTTTTTTTTTTGTAATTTTGCGGATTATCCATGGTGGTTACACCACCCTTTTCCGGGGATAATCAGGAGTTTACTGAATATCAAAAAATCGGATAATTTAAACTCTACCTTTATCTTAAAACAATACCTAAAAATAGTACAGTATACTTTGATTAACCATCACCGTTGGAACCAGGGACGTGAAGGAGAATCGAGTGGACGGATAACAGAAATACAATAAAAAAATATCTTAACCCATAAATAGCATCAAAATTACCCTAATTTTGTTGATTTAAACATAAATTAAAAACATTTTTATTAAATTACTAAAAAAGATTTATAGTTGAAAACTAACAGTTGTTGTTTCGAAATGAATAATGGTGAATATGTCCTTCAAGACCCCTGACAGTAGCCGGGGGAGGGATAAGGGACAGAAAAAAAAATTTAGCAGATAAAAAGCGGGTGAGACTGGCTTCCCCCCAGTTTGGAGTTATCTCGTCGTTAGCTTGTGGGGACCAACTTAATTTGGCGAGATATATCGTCTGGAACCATGAAAGGGTTAATAGTCTCACCAAGACGAACTTCATCTCCTGTTACCATGTATTTGGTATTTTCTTCATTTTTACCTCTAACTCTAGTACTCTGGCAGCCCCCAACAGTGCTAAAAATCCCTCTCTGACTGACTCCGAAGATCGCCCCACAATGTCTAAAAATCTCTTTAAAAAGAACAACAACGGGCAAAAAAAAAGTGGAATGCATACAGCATCTGCAAAGGCTAAGAGAATGTTAATAGTTCTGTTAGTTTGCAGACCAGCGTCCCTAACTGCTTTCAGTTAAAAAGAAGAAATGCCAGTGTACTCCTTGGCGAAGTCCTTTCTAGAGAACTTTTTTGTTCTTTGTCCACCAACCTGCACAGTGCACTTCAAATCCCTCATGGTCAGCTTTACCAAGTGTATTAGCTTCTCTGGGATATAATAATCTTCTAGTGCCTTGTATAGCTCTTCCCGATTAATGCTGTTGTAAGCTGCCTTGAAGTCCATGAAAAGGTGATGGGTATTAATTAGATATTCATTTCCCCTCTCTAGAATGGTTCTGAGGCAGAAGATTTGATCTGTGGTAGATCTTCCTTGTCTAAATCCACACTGTTATGGACCAAGCTCCTGTTTTGCATAGGGTAAGAGATGTTGGAAGAGTATGTTAGATAGAATCTTATATCCACAAGATAGAAGAGAGATAACCCTGTAATTTTGACATTGGTGTCTGTCTCATTTCTTGAAAACAGCGCTAATAACTGCTTTTTTCCAATCTTCCAGCAATATCTCTTCCTCCCAGATGCACAAGATAAGATCTTGTAATCTCTTTGACAGCTGTTCACCTCTGTGCTTGCAGAGTTCGGCGGGCAGTTCATCGGCTCCAGATGCCTTATTATTCTTGAGTCTACCAATGGCATCTGTTATCTCTTCATCATCTGGTGGTTCAAGGTTTGAATCCCGGCTACCATCTGGAAAGTCCTCTCTGGTGTCTGATCCACACTGAACCATGTCGAGAAGCCCTTCAAAGTGACTCTTCCATAGTAAATAGTATAGGATATATATAGTAAGTAGTATACTAGTAAATAGTATTGTAAATAGTAATAGGATGTCCTCCTTGCAGGCAATTATTTTCCCATTCTTGTCTTTACAGGTTTCCGGCAAAGTTGCTTGGCACCTTCTCCTTTTATTGACACTCCTGAAAAAGTATCTTGATTCTTTCTCCCTCCAGAGTTTTTCAGTCCTCTCTAGTTCCTCTTTTTCCCTTTGTCTCTTTTTCCTTTGATGGAGTCATTTTTCCTCACTCCTCTTCTTTCTATATTCTTCTATAGCACTCAGAGTCCCTTTCCTCAGTATATTCTTATATGCATGGAGCATTACATTCTCCATCAAACCATGGGGACCTCATCTCATTTTCTCTTGGTCCCAGTACGTTGTTGGCTGACTCATGCATTGCAGTCACACGGCTTGACCAAAGGAGTTCTATGTTTTCCATATCCACAGCTTGAACATAGATGTTCTCATCTAGCTTTTTAATGCACAGTTGTTTGGTATCTGGTTCCTGGAGCTCCCTAAGGTTATAATGCCAAGGTTTAATAGCTGGGCCTCCTGTTTTTTAAAAAGAGATCTTAGGAGTGATGTGGGCAATACACAGGAAGTGGTCCAAATCCACGTTGGCACTTCAAAACATTCTCACATTTTTAAGGCTAGACTTGTGCCTTTTATCAACAAGGCTGCAATCTGTTTGGTTAACATGTGCCCTGTCTGGTGAGGTCCAGGTGCCTTTATGAATATCCTTGTGTGCAAAGAGGGTACTTCTAATTATCATGTCTCTGGGTTAATGAGTCTTGTACCATCGTCATTAGACACATCGGAGGCTATACTTTACAAGATTGGATGATACATCTCCTCCTTCCCTATTTTAGCATTACTGTCCCCGACTATTTTCAGGTCGTACACTGATCAAGGGTCAATTCCAGTTGCTCATAAAACGAGTCCTTATCCACTTCACTTGAAGCTTCCGTCGGGGCATGGACGCTTATAATATTGAAGTTACAGAACTTCCCACAAATCCTTAGCACACAAATGCTGATTGAAAATAGTTGTTTTTTTGTTTTTGTTTTTTTTCATTTCAGAAAGGTTTTTCAACAGGTCAGATTTGTTGAGTTTTGCTTGTTAATTAGCAGTATTGTACAGTATTTTTTTATTAGTCACGTTTATGGGTCTTGTTGTAGGACAGATATCTATTTTATTTATTTATTTAGTAATTTATTTCTGTTATTTCCAACTAAAAATACAGTTCCAAACAAATTCATGGGCCCAGGACTATCAAGAATGTATGGTAAGGCAATTAAAGGTTAAAAATATGTTGGTCTTACATGCATCCGAAAACCACGAATCAATGTGGAATTAAAGACCCATAGGATTTCGACTGCTCTCCAATTCCAAGAATTGTACACTCCTAGTTATTCCACATCTTTACAATGTTATTGAAGCTACAGACACGCTCATGTTCTGAATAATGATATTCCTATTCAATTTTATTTGTATTCATTAATTATCCTTTTACTGACCACTGTGACATGAGGTCAATCAACTTCATAGACAACAGAAAAAGACAAAGTTTTTTATATTAACATTTAAAAAAATTCCAGATAAATAATGCTATAACATCTTTACTTACATTCATCATTGCATTAGAAGTAATACGAAGAAGAGTTGCTTTCTCATTAATAGCTTTCATTTTTCCTGACAAAGATTGACCAGAATCAATAAGATCTAACTCAGAAAGAGCTCTTTGAAGAGCTGAATCCCGCTTAGAAATAAGTTGGCTACATGTTTCCATTTGCTCTAAACATGCTGATATTTCCTTCATAATTAATGAAACTTCGCATTTTTGACCAGATTCATATGCATCATCTTCTTCATCTAAAATAATAAAAGAATAACACTTCAACAATTTTAATTTGAAGGATAAAAAAGTTTTAAAACAATATACATTATTTTCAGAAATAATTGTGGAACATATTCCTAAATTTGTGTAGATAAAAATCTTATTACCATTAACATTAAATTAAATAAATAATTAAAATTATTTCTCAAATGTATTTTTTTGTAGGTGTCATATTACTAAGACACTTAACACATGAAGTGCCTTAGTGATACGAGGGACAGTCCAGTGGCAATTGGACCTTTATTCCCTTGTTCTGTTCTATTCTACAAGACAAACTTTACCTTGTACCTCCGTAATGATGAATTTCAGTCTTTAGGACCTGCTCAGAACTGGAAAAGAAAAAAAAAAAATTGGCATGGCATATGTTAATACTTACTTGATGATAGAGCCAACATTTTGAAGATTACTTTATTCTTCAGAACTGAAATATAGCCATTAACCCAACAAAAATAAAAGACAGAAAGAAAGTTATGATCAACTGAACAATTTATTGGTTCATAACTCAAATATTATCCGTTTTGTCGATTATCTAAATAAAAAATTAAAAGGTTTTTAAATTCCTACAGATTTAAGATGATTCTTCACCAACATAAAAGTAAATAGAGGTGCTGAGCTGAATACAGGCCACCACTTAATGAGTCCAGTAGGATTGTGAAGCAAGCAAAAAATAGATCTTGGGAAGATTTTAGAGCTGAGATCTAAAAGAATTTTGAAACAAAATATAAGGAAATTCTGGAATGTAGTCAAGAGCATTAGAGGTAAGAAAGGTAAGCAAGTGAGGTCCATAAAGAATATAGACGGTCAGCTGATAAACAACAATAAAAAATTTTTGGAAGTTTGGAGGAAACATTACCCAAGTTCTCCACTCCACACAAACAGTCTAAGTTCTCCACGAGGAACAAGAAGACATTGGTGATGATAAGAGGAGGCATAGAGGGGTTAAGGGGTTGTGAGGAGGTAGCACCTAAGGGATTGGTCCTCCCCAAACCCCAGGGGAACAGCTGATGAGAAAAGCGAAATCCCCGAGGACACTAGTCCCAAGACCGTCCGTGCGCGACCTTAGTCACATCCTGCTCAAGGTGGCCCTGCTTTTACCAATCATGGCAGATCTCGACTGGGAGGCCATAAAAAAAATCCCTGGTGATGGGCAGCAGCTTCACCAGTACTCACATGGGGCCAAAAACAGTATGATTTCGGATGGGCCCATGAACAGACATCTTCAGGCGGAGTAGGAGACCTACGGTATGGCTGAAGAACTGCAAGGTGCAAATAGTCTCATCACTCATTCGAGGCAAATGAAAATAGGACTCCACGCACTTACATCCCATCATGGCTACAACTGGATGGATTATTTTGGAACGAGGTGGTACTCTTGCGAATTCCTGCCGGGCAAGTAGTGCATTTGGCCCTACTCGGAGGGTCCGCTCCTATGCTACCAGTGGTAAAAATTCCCCCCCCCCCCCGGTCGGGGGGATCGGAGCGATGATCGGACAGGGGATCTTGGCTACTGACCAAAAAAATAGCCTCACTATCATGCAATGAAATGCAGAAGGCTTGCTAAACAAAAAACTAAGCCTGATAAACAGAATCCATGAAGAAAGTATGGACATAGTTCACATAAAGGAGACCTATCTAAATCCCAATCTACTATTTAGTGTGAGGGGTTATCAAGTCTTCAGGGAAAATCGCGTCGGTCGTAATAAGGTAGGTATCATTACAAATGGTAAAAATCTCGCTTCTAGCCAAAGATATACCTTTGCAGGATCAATATGAAAACACTGAAGTAGAGATCCTTTGTACATTAGTTCAAATTGGCGATAGACAACTGAAAGTGTACAACTACTATTGCCCCAATGATAAAATGCTTTCCCTTCAAGCCATGGACGTTCCAGAATACGACTGCCTAGTAATAGGCGACTTCAATGCTCACTCCCCCTCATGGGACTATCGGGATCTGGACCAGCGTGTTGAAGAAGTTAAAACATGGCATATCGAAGCCTCCCTCCAACTTGTCAACAATCCTGGAGACCCACCTTCATTCTACTCACGGACCTACGACTACAACTACGACTCCAGACTTACCGTTTGCTTCAAATAACCTGGCTAATGCTACACAGCGAGTGGTGGAAAACCAACTTGGAGGAAGTGACCACAGGCCAATTAAACTTGAAATCAACTTATATCAACCAGCACCTGAAGCACCTCCCCTACCAAGATGGAATTTCAAAAAAGCCAAATGGAACACCTATACCGATCTTGCAAACAGGTACACCTCTAATATTAATGTAGCATCCAAGAAGCTCAACCTATCTGCCAAACGCTTTGCCTCAGTACTATTACAAGCAGCAAAGGAAATTATTCCCAGAGGTTGCAGAAAGCAGTACAAGCCATATTGGATGGAGGAGCTAAACTAGTTGGAAAACACTGTTTCGCAGCTGCGTGATGAGGCTGAAAAAAAACCATCCTCTTATAATAATATAAAGCTAAAAGAAGCTACTGTAAAACTGCGCTATGAGATCCAGATATCTAAAAAGAAGGCCTGGCGCGAAAAACCAGAGGGGCTCAACTTGGATAGAGAGGGAAGGAAACTTTGGAGACTGGCAAAATCACTATCTGGAGACTCAAACAAAAACAATCCATTGGCTCTGGAATAAAATGGCAAGCTAATCTCTGGAAAAGCAGCAGGAGATGTCCTGATCGACCATATATGCAAAAGTGGACCTATCAATATAAGTCCTGCAAGGAAAATAGAAATGAAGATAAAAGTAAATAAAATCCTTCGGGACACAAAATCTAAGAAAGGAGTGCTGGATCAATTGTTTACTTTGCAAGAATTAAATAATGCCATCAACAATCTGAAATCGAAGAGTGCTCCTGGAATCGATGGCATCCTAAATGAGTTTCTCACTCACTTGGGGCTCCAAACCAAAAAGCGTCTCCTAAAGCTCTTCAATGCCAGTTGGAAGATAGGTAAAGTACCAGAGACCTGGAAGGAAGGAGTAATCATCCCAATACTGAAAGAAGGTAAACTAAAAACCGTCCCAAACAGCTATCGTCCCATTACCCTACTTAGCTGTATGGGAAAACTGATGGAGAGACTTGTAAACAACATGAAAAAAATGAGGTGATAGTTCCTGAGCAGGCCGGTTTCTGCAGATTTCGCTCTACAGAAGATCAAGTTGCTTATATCGCCCAAGAAATAGAAGATGGTTTTCAAGAAAAGGAGCACACTCTCGCAGTTTGGGTCGATTTGGAAAAGGCATTCGATAAAGTGTGGACATTGGCATAAATGGGAAAGCCCTCAGATGGCTTACCGACTATCTCAAGGATCGAAAAGGGAGAGTCAATGTAAGAAGTATAAGAGGCCGGACAAGGAAATTTGAAAATGGTGTTCCTCAGGGAGGAGTACTTTCTCCAGTTCTTAATATTTATAAATGACACAATCCAAGAACTGCGAAATAATTTCAAAGCATCTCTTTTTGCCGACGATATTGCCTTGTAGAACAGATCGACTTCTATACTTGCAGTGAAGTACGGTATGCAGATGACCTTGGATAGTCTCAGCCAGTGGACTGAAAAATGGGCAATCACTGTCAATCCACTAAAAACAAAATATTCAATCTTTAGCCTCTCCACAAATATGCCAGATGCCCTAAACCTCAAATTCCAACAAGACAACGTATTGAAAGAAGAAAATTCAACATATCTTGGAATTAAGCTAGACCCAAGACTCACTTGGAAACCTCACATCGAGCAGTCTATTCGCAAGAGGATGACAAGAACTGCCCTTATGAAGAAAATAGCAGGATCTAGCTATGGTGCAGACTTAAGAACTCTATGGAATTGGGGTTACAATGTGTATCTTATATTTCTCGATTTGAAAGCAGCATTTGATACGATCCCCCGTCAGGGCACTTAAGCAAAAGCAGATACCTCTAAACTTAATAAATGCCATGAAAGCTGTATATGACGATCCTAAAGGAATAGTTGGCATGAATGTAATGAAATCTTCTCCCTTAATGCGTAATGCATATAGGAAGAGATGTACAGGAACTCAATATATTAAGCAGTGGTTAAAAATTAGAGACGGTGGAATGCTACGAATACCTAGGGAAGATCATTAGCAATAATGGAAGAATCGACCAGGATGTGCTGAACTGGATAAGGAAAGCCAATGGTGTACTCTACCAGATATCCAACAATCTAATTGGGAAGCAAAAAAGTCAAAATGAGACTCTTCAAGAAAGTGTTCCTTCCAGTCTTACAATATGGGTCAGAAAGTTATACAGTTCTAGACAGGCATGTTGGCAAGATCACGGAGGCAGAAATGAGGTTCCCGAGAAGAGCTGATGGTAAAATTAAGCTTGGCCGAGCGAGAAATGAAACTGACCGGGAAAACTTGGGCGTGAGACTCCTTAGAGGATGCCCTCATTGAATGCCAACTCAAGTGATTCGGCCACGTTAGTAGAATGGGAGATGAATGGAGAGCGAGGTGGCTATTGGAAGCAAGGCATCGATGGCAGCGACCAGTTGGTAGACTGAGGCCTACATATAATGGATATTTAGAGAAACTTGTGAGTAAGATGGGGTGCTCTCGGGCAGAAATGAGAAGAATGGCTCAGGATAGGGGAAGATTTAGGAAGTGGTGTGAGAAAGCTACTCCACCCCTTAAGGCACAAAGGAGATAGTAAAAGATATAAAATTCCTACAAAATGAAAAACATTATACAAATCGAAGCATTGCCAGGAAACTTATAGCCTATTGAATTTTTACACAGAACTTGGTTTATAAATTTACTAATGAACTATTATTTATGTAAAACAAACAAATAAATAATAGTAATAATGACTGTATTTTTTTGCTTTTAAATAATTTTAAACTTACTTAATTTAATTTTGCATTAATATTAATATTTAGTCACTTACTAATATTAACTTTGATCAACATGAAACTTTTATGTAATCAGCAATATCTATTGTAACTCTATCAAGATTAATTGTAATATGACAAGAATGCGACATGTCAGCTTTGTCCAAGATTATCCAAGAACATATTTATTCTAAAACCTTGATAATGGCCTCAAATTGATGTAAAACTTTAGATCAAACAATATTACAAAAAATTATCACAAATAGAAGAAAAAAAAAAGAGAGACAGATTTGTTATACAAGCGCACTCATAAGCTCACAAACATCATGGAATGAATAAAAAAAAGACATTTAAAAAAAATAAAAAAAGATTAATAGTTAAAAAAATTAATCTTCAATAAAATTAATCAAAATTTACCAGATTCTACATTTTTGTAGCATTTTGATTTTGCTAATTCAAGTGCTGTCACCCATCTTTGCCGTTCAACTTCATTTGCTGCCCTCAAATGGAAACTCTGAGTAGAGCCATTAGAAATTACAAAAGTACATGAATCGGCTATATCTATAGTAGCTCCATCAAGACAAATTGTACCACGACATGTATGTGACATCTCAGCTTTGTTCCTTAAAAAAAAAAAAAAAAAATATTACTTAAATAAATGAAATATAAATACACATTATTTAAAGACAGAAAAACTGTGCTATTAACATTATTCTCTTCCAAATGCTAAGGATTTTAGAATATTCATATTTGGACTGTATATAATGTTTTTCTGTTTCTTAATACCCCCCTCCTAAAAGAGGGTTCATGACTGAGCTAGGAATCCTCAAAAATCATTGATTGATAGATGCATTATCATGCTGATTTGTTTTCCTGGGTTGTAGTAGCACCAGTTTCCATACCTTATTTTCCTATCACAAACTCTGGGCAATTATCCTGGGTCAACTCCAAAGTTCAAATCTGGCTTTAAGGAAAACTATACCTAGCCTAGCCATAAATTCTGTCACAAAAAAAAAAAACTTGAAAAAAACGAGAGTGCTATAAAAATGTTTATTACATTATATTAATGTACAACGAATAAAAACTTCGATTATAAAATTATAATTCAAAATGTCCTCCTTTTGCACGAACACAGGCCTTCAAACGACCTGACCACTCTTCTATGGCGGCATGCACCTTTTTCATGGGGAAATTTGTAACAGAATATTCCAGGGATCTCTTCAATGATTCTATGTTAGGGTGTCTCACTCTGCAGGCCATGTCCTCCAAGTCAGACCACAGTTTGTAACCCAGAGGGTTGAGGTCCGGACTACCAGAGGGCCATTGTTCAGCAGTTATAAATTCAGGGAGATTTTTGTGTAGCCAGGCTTGCGTACTTTTTGCTTTATGTGCTGGAGCTGAATCCTGCTGCAATATCCAGTGCTTCTCAGCTAAAAGGGTATCGTTCAAGGGAAGTACAACATTCTCCAGCACATCCTCCTGGTATGTTTTAGTCTTCATTTTTACTCCTTGATTGCAAAAATGGAGGTTCGTTACACCTTCCCAGCTAACTCCCCACCAAACCATCACACTTGAAGGATGGTGGCCTCTTTCCGGCTTTGGCTGGTTCCTTGGAGATGGTAGCATAAACCCTATCATTTTGTTTATTCAACTTCTCCTCTACAGTAAAAAATTTTTCATTTGTGAAAAGAATTTGTCTGTGCAGGTTATCTGCGTAACTGCTGAGCAATGCTTTACTTCTTTCTATTCTCCCCTTCTTCAGAGAAGGAGTAAGAAGATGACCAGTGGCGCGTCAGTAGACCCTTAGACCAAGGTCTTCACCAATAATTCTTGATATTGTTCTTGCTGATGTATTGATCTCCCAGGCTAGGATTTTTTTTTTTGGAAGATGATTTCTTGCAATGCGTGCCCTCACTGCTTTTATCTTAGCTGGCCGAGGCCGGTCCTATCTTTGGATCGAGGCCGGTCCTGACTACCACCGGTCTCCTTGTATTTGTCGATGGTGCAATAAACAAAACGACTGAATCCTAAGGGTTTTAAAATTTTGAAAATTTCAGTCGGAGTTTTACCGCACTGGAACAGACAAAAAACACTGGCACCGTTTTCTTTTCTTGACCCTTCCATCTCAATAACAGGAAGTTGACTGACATGATTTACCTGGCTGGCTAGAGGGACCTTTAGCCCTGCAGGATTCAGCAAGACCAAGGCCATCCCTTCTTATCTTAGAGATAAAACTAATCACATGAGCTGTGACAGAATTTATGGCTAGACTAGGTAATATTCTGTTATAGATCATCTTCATGGTCAAGAGCACCTCCCAGGGCAAATCCAGCTTCTATAAAATGGGTACTCTTACTTAAAAATCAAGGGGGGAAACTGGTGGATTAGCATGGTCCCAGTCAAATCACTTCCTTGCACAACCGACCAAGAAACTTCATGGGTTCAGTAGTGAACCCAAGACACTTCATGGGTTATACCGGTACAGGTTTTTTCCCCCCTAGTTTCTTTGTAAGATCTACCAGAACTAGAAATGCTCCTCTGACAGCTTGTTGAGATCGCCTAATCACCTCGATGTTGTCTGATGTGGAAAGCTGCGCACTTCAATAAAATATAGTATACCCAAACTGTATGCCTGACACTCTCACAGTGTTCTCTAGGGCAATAAAATAAAAGGCATATGAGGGCATCACCCTGTTTTAATTTCTCCATCCTTCACGAGCATACAGGAGAAAATAAATGAACAGGTGGTACAAGAATACTTTATATCTGAAGGACAGCAAGGGTATGCCTCAGTAGTTCCTAACAGTCGGGCGATTACCCTTCTTGAGGACAGAAAGTATATAAATGAACCTAAATGTGGTCCTATATGGAGCCTTCAAAGTTTAAACTTGTTTGACGCAGGGAGGTGGACTCTAATTTTTGTAGCATTAAAGAAAGAAAGACGCGTGAAAAAGTAGGGGTTAACATAGGAATTGATCATAAAACCAAAAATGTGTAGATGATATATAGCTTTCCTCAAAAGTTGTCAATTCCCTTCAGAGTCTTAGCGAGACTTTATGTAAAGTCTCCCTAAGACTCTGAAGGGAATAAGAGAACATTCAATACTTTTTGAATGTTTATTTCTTTTTCATTTAGATTTATTTTCAAAATAAATACTTTTTGTTAATATGTTGATCTTTAGATAATTTCCTAAGTTTCAATTTGTTTCCTCACTTAGATGCCTATTGCTTTCCCAGAATCATATTTATTGTTATTAACCCTTTCATGGCTATGGACGATATATCTCGGGGAAAAAGTCGGACCCCACAAGCGGACGACGAGATAACTCGTGGTGGGCCGCCGGTCCCCAGTAGCAGAAGATGATATATCTCGCAATCGGTTTTTCATTTATTTAATGTCCTCAGCTTCACACAAGATAACTTGTCATGACTGAGGCACATCCTAGTGGATCCACCGAGACTTAATAAGTAAATCTAGCGACGCTAGGCTGCAGGGGTGTCTCTATTGCGGAAATATTTGTTCCGGCCCGGTAGCAGCCTATCATAGGGGGGGAAGCCCCTCTCACCCCTTTTTTACCAGCTAAATTTTTTTTTCTGTCCTTATCCCTCCCCCGGCTACCGTCAGGGGTCTTGAAGGACATATTTACCATTATTCATTTCGAGTTCTAGACGCTCTGAGCGATAGTCCTCCGTGTTTTTTGGTGATATTCACTGTTTTATTTCTCCATGTAATGTGTTATTGCAATCGATAATCTAGCATTTTAATTTATTGAAATAATGATAAAGGTATTATAGAACCATAAATAATAAATAAAACATTAAGAAATAGTCGGAGAAGGTTATGAGGAGTTGAAGAAGTTGAGACAGTCAGCGGCAGAGAGTGGCCTGCACGCCTTAGCTTGGGGAATGTAAAAGCCGGCCTGTCTGTTCAGTCTGTTCAGCTTCTCGTAGCAACTTTCGTTCCAAGTGTTTAGCTGATAAAGGGTTAATACTTATTTTATTCAATAATCAACAAAAGTAAAGGGAGCCATGATTATTATTGCTCAGAAACTTAGACATTGTTTAATTCATCTTTTAGAAAATAATGTAATATAAAATTTTAGTTAACAGCTGAAATGGTCCGGTAGACTGTTATCATTTGTAGGAAAAAATTAAAATTCATTGTTTTGTTGATTCAGCTTCTATAACATAAATGGTAGGGACATGATGGTAAACGCAGTTATTAGTATTTAGTAATAAGAAGTTGTTATAGTTTAAATGACAGACCCTCAGCAAGCTTAAGCATTCCACAAACAGTGAGTTCATGTGATATGGTACTCATCCATCATTTTGCAGTGAACTTGTGAAGTAGTATAGAAAGCAGTGTTTATTATAGACTTATCACAAAGAGATATTTCCACATTGGTTGATTTAATTTTAATTATGTACCATAATAATTCTGATCTTTATCCAGACTGTCATGATAGGTCTACCCACTTTGTATAACATCTAGCTCTGCAGATACAATGAAAGAATGATTAAAGTGAATTATTCCTTTAGTCGTTCATCTTATCCTTATACACTTTTTAGCTACATTTTTCATCAGTACTAATTCAATCATTGAGTCAATTGACCAGTTTTAAATAAATATTTACAAATTTATTACTAGCATTCTTAGGCATTTTATTCACAGACACTTGCCACATTCCCAATATATTTTCCTTCTTGTGCAAAACATAGGTATTCAATTGAATTTAATAAATATGAATAAAGAAATTTTGAAGTTAAACAGAATTAATTTTATAGGATTATCAACCTACTCCAGATTGAAAATACATAAAAGGGTTGATATTTAGCAACTCAATCCCTACTTACATATTTCATAAACAATAAACAAGATTATTTCAACCTGTTTTGGCTTGATATTCATTTATAGTTGATTTATAAATGATTTTCATATTCATTTATATGCATTATGTATCGTTACTATTATAGAAAACCTTATACTTTCAAATAGGCAATAAAATTATGATTTTTGGTTGGAATGACTAGTAACGAATCTATAATTAACAAAGCACAGAAAAATGTAGGTCCAAGAAATTAAAATAAAAACATATAGAATATAGAAGTATGTATATATACAGAAATATGAGCCAACTAAGAATATAAATTAGTATAATTAAATATCAGTTCTAAACATATACTTTAAAAATACATTATACCGGTCTTAAAAATGAAAGACCTTAATTATAAAATTCACAAACCTATAATAAGAGAGAAGGCCATCTGATAAAACAAACCATCTTCTTTGATATCCTCTCAAATAATTTGTCCATTTACTAAGCCATCCCTTCATTTCAGCTTCTGTATGAGCCTTGCTCTCTGACATGTTTAAAAGGTTTATTAAGGGATCAGGCAAGAATATTATTAAAATAGCAACTTAATTGATCACGTTTATAAAATTATTTCCCAAAATCACTTTAGAATTAACATGGTACTTCAACCACTTTAACATTTAGATAAAAACATTTCAGAACACCATTCGAACAAAACTAATTATTTTGTTAAAGCAGCCAGAATTATTTATACTAAAATGTATTTTAAGCAAAATTATCTTCTGTAACACAAAAATCTTCTTATATACATGAGTCAGTGTTTAAAATCACAATATTCAATTTCAATATAGAACCCAAACATCAGCTGACAACTCTACACGCGGAACGAGTCCATCAAAACAAAGAGATATTTTTCTGTTTAATTCCTGAATAGTAGGTCCGCGACTTCATTCACACCTCACTTCAGATTAACTTTTATACAATGAGGCCAAAAAGTATTTGCACACATTAACTTTTTCTAATTGTAAGTCAGGAAATAGAGATAAAAAATTAAAATATTGTTTATTTGATACAAAAATTAATAAATAAATATAATCTCTAATATATTTTAAAAAAGAAAAAAAATGGATACAATATCGTCAATAAACTTTAAAAACCGAAATAAAAAGTATTCGCACACTTGTTGACTGTGTTCAATCCTGATCCTTTATAGGGTAATCCTGTCATTTACACAGTAAACATTACAAGTGTAGTTGCTTTTAATCCTCCAGAGTCAGTTCCCATCAACATGAGCCCTAAAACGGCAGAATTATCAAGTGCGGTGAGGGAGAAAATTGTTTCATTGAGAAATAGAAATAAAATTTATAGACAGATCGCGTTTCAATTAAATTTAAACTTTCGACGGTGCGCTACGTCATAAAAAGATACGATGAAAGAGGTACGACATAAAATACTCCGCGGTCTGGACGTCCAACAGCGCTTACCATAGTGCTCGAGACAGAAGAACAATTGTAAGAAAGGTGAAGACTAATCCTCGGATAACTGCTTGGGAGTTAGCGGATATGGTCGCTTCAACGTCTGATAAACAAGTAAGTTTATCCACTAAGTAAAATTAAAAATATTTTAAACAGCGAAGACCTACACGGCAGGGCTCCACGGAAAAAGCCGTTTATTAGTGAGACTAATAGGATAAAACGCCTCGATTGCGCTAAAGCTCACATTAATAAGCCGATCGAATTTTGGAAAAATGTAATATTCTCTGATGAGAGTAAATGTAATATTTTTGGGAGTGACAGCAGAAAAATGATTTGGAGAAAACCCAACCAGGCATTTTTACCTCAAAATGTTATGCCTACTGTAAAGCATGGGGGTGGCAGTATGGTGGTTTGGGGGTGCGTATCATTCTATGGCGTCGGGAATTTGTCTTTTATAGAAGGAAATATGAATGCTAAAGGTTATGTGAATATTTTGCGAAGCCATTTATTGGTGAGTACTCAAAAGTTTGGGATTCAAGACACTTTTATATTTCAGCTGGACAACGATCCGAAACACTAACTTTTTGATTTTTCTTGCTGAAAGAAGGTTTCTTACGCGCTACTCGTCCATGAAATTTTTTTTTTCTTAGCACACGCCTCACTGTTTCTGCGTTTACTGGCTTATCTAAGCGTTTGGACAGTTCCACGGCTATTTTGGGTGCAATCAAGCGTGGATTTTGTATTATTTCTCTGACCATCCAAGTCTCATCCCTGTTACTTAACATTTTTCTTGCACTTTTATTTTTTTTTCTGGCAATTCGATTTTCCTTTTTGTATCTCTCCGCAATATGCTGGACAGTTGAACGGCTTTTTAAAATGATTTCAGCTATTTGATTGAGAAATTTCCCATCATTAAAATGTTGAACGACCAACTTACGTTCTTTACAAGTTTTTTGGGACTTCAAGGCTTCCACTGAAGCCCTATACTGCCCATACTAACACCCATGGCACTGGGTGATACTTCTCCTACGAAAGAAAAGCACCACCCAGGGCGGGACTCGAACCCGCAGCTCCGGCATGGGAGTACGGCGCTTTACCGCACAGCCACACCGGGCCCCTTCTTTACAAGTTGTATGTAGTCCCATTATTTAAAAAGTTAAAATATACGACTGATATTGTTAAACTAGTTTTGAAAATAACCAAACAGTTTTGACACAAGAGTTTAACTAAAATAAAATGGTTTAATCTAAACAAATATTGATAAACATCAAGGTGTATCATTTTCACTGTGAGATAAGTAAATAGTATACAAACGTGTTTATTGTTATTATTATATCCTGGCTAATTTTTATCTGTTTATACGCAAAGAACATATTACTGTGATGCCAATGGATAATAAAAAACTATAGTTTTCCGTATAACAGAAGTAGTACAATTTATTTATCAAAAGATTTCTTTGAAAATAAAGGTGTATCATTTTGATTGTGAGCCACTGTAGATCGGGCCTGAACTTTACCCACGGCTTAAATGGGAATGTAGTTCAGTAGGATTAGAAAAACAATCAGAAATAATTGGTTAATAAGTCCGATCTATGTTGGTGTGCTATGTGTGTGCGTTTGGGGAAAAATTTATCTCTGAATAGTGAGCGCAGCTTGCATAAATCGACTGCTGGGATGTAATAAACCTAGTCAATCCTCTTTTTTACTGAAAAGGTTGTGATGGGAGTTTGCTTCTATTCAGGTCACATAAACTCCCCAAATAAAACGCCCAGAATTAACTTAGCAATAGCTTTACCAAAACAGCGTTTCGTTACAAGCTTAAAATTTTCCAGGAGCTATGTCACAATGTTTCGAACCCGAAGCATAGCCGCCGATACATATAAGAAATTATGTGCTTAAACATTAGTCAGATAATCCTCATTTCTTCCTTAATCTCCATCTGATGATATGTTTCCCTCAGTGAACGAGAAGTGAATTAGGTATGCGATTAGAAGTGAATATGTAATGCCTGCCAGAACAGGGTTCAAGGCGAATCTCTGTGCATCATGACAACCCTCTTATTGTCTTTCACTAATGTTTAACGTCAGCCCAATTCTGGCATTAGCCTGGATGAAACCATTTTATAATTTCTGAGTTTAAGGATAAAACAGGGGGAATTCCCCCCTCCCCTAATTACCGCGACCAACTTTGTAATGCGATCTCTAGTTAGTTCTCGCGAACTTAAATTTTCAAACCATAATTAATACGGATTTTTTTTCGTGACTAATTACCTCTCGCATAGGTAATTAGTCCAAAAATCTTTATTAGGTAAGACTATAGATTAGGGTGGAGGGAGGGTTTTCTCCGACCCCACCAGGAACCACCAATATCGCCAACTCGTTGCCCTCGGGCTCAAGTTAGCTCTCGCATACGTAAATGTTCATTAACTACAATACAAGTAGGACCCAATGTCGAATATAATGAAAATTTTAATAACAGAACCTTATTACTGATATGCTACGCACAAAAAGAGAGACTGTAATAAATATTAAAAACTATGCTTACAGGTTTGAGATCACAATGAATTATATTTTCTCTAGCAAGAGACGAAGACAATGCACGAGTGACTGTGCAAACTTCCTGATAAGGACTAAACTGAAACCCTGATAGTTGTTCTTCTTGATTAGTTCATAAAGATTTAAGCTGGAACACATACAAAATTATTAGAGTTGAAATGTGTAAAAAAACCTAATCTTATTATGATGATTCTAAATTAAGGAAAAGTTGAGTTGTTTCAGTTTATAGATTTAAAATTTTAAGAAGTAACTGAAGTGACTTGGTTAAAATGTTTTAAAAATAATAACAAAAGAAAATATTCTTGAGAAATTCTGTTGAATTAATAATCATTGATAAAATGAAATGAACATTTTTAAAATTAAGTTGATGAACTTACTTGATTAATTCAAATGCAATGCATAAGTGATTCCTAAAGTAAAAATAGTCTAGCATATGAACGACATTGTGACTGGCATCTTGATCCTTCTTTCTTAAATGATCAAGAATCCTCACCTCTATGAGGGCTTGATGATGGAATCTTTTCTTATTTCTGCAACAAAATTGAAAAAATAATTATTCTTTTTCCTATAATTTTCTCCCTGGGATTTACTTGTCAATTGTTTGTATAAATAGATTATTTTAAAAATTTAATATATATATATATATATATATATATATATATATATATATATATATATAATATGCAGCTTAAATAGTTTAAAATTATAGTATTCCCGGGGGAGTGGATGGTCAGCTCTTGTACTTGTACTATTGTCAGTACTTATGTTTTGATATTTATCCAAGATGTCTTGGAATATTCCAAAGCTTTAACCACCACCATATCCCACCCCCAAATATTTAAGATATGAGTTTCATTTCATCTACCCTTTGTGCTCTTATTGATTATGGGAGCAGACGAACTCGAGATGTAGAGCAGCCTTTTAATTTCTTGCTTTTCAAACTATAAAACACTCCTGTATTTGGACTCTCCAGCTTTAGTTTTCTAGTACATAATTGCTAAGCAATTTTCAACATTTTTTTAGGAATTCCCTTTCTCAAAGTTGATTTTCTGAGAAATACCGACGGTGTTAGGGATCATCAAGTAGAAGATAGAGATTATCAAGAAATTCACTCGGGAATTTTGGGGCCACCCGATTTCAAAGGTGTTAAGGGTAGGATAGGGATTTTAGGGCGATAACTGCCAAGATTATTACGTCAAAGATGTTGCCCTGCTATCCTTAAAAAATAATAAGCTCACTGTTCCGACGGCGAACCAGCTGAGATATTCAAATATGGTGGTGAAAAGTTGATCAAGAACATGCACGGCTTATTCACGAGTGTGTGGCAACTTTAAGAAATCCCAGATGAGTGGAAGGGTAGTGTATTTTGTCCTATATAAGATAAAACGGGTAGTCCTTGAAGTCAAAACTTTGGAGATATATCCTAACTTCGAAGCGCGTATAAATTCTTTTCCCGGATTTAACATGAGAATTTAATTTAATCATTTGGGCATTCCTTCCAATATGGTAGGATTGAATAGAATGACAATGAAAGAGGTGAATTGCCAAGTTCGGGTGCTGGGATATTTGTAGGATTGCTTCCAGAGTAATAAGGGAACACGGTATGGTAGCAGCCTTGCATGGCTGTTGTTTAACGTGACTAACTCTGAAAGGTGACATCAGAAGGTCAAATATTCAGGTGGAAGAAACCATTTTAAAATATCTGGATATTATTGGAAGGAGCCTTGCTGCTGCGAAGTCTTCTTCTTCTTCTTCTTTCGCTTATCCCCTTCGTGCCTTCAGCGTTGGGGAGTGCATAGCCAGGAATTCCATCCAAATCCGAGGCTATTCACTAAGTGCTGCTGCGAAGTCAGCATTTTTAAACCTCCAGAGAGAGGTTGATCACCAATGAAGGAAAGACAAATTACATGAGGGTGATTCTCAAATTAATTGACCATTTAGTGTCCCCGATCTTAACATTCGTTTTTGAGATATTTTTTCATATCCAAAAAATATTGTTGGATATTTATTTTATAGTTTGCTGTTATAGCAATATGATGTTAACATTTAAATGAATCTAGGCCTCTTAAAAAACAAAATATCTCAATGTGAAGTTTGAAAATGTCACGAGTGTTACAGTCCCCAAGCTGGTTATGCTTAGTTCACCACATCCAGAAATGAACCCCTGATGATTGATTAAATTTGAACAATGAGGTATTTCATTGTAATACGGTGGTGTTTCAAGGTGTGAGTGATATGTTTAGTTATCTGTAATACTTCGAATGTAAATCAGGAAAATGCATCTGTCCCCAAGGTTAGTAGAAAAATTCAAGGCGAGTTTTGTCGGCTGTTCTGGGCAACACTGTTCTTTGAAAATGTTGGGAATGGCCATGATAACCTTTGTTGATGATACCGGCTATCAGTCGACGTGCAAACTTCGTGAAGAAAGTATCTAATAGGCGGTTATTAGATATTCAATGCAAAATAATGTATATCACAAAAATTAGTTGTCACGAGTGTTACGTTAATTGTATGTATCAGCGTTCATTGAAAAATCCGAATGATACCGGCAAAAGATGTTGGTTAGGGACATTTATTCGAGTTCATCCTCTCATATATGTCCGACCCTTGGTTTAGCTAAGGATAGAGATTTTTTGTGAAAAAAATTCTGAGGAAGTGTTGTTATTGTTATGTTTAAATGCCGACATAATTCATTTCTTTTGTATAGCCATTTTAACAAGCTGTAGAAAGGAGCAATAGAGAAAAGAAAAAATAGACTTGGGACATAATGTAAAATATATTCTTAATAAAAAAGAGATGTTGGCCAAGAGAAAGAAAATAAGCAAATCGGCAGCTTGTAAAAATATTCAGTCTACTCACCTTGTGAAAATACCTCTCAGTCTTTGAATTTGACCTACATGTAAAGCAGTGAATGAATTAATTATGGGTGAATCGTTGACACTGAACTGAGTAAAAACTGTGCAGCATATATATTTCACAACGAGATGATCAATGAGCTGCAAATATTCGACGAAAAACCTAAGGCTTGACAGAACGACTTATTCATAGGTCAACTAGCGAGAAAGTATAGGCTACTAAGCTTGGCAAGTAAAGGAGTAGGAATAGACGCCAGGCTAGTAATTATTGTATAACAAAAGGAAAACAAGATTCGATGCCTTACAAATGAGTTTTTACGCCGTGATATGGAGTGACGAGAGTGAGTGAAAAAAACATTACATAAAATATGTAAATAAAAATACAGAAACAGTCCTACTAAACTCATTTTCGAGTTGAAAAAATAAAAAATACTTATACTGAACGAACTGACAAACTTTGTTCACTTTTGTTTCCTTGAACATCTTATTGATGATATTCAGATCAAATTTTATTCATAAGTTGAATTTTTTTAAACCCAAAATTCCATTTCTAAAAAAGTTAAATGGTCAAATTAAATGAGAATCACCCATGAACACTGACATTAATAGCGGTAATTTATTCCATTGGTTCTATAAATAAATTCGGACACTTAGATTAGAAGGCGTTACGTTCCACAAACTCTGGGAGGCATTACTAACAAAACCTAAAGGAACTATTCAAAAAACAAACAATAAGAAAAAAATATAAACATGATATGGTTCACAGCAGCATAGTATGAAAAGCCGGAAACGGGAAGATAAAAAATTGGATATATGCCTACCCAAACTTATCAACCTACTATGAAGCAATATATATATATATATATATATATATATATATATATATATATATATATATATATATATATATTATACACCACACACACCTATACCATTCTTCATCCTTGAGCAGGTTTTCATACAATGGAAAGCAGATCAGAGTATTAAATGAGAAATATCCCATGAAAATAATTACCGGATTCAGAGGCTTACAGTACATTTATGTAGTTGAATTAGCTAACTTCTTTCGTATGATATCCTCAAAATCTTAAAATCCTCAACGATCCCTACTTTTTCATAAATAAAATCATTCATAATGAATGGCCTTAATGTTCTAAGAGTTGCCGATTTGTCCCAATCCTTCCGTTTGGGAATTTTCAGATAATTTCTTTGTTGTTGAAACCAGTGGGTTAAAAAAAAAAAGATATGTTATTGGTTTTTCCGTTAAAACCTCTCCTCCCCATTAATTTAATGGTAAATCAGTATAATATTATATACCTACTTATATATTATATTTAATATTATATAAAATATTATTTACTTATATACAAGTATAGTAAAACGTCTTATTGAAAGCAACAAGAGGGGACAAAGAGAGTACATATTAGAACCTAGATTATCCAGGTTCTTGTTAACCGAGGATTTTTTCCTGTATCTTTTTTTTTTTTTAATTTTACAAAGTTTTGTTTAAATATTATAAAAATATATAGATGCGCCGTAACGACGATGGAATAAATAAATCTGCATCATTTCGGAAAAGTAATTAAGAACTTTCGGAGTTGAAACCTTTAAAAACAATCCTTCGTCTAATGGTTACGTTTAAAAATTCTACGTCTGCCTCTTCCTAACGTTTTACATCTTAACATCTTATTTCAGTGTTATTAAATAATTTGTAAACCAATCATATCAAAAATGTCGACAAAATGAAAGTGTATTTTTATCTCTAGAGGAAAAAAGAAAAATTATAAATCATGTTGTTGAAAAAGGTGAATGAAGGTGGAAGGCGAACGTGTTTAAAAAAAAAAAAGTCGCCATAGTATGTAGAATTGTTGAAAAAACTGTTGCTGTGAACAAGAAAATGTTCTCGACACAAAAATATTTACCAAAAACAACAAAAACAAACGAACGATTAATTTTGTTCTAGTGAAAAATACTATTTAATTATCTGCACATTCACATTTTTTATATATCATGTTTTTTCAGACAAATATAAATCTATAATGGTCACACATTATGATTTTTCTTGTTTCCCATTTTGTAACTAAATTAGTTCATCCGTGGTGTTTGATTATCCGTGCACCTTTCTTTCCGCCATTACTCGGGATGACATGGTTCTGCTGCATATTGAGCGATATATTGGTGTTGTTAAAAATATTTGTAGCCTTTTCTTTTTCATTGTTTTACCTTTATGTAGTCAATTCAAAAGTTACAGTTATAAGATGGTGATATTTATTTCTATATATGTTATCTAAAATACGTTTGTATGACTGGAGAATTTTTTAAAGATAGAAAATAAAACAACAAAAAACTTGTATTTCCTCAAAATTATCATTGGGCGACCCTCCCCAAGATTAAAAATAGCTCCAAATGAGTAATCTTCTATGAAAAAGACACCGTATCCGCAATAGTGTGGGATGTTTAGTATTAATAGATTCCGAGCCGTTCCCAATGTGTCAGTAGCGTTCAGGCGTTTGCTTCTGCTCAACTTCGATAGGGTAAGTTAGTTCTGGTATTTACCTTTTCTTTTTTTAATTTATATTTTCGTACATTTTTTTTTTTGGCTTCTTTTATCAGAATCCTATTTAGCCAGAATCCTTAATTAAATTTTTTTTCTTATATAATTTATTTATTGAAATTTATAACTGTATATACAATACAATGAGTAAATTTGATATATGTACATTAATGACAAGAAAATACGTGTGGAGAAACTACCCACTGGTAGCACTCGAGGTAAAATTTTAAAATAATTTTCGGGATTCCATTCCAGTGAATAATAACTGACTAACTACAACCGTCGAGTCAAATAATAATCTGCAAAGCGTTTTTATTATTGTTTCGTACCATTAGACATGGAAGCATTGTGTGATTGTATATCAAGAGCGCCCAACCTCCTAATTCTCACTCACAAACACCACCAGACTCACTACCAACAAACGCTCTGAATGTATTTTAATCTATTTATTAAAGTCTAGCGTGTGCTAATGTATCCTAAAATATCATAAAGTATATTTCCTTAAATTCCTCAGTATGTATGTTTCCTTAAATGGTAATATTTTCATTGTTGCTAACTATGTTTTTATCTATGAGGGAATATTTGATTATTTTTCCTAATTTTAAAGGTTCATATTTAAAATTAACCTCCGCTTATCTAAAAAAATCGACAACAGTGTATTTTTCATAATAATAATTATCTATATATTTAGAGATTAGTAAATTTCTACACAGGTCTGGTTACTTTTAATATATTAATTATTGATAACAGAAAACATTTCTAAGGCAATGAACCAACATTATTTTTCTATGGGGGAAGAAAATAAGAGTTAATTTTATTTTTAAGAAGTTTAAGTTAAACTTATACGTTTACCTTAGATGAGGTGTTTATTGAACTTTAACTTTTTCATGAGGAAAATTTTTGATTAATTTATTTTATAATTTTTATCCAAATCACGACTTTTTCCATAAAAGTTGGCAAGAAACATATTCGTATTTGAGAAGAGTGAATTAATAGGTTAGGAATGTGTGGAATGTATAGAATACAAAATAAACTCCCTTCTGGTAGGGTTACTGTTGGAAGGAAAATATAAAAAAAAAGAAGAAAAAAAAAGAAATAAGTTAGGAATGATATCCCTATGAATGATTATATAATAGGATTATTAATAAATAAAAAAACACAAGTATGAGTAAACATTCACTAACTGTTTTTCCTGTTTGACGAACTTTTATAATCATAACCAAGGACAAAAAATTGTTGTTAACTCAAACTTCAATTTTGGTTGTTCAGAAAGTTCGGATGAACCTTTAACTTTTTGAAGAAAAAATTTTGTCATATAGGTGTTGGAATAACTTATTATTGAATTTTTCTTGACAAGACTGTGAAAAACTATTAACATGAAGAATAGTTTAAAAAAAAATGTAGACAAAAATTTATAATGGTATTATTTAATGCTCTATGAAAAACTCTCATCTTGAGGATTGCTATTATGTTAGTCACTGTTATTTAAAAATTAGAACTATAAAATATGTTTTCAAAACTTTCGACATACGAGAAATATAAATATAAACACGAAGATGATCAAAATCATAAGAGAGATTACATTTCAAGGCGAGTAATATAGTTATTAAGTTTCTTCTTTGGGTTTCAATCGTATTATTATGGATAATTCTTACATGTCCATGAATCCTTCTTAAACGGGTTATTTCTCGAAAGAATTCTTACTCCTCGGAAGCCGCATAGCCCGGAATATTGAATATATGATTTTCAAAACGAAGTATCGAGGAGATTAATGTTAATTCCAAAATAAAGGGTCGAATCTCTCAAAGAGTAGTAGAGAAAAAATCCATCAAAATTAAAATATAGAGGAGATTAAGGAACACTTTTACTCTCTTTAGTTAAAAAAAATAAAGGCAGATCAATGTCGCCATCGTGTGAACTAGCCTAAGTCGCTACACCGTCTGCAACAGTATTAGTTAAGCAATTGATGCCACTTCATGAAGAGATATGTTTTATTCATGCATACAATGCTTCATAAAAATTAATTTATTAATTATTGTTAAACTTATTATTTTAACTATTTCTTTGCAAAGAAGAAGGTTGTTCTCAAAAGGCATGTGTTTGTTTTCCGAATGATGTACGCCGCTTCTCGCCTCAGTTTTGTCCAGTTCAGTTGAACGAGATTTTCCAACAGCTCACAAATCAGTTATATCAAAACTTTTTCAATAAAAAAAGGCCTAGGCCATAATCTCCTTATCTTATTACGTCGAAAACGTATTTGCTGAGTAATTGGAAGCATCAACTCCTTTCATACAATCACTGTATGAATAAAGAATTTCTTCAATATCCAAAAAAAATTTCCCTGTGCCAGATGAAGTTTTTTTTTTTTTTTTTTTTTTTGAAGATGAAGTTGATAAGGAGATGGTGCAAAAATGAAGAAAACTAGCTATACTGACTGATAAAACCGTCAAAGTCCAGCTGAAAATTAAAATAATATTTAACTTTAATAAAAGGAATAAAACTGATTGAAACGCATCCATTTAAAAAAAAAAAATCCAATCTCGTCATGAAACTATTTGGACTTTCAACTTCAATGTTATGAGGAATTAAAACATCAAATGTACCAAATGCTATTTTTTTTTTTTTTTTTAATGAATATTAAGAACGCATTAATTATTTTGAGACTTTCGGCTAAATTTAATGCAAAAGAAATATAGTGCGTAGAACAAAATCTGAGAAATATAATCAGAAAAATAGCATTAAATGAAACGTTTTATTCTTTCTTGTTCGTAATGAATATAAAATACTTAATTCAGCCTCTGGGTGATTAAAGTGAAGATCGTTGGCATCAAGAGAAAGTTCATTCAATGGCATTCATTCAGTGTTAGTTATTAAAGCAAAAATGGACTACATAATTACTAATGGACTAATAATATTTTCTTTGATCAGGTTTCAGAAACAAGATAAGCAGTGCTTGATATATTTCGGATATATTGCTAATAAACCACGGACTGTTAAAACATGATAAGTACTAGTATCCTTATGTATACCATCTTAATTTGATGAAATAAAGCGTTAGTTTTATTCTATAAATAAAGCAGTACCATTTAAAGATTGTAGGACAGCTAATTGGTAAGGCGCTGAACTGATATGCTCAGGGTTCGACTATCCTGCCACGAATCGTCTCTGGCACTAAGAGACTCTCCTGTTACACACCCAGCCTCTATAAAATGGGTACTCTTAAATGAAAAATTGTGAATCACTGAGCATGGTGATTGAGTGGGATCCCGGGCAAGCCACCTCCTTGCACGACCTCTGACCAAGAAACAGTGCTTCATTACTCAGTATTATACCCAGGACCTTCCATGGGCTGTTGTTAGCTCGGTTTAGTCCTTTGAGAAATATGTTATGTTTCTAAGTCAACAATGGTGCAAAAAAGTGATTTGGAAAAAAACCTTTTTTGACATAGAAGCCATTTACTAGGTTGTTAGTAAACTGCTCGTACAGTTAATTCGTTTTTGTTTCTACTGCTTATGTCAATGTTTAGACTAATTAATCCTTTGATTTCTTTTAACATAACTTAGCGTTATGGTGTAATTCAAATTTTTAAAACGCACGTGCAATGCTAGAAGAAATAAGTCATGATTCGCGGTCTTTTGTTGGCTCCTCATCGTCCTACGGAATCTGGGAATAAAATCCTGGGCCTTCTGAATTTAAGACCAAGGTCTGACCCACATGACTTAATTGAGGCACTACCCCAGCAGTGAATTGAAATGTGCAAAATCTTGCTTCAAAATCAGAAAGTACGTTCTTGAGAAAAATTATCATTAAAAAGTGACAAGTGGATATTTTTGAAAAACTCTAGCAAACATAAGCAGTGGGTACGGCCACGTGAAGCTGCACAATCTGAAGTCCACCAAGATGTTTTTGAGCCAATTGATGCTTTGTGTTTATTGAAACTTCTAAGGCGTTTAGCATTTTGAGATTGTTCCTTATTGGCAGTGGACTTCGACATTTACTGTGAACAACTAGACAGGCAGACAGGTCAACGGGACCAAGCAATGTTTTGCTTCACAATATCCCTACACATCGTTCTCGTTTAAACCAAGGAAAACTTACCGGAACTGCAAGGAGTAAACGTTTTGCCTCATCCTACTTTTGGCCCATGTTGTTGCATCATCAGATTATGGATAAAGGTCAGATCTTTGATAATTTACGGTGACGTAAAAATTGGATGGGAAGAGTTCTGGCCCCAAAACCAATCGAGAGGTATCGGCTTCAAATCCAATTACTGGCAGAAAGATTGGCTAGTTTCTTTCAACAGAAAGTAGTCGAAAACAACGGGATTTACTTCCAAGAGTAGTTAGTATTCAATAATGTTTAAAATATGATATCTAAAATGATGCACAAGGATTTTTTCAACAAGTAGTTCATTAAATAAGATGCAACTTGATAATTGGCAAGCAGGAACATCAAAACAACGGAAACATTGAAGTAAAAAACATTAAATAAATGAATAAATTAATTTAAGAAATATTGTATTTTATTCTTGTTAAAGTTGATACTACTAATAGTAACAAGAAATCGTTAACACGTTCATGTTCTACATCCGCTTAAAAGCAATATATATATACGAGCAGTCCCGGCCACGCGTTGCTGCGGCTTAGTAGCTATAATGCGTTGAATTAACTATATCCTATTATTTTTAATACAGTTAAATAAAAATTTACTGATAAAGATGTAACGTTTCAGCTAATCTAAAAATCAACGGGATTTAAAATAGAAGTTTACGCCAAATCCAAAATAGTTTCGTAAATAATTCAGAATGGTTAAAGTTTTTATTTTTTACATCTCATATTTGACTATACTATAGGTCTGGAGGTCTGCGGAATGAAGAAGATCAGGCCAAGCACCAAGATGACAAAATGGTGGAATGATGAAGTTGCCAGAGCGGTGAAAGATAAGAAAATAGCTTGGGCGGCTTATAAGAGGTCTAAATCACCTGAGGATTGGGAAGCATACGTGGGAAGACGGAACATTGCTAAAACAACCGTGAAGCAAGCTAGGAGGCTTTGGCCTGGGAAAATTTTGGAAAGGAGATAGAAGAAAATTACCAGAGAACATCCGTAGGTTCTGGACTACTGTGAAATGCATGAGAGGGAAGAAAGGAAAGCAGGTTCGGAGCATCAGGGACAACCAAGGTCAGCTTGTAACGGCAGAGAAGGAGATTCTGGAGGCATGGCGGAAACATTACGAGAGAAAACTTTCATTGGAGGAGCACGGAGGAGACCAGAGAGCAGATGGAAGGCATCGCCCGAGGACAGGATACGTGCAGCCTGTGGATATGGACGACACAATCCAAGAGGAATAGGTGGAGGATGCAATGGCACATGTCAAGCTCGGAAAAGCTGCAGGAATAGATGGCATAGCACAAGAACTGGTAAAGTTGGGGGGACCAGGGCTGATTAAAGCACTGCACAACCTGTTTCAGAGGATATGGGACTCTGGGACCATACCTAAGGAGTGGGAAGAAAATGTAATTGTGCCCATATACAAGAAGGGAGACCAGACCTTATGTGGGAATTACAGGCCCATATGCCTGTCTCTGGTGGCGTATAAGGTGTACACAAGGATCCTGGAGCAGCGGCTGAGAGAATATTTCGAACTCGACATGGAAGAAGAACAAACTGCTTTCCGGCCTTTAAGACAGACCCAGGACCATGTCTTCTCTCTCAGGATGGTTACGGAGAAAGCGCTGGACCGAGGACGAAATGTCTACCTGGCCTTTTTGAACCTTGAAGTAACTTTCGATTTGGTTCCCAGACAGGAGATCTGGACTGCCTTACAGGAGAAGCGGATACCACCGAACCTCATTAGAGTTATAAAATCGGCTTACCAGGACCCGAAAGGCGTGGTTAGATTGAATGGAAGAAAGTCTGCTTCGTTCAGATTTTGCAAAGGGGTTAAGCAAGGAGATAGCCTCAGTCCACTTCTGTTTAACATTGTCATGGACGAGGTGTTGAAGGTATGCAAGCGAAGAGCACCCAGAGCAATCGTTGGGTATTGGAGTATGCTGCTTGTCCAGGCCCAACGCTTCGTTTATGCAGACGACATTGTGGTAATAGCAGACAATGTGAATTCTCTCAAAGTTGGAGTGGAGGAGTGGTCTGAGGAGCCTAAGAGAAGAGGACTCGCCATAAATCCTGGTAAAAGCAAGGTTATGCAGGTAGGACGGGAGGATGTGGAGCTCAGGATTGTGTGTGAAGGACACCAACTGGAGCAAGTTGATATTTATGAATATCTGGGAACTCTCTTCAGTCGAGATTGGAAGTTAGACCAGGAAGTTATGCATGGAGTGCGTAAAGATAACCAGGTCTTCTTCCAAATCTCCAGAACACTGGTTGGCAAGCAAGAGGTGAGCAAAGAGGCGAAGCTCCGCATCTTTAAATCTGTATTCCTCCCGGTCCTGCTCTATGGTGCTGAGAGCTGGGTACTCTTGGACAAGAATGCCTCACGAGTGACGTCAGCAGAAATGAGGTATCTCAGAAGAGTTGCTGGGAAGACAAGACGAGACTGCGTGAGGAACAGGACAATCAGAGATACTCTTGGAGTTCGACATGTAAGAGATGTCATAGAGGAACGCCAGCTCAAGTGGTTTGGGCATGTCTGCAGGATGGGGGACGAGCGTAGAGCAAGGTGGCTAATGGAGGCCAGACCAAGGGGGCAGCGACCGGTTGGACGCCCAAGAATTTCATATATGTAATAGTTATATGGACAGACTCGGTCGAGAGCGGGGATCGACCCTAGAAGAGATGAAAAGGAAGGCCCAGGATAGGGACACTTACAGGAAGTGGGCCGAGGCTACTCCACGCTTAACAGCACCTAGGAGATAGAGAAAGAAGAAGAAGAAGAAGATATTTGACTATAGTAAGTATTAATGATCCATTCATTTAGCACTTACTAGATTATTTCTGCAGAGGCGAGATTAGATACAAATAACACGCATGTAAAAGAAACTAATAATGAATATTATCGGAATAGGATTTAGTACAATCACAATAGACGTGTATTGACCGACATGTACCAAATTAATCTTTTGCCATAATAAATAATAATTAAATTCAGAATATAACACATGATGATATATCGTATCAGTAGCTCCTAGCGGAAACAGGTTATGAAAAGCGAGCAACCTCAAACCACGCTGCATATTCTTACAATGCTACTTATCAAAACATAAAAATCAAATTTTATGATGAGATAGATAACGTTAATTTATAACTTTTTATAATGATAATGTAATTTTTTTCATTATTAGAATTCACAATTTCTATTTATTGTAGTGCTAATAGGTGCACAGTGATTTTGGTTAACCTGTCTTTTGCTAAAACAAATGAATACGATCTTTTCCGCACACGTGAAAAGACGACACATAATTGCCCATGGGAAAACACTGATTTTCCTAGTCCAATCCAGACAAAATAGATTTGGCTACTGGATGCTTACCCTCTATAAATATCGAAAGAAAATGAAGTAGTGTGTCAATAAATCAGCTCACACCGCCATATGTTGGAAATTTATAGAACTCACAAATAATCACGCTCAATTATAGTATAATAAGCACTTAATATGCAATAAAAGAAATATAGAGGCCAATAATCAAGATAAAAACTATCATATCTTTTAAATTGGACAAAACTACATAAAATGAGCCAGATTTTATAAAAATCGGTTGAGTAGTTTCTGATTTTACTCCCGACAAATATCGGGACACGAGATTTTTATATATATATAAAAGATATAAGCAAGTTGAGCTTATATCATTGAAATGAAAGCTATACATAGCGTTTCTTTCAATGATATAACTTGTTTATTTCAAAGAATAATGAATTTAAACAAAAGTTTTTTTTTTTCAGTTTTTTGGCGTACAAAATCACTAGCATTTATACCTAGAATATCACAGTTAGATATAAAAATAGACACCTTGAGGCAACGGCTATGGACTATCCAAATAGTCTTAGTAGACATAAACTTTTGTAACAGCACTAAAAATAACACTTATCCTTATTTATAGCGCATTACTAACTGCTTGGTGTAATATTAGAGACATTTGGTCATCGTACCTACACCACTCGTTTGAGGATCTTAAACCGTTTGTTTTAATATTAAACTGATTTTAAATGATTTTACGAAATTATGTTCCTGCAATATTTTTAAAAAGATGATTGCGGTAGAAAATAACTTTATTTTTTATTGTTTTTAATTAATCATAGGCTAACAACATTGAGTGACTATTTATCCCAATAAAACAAATATTCTAAACAAATGTTATTAAATTGTTTTATACATTTTCTTGAATTTATATTCAATTCAAAATGGCTAGTATAAATAAAATTTGTTATTATGAGTGGCTGTAACTCATTTTTATATGGGTAATGTAAAGAATTGTATGATTCAAATATTTTTTAAAACCTGAATTCTTCTTGTTATTATACCCTTCTCGTCTTTTTTCATACAATATTCTTGTTTCACTAATTAAAAACATTAATATTAATATATTTACAATAAATAATATACAAAATGGGGCCTAAAAATAAGATTTTTTGGCTCCTAAATATTATATTATAGGGAGTTGGAACGATTCCACTTCGACTAGAAAATATACAGGTGCTTCTACTATGAATTTTATACGGTCAATACGATTAAATCATAACGGTTACGGTCAATACGGTTAAATCATATTTTGCGAGCGGTTATCCCCATTTCTTTGGTTTTACTCAGGAGAACTCGAATTCTTACTCCTAAGACGAAGTTATGACCAAAGCTTCATGAAGGTAAAAAAAATTTTTCCTACTTTGTTTATTTTTTCTGTATTATTAGGTAGCTTGTGGTAAAACTAGATAGAACATTGAGTAATTAAGCAAGCCCACCCCAAATAAACAACAATTTAACACGTTCACACCGGCGTGTACCACCGGTGGCTCACATTAGAATACCACCCCAAATAAACAACAGTTTAACACGTTCACGCCGGCGTGTACCACCGGTGACTCAAACTAGAATACCACCTCTGCCAAATAATTCGATCTTTAACACTTTGATTGACGAAAAAGAATACCTGAGAATCACGCTCTCGTTTCAATTCAATATTTAATTCTCTGACAAGAGAACAGTTACTCGCTTTCAGATGACATGGCAGCCAAAGTGTTAAGAAATTAGAAATAATTTCTATATAGCTGAAAATTAAAATAATGAAAATTTAATGTAAATTCATTTATTTTTATATTTATTTGTATTTATTTATATTTATATTCATATACTTATAAGCTTATAAGTTTATAAACATTTATTTTTTAATCACAATTATATTTAATATCGTGTTATAAACATAACTAGTAGGATAGTATTTTATTATTGTTGGATTGCTAATACCACATAATGCCCTGTAATAGCTACCGCCCGATAGAACGGAAGCATTAAACAGTCCCGGCATGAACGTGTTAAACAAAGGAATTCGAAATTCTTATTGGAATATCATCTGTGAACGTCAACATGAAAATATGACACTATGATGATCCTGGTTTTTTTTTTTTTTTTTTTTTTTTAAATAATTATTTTATTCCATATTTACAAAATATACATGTTTATAATTGATTGGGGTACTCCCTTGTACAATTCATGTTCTTGTTGTCAATTTAATTTAAAACTGTTTTATATAATTTGGTAAAAAAAAAAAAAGAGAAAAAAAACCCAAAACAATGATTAAAATAAAATAAAATACATATCTTTAAATAAAATGAAGTACAAATCATTAAATAAAATATAAATGATTAAATAATTTTTACAATAATATATGTTTCGTTCTTTTATGTTTGTATCTACGGGTAGTTGTTTTTGTATAATTTCCTATTTCTGTTATTAATGGGTTTGATGAGTTTGTGCAAGATTGAAAGAAATTATGGGTCAGTTTATATTTGTATTCCTGTATCCTGTCTATATTTAGTTCTGAGTGCATTTTAGTTATTCTGGTGTAATATGGGTAGTTGTTAACTATTCTGAGGCATTTGTTCTGGAATACTTGTAGTTTATTGATGTTCGTTTTGTTAGTGAAGCTCCATATGGGACAGGCATAAGTAATGATAGGTCGGAGTACCGTTTTATATAGAATTAATTTATTTTTGCTGGATAATTTAAAATACGGATACATTTTGTACATTATTTTCTTCGCGTTTTCTAATTTTGAAATTATATGGTGGTTAAATAATAGCCTGCTGTCTAATGTGACCCCTAGATATTTAACTGTTTTAGCAATAGAGATCGAAGTATTGTTTAAAATTATGTTAGATGGAATTGTAGGCCGTCGTTTCGTGAAAATTATGGCTTCTGTTTTTCAATATTTAAATGTAAACCCCATTTTTTGAGGTATTTAGATGTTTTTCTAAAAGATTCTTTGAGTCTATTTATTATTGTATCAATTCGGTATGATGAGGAGAATAATGTTGTATCATCGGCAAATAGGGCTATGTTAACATTTTTGAATTTTGGAAAATCGTTAATTAATAATATAAATAATATTGGACTTAAACAGGAACCCTGGGGGAGGTCGGAAATAGTGTGATACTTGGGGGAGGATATATTATTTACTGAAACGAAAAATGATCTGTTTGATAAAAACGATTTTATGATTAATATTAAGTATCTTGGGATGTTAAGATTTATTAATTTGAAGATCAATAAGTTGGTGTGACCAGTATTAAATGCTTTAGCAATGTCAATAAGGATCATGCCAGTGTGTTTCTTAAGATTGAAATTTTCGGTTATATTATCAACAACACGGGCTAATTGGATAGTGGTTGAGTGATAATGTCGAAATCCAAACTGTTCATTTATTAATATATTGTTGACTATCATGTGTTCAGTAAGGCGATGTTTTAAAATTTTTTCGAACGATTTTGAAAGGATATTTAATAGAGTGATCGGTCTATAACTAGTTGGAAGTTCTTGATCTTTATGAGGTTTGGGCAATGGTATTAGTTTTGCAGTTTTCCAATTGGTAGGGAAGTAGTTTAGTCTTAGACAGCTGTTGAAAATTTTTGTTGTATGTATAACTGCCTTTTTGGAAAAAGTTTTAATTAATATTGCGGGTATATTGTCAGGACCAGGAGCCTTAGTGATTTTGAGTGTCTTGATGAGTCTAGTGAGTTCAAGTGGGGAAGTGTGTTTGAAATCTGTATTAGGAGGTTGGAGTGACATATAGTCTACAATTGTTTTAGTTATTTTATTTAGGTGATATTTTGAAGTTGAAGTGTTGGTGGTATTTTGAATGCTTGAGAAGTGATCGGCAATCATCTTTATTTTTTGTTTTGTGTCGTAGTCGTAATTTGGATTTGAGGTCCTTAAGGGTGGTATTGATAGTTTTTTTTTTTTGTAAAAATTTTGTGTATTTTCCACATAGTTTTAGAACCCGGATCGAAGCATTCTAGGGTTTTAGACCAGTTTTCGTTTCTCCAAATGAGAAGTTTCTTTCTAAGAAGGTCTATGAGTTTGGAAAGAAATTTCTTTAGAGTAGCGGCACTCGATTTATGGACTTTATTTTTAATTTTATTTTTAAATTTAATTAGATGTTTAAGTGTGGTAGGGAGCTCGTCAATTTTTGGCGTAATATAAGTTTTTGGTATAGATTGATGGGCTGCGGAGGAAATTACACCTGTTAGATTGCTTATTGCTTTATCTATTTCTTCTGCGTTGTTAAGGATTGGGTTGTATTCTAAATTATTATCTAGAATATTTTTGTATTGAGGCTAGTCCGCATCCTTATACCTGTATTTAACTGTGGGAGGATGCAATATCGGATTTAGTTTGATCCGAAATAAAACTGGGTTATGATACGAACTGAAAATTGGGAGAGGTATTAAACGGCTTAGTGAATAAAATGATTTAGATAATATGATATCCAGCGTACTGGGTCTAGAACGACTATTCGTGGGAAAGTATGTGGGATTATCCGGAAAATGTATCTGTAGTTTTAGCAGTGTAGCTATATTTAAGAGTATTTTACCATTTTTATCCGTATTATGGCAGTTCCATAGTTTGTTTTTACTGTTTAGATCTCCCATTATAATTACTCGTTCATTTAGGTTTGATAATTTTTTTTATGTCCTGGAGGCAGACAGATTTGCTTGGCGGTAAATAAAGGGATATTATAGTTATAGTTTTATTATTGATCAAGTGTAAATTAATGGCTACAGCTTCTAATGATTTTAAAGTAGGTAATGGACAGTAGGAATGTCGTAGCGATTTATCAATCATGAGTAAGACGCCGCCACCCTTTTTATCTCTATCCGATCTGTAAATTTTGAAATTAGGTATATTAATTTTGTCTGAATTTGATAAGTGGGTTTCAGTTATAGCCAAAATTTTTGGTTTATTTAAGGAAATAAAATCATTTAATTCGAGTATTTTATTTTTAATGGAACGAGCATTCCACAGTATACAGTTTATAGAATTATGAGTCATTTATAATAATATAATGATAATTAGTAATCTTTATTATTTTTGCCAAAATCCTTAATGTAGTTATTGGGGAACTAAGATGGTATAATATTATGAGTACAATAGTAAATTCAGATGGGATGATAATACTAAGTTGTCCGGACTGTGAGGAGATTAGCAGTTTGTTCTGTCTATTATTGACGTAATATTTGTGTCTGTTTAAATTATGTAAATATTGCTGGTTAATTGAAACACGACTACGATTAGTGTTATACAAAATATACAATAATAAATATAAAATTATAAATGCATGCACTTTAGATAAATAAAATAATGAGTACATTAATAATATGTGATACCATGGTTTGAAGAAAAAAATTGTATTGTCCATTATTCTAATAAAGATATGATACCTTCAAATAAAATAAAGAATTTTGAAATTCCATCTTCAGCCGAACTCATTTTCGCCAAGATATATTTAAGGTTTTTCAAAATTGAAGAAATTTTGAATGCAGAAAATAAATTTTTTATTTCTTTAAATATATCCATTATAGATGGTTCTTTTTCACTGCTTGAGGTAGTGAAGGTTTCTCGAGGCCATTTTGCTGATGATTTAGGTAGATCTGGAAATTCTTTTTTCGAATTCAAACTTTTAAAGCTTGAGAGTTGCACTTTCGGAGTGTTTTTACTTAGTCTTAGTGTTGCATTTTTTTCGTAATGTATGCAGTTTTTAGAATCTGTGTGTTGGCCATTACAATTCGCGCATGTCGGTATGAAATTTTCAATATTTACGTTCATACATTCGTTGGAGCGATGATCTCCTGAACATTTCATACATTTGGGTTTTTTGTGGCAATTTATTGCAATGTGGTTAAATGCTTGGCAATTAAAGCATTGAGTCACTTCTTTTTTGTTTTTGTAAGTTTCCCAAGAGACTATAACGTTTCCAACTGCATTTATTTTTTTAATCAAATTTAATTGATGATCATCTTCTAGCGTGATTACCCAAATAGGTAATCGGACGTGGGGTATTTCTTTTTTCTTTATCATTTGATTGACTTTATTTACTTTGATACCTTTTAAAGATAGGTCTTTTTTTATGTAATCATTTTCAAAACTTGGGGGTGCTCCTTTTAATATGATTTTTGGTTTAATTTCATTTTTTGAAGTCTCCTGCGTTATATGTTATGAAAATAGTTTTATTTTTTCTATATTTTATATTTATCTCACTTTCTTTATTTTCATTCAATGATTTTAAAAGATCTTCATAATTATCAAATGAGTTGTACACCACTATTGGAGGGAATGGTTTAATTACTGAACTAATTTCTGATTCATTTAATGACTCTTGATATTCTTCGTCATCTGATAATATGGAATACATGTTACTTACAGGTACGCCGTATTGATTCATTTTTCTTTTCTTTGAATTTACCACTTTTTCCGAGTTAGGCTAATTTTGGACCCCTGAGGGTCCCGCACCTTGAATTATTTTGCTATCAATACTGATTGTTCACTAAAACTAAAGAAAAGAAAGAAAACTGCACCAAGATAATAGTCAAATTTGAAAGCACAATAGATAGGGTATGGCACGCACAATGAAAGCTCTGAACGATCCAAGGGTCGAACAGATACTTTGATGATCCTGGTTAAGGGCTATCTATATACGAGTATATTATGATTATCAGTCCTGGTAGAATGGTAACCCTAAAACATTTCTATTGTATACAAATCACAAAAAAGATTAATAAGACCGGTTATCCGGCATATCTTTACCATTATTCTATTTTATATAATAATAAGCTGATCGTGAGACTTCCATTATTTCTAGAATTATGTCTTTGGTGCCGTTCATATTCAGGGATTGGTGGGATGATTGGGACCGTGAGAGACCATCAAGACTTCTCGACCAACACTTTGGTAACGTTCTCAACCGTGACGATCTCATAAACGCCTCTTCGCTGATTCGACCGACCGGCTACTTCAGGCCATGGAGGCACCAGCTTAACCGTGGAACCTCTAACATAAATGCTGTCGATGACAAAGTTCAGGTTAGTAATCAACACTCCTAATTACTAATAATTTTCTATTATTGAGGGCATTTTAAGTTCAGCGACAACCTCAGGTATTGTAACTAAGCCGAGTAGTTTGCTATTTAAACGAAGTATACATTTGCCCCATCAGAGTGAGTTTTTCGAACTTTGACTTAACGCACTATAGACAGCCAATTCATCTTTCACAATAGCAAATGATGATGTACTGTTAAATTAATTTTTATGGATCTCATCGATAACCTACAAATTTGAACTGAACAAGGATTGACCCGAAATCAACGCTATACTCCCTTCTCGCATCGTAGCCTTACATAAATAGAAGGATTAAAAGAAGAAGAATATTAATGATTGTTTTTTACCAAGAAAGGGAGACCATATATAGTATTGTGTCTCTTTTTCTTTCTTTGAAATTTTCTCGCAGGGTTTTTTTCATGGGCGGATCCAGCCGACTGTAAAGGGGGGGCTGCAGTTCTAAAGGGGGGGGCTGCAACCCCACAGCCCTTCATTTGGATCTGACAATCAGCTTTTTTACCTTTATGTTCCTTTCCCACAACTAAAATTCTACTTGTTCTGCATATTATTTGTTCTTTAACTTGCTTCCTTACTTTAAGGAAAGTCAAATTCTACCTTTTAATGACGAAAAATTTTCCAAAGGGAGGGGATGCAGCCCCCACAGCCCCCCCCCCTGGATCCGCCAATGGTTTTTTTTGCAATGTGAAGACTTTTTAATAACGTTTGATAGCCATAAGTGCATACTCTTCACGAACATCTACGAGGGGACTAGTGTGTTTGGACAGATAGTCTCATCAAACCTGTTATTAGTGCATGACAAACAGTTCCTTCGTTACGACTCCAAACAACTGTGATCCCCAACTGGCATACGGGGAAAATTGCGTTAGTTGGCTTCCATGTTGTTGACTCAATATTCTTGGCATTTCTTCAATTCAACTCTTCTAAGTGTCATTTAAAATACGAATAAAGCAATTATTTTCGCCAATGAATCTCGCTGTCTCAAGGTTTCGTATTTTTTGCCTGATTTATTATTTTCATACACAATAATACAGTGTAATCGGTATTATCATGAAGGAGGTTGCAGGGGGTTATTCGGATTATAGAAATTTAAAAAACAAAATTCTAAAGATGAGACTTCAATATTAATACGCATACAATACGCAACTAACATATTTTTATTTATTCTTTTTTTCTTACATTTACTTACATAAATAGGTGTATAGTTATACAGTACGGGGAAAGTATTGCGGTCATAGAAAATTTTGAATTCAGGTTTTCGATCAAACCGGTATAAAACCCGATTTTGATGAAGTAAGAAGCGGCATACTCAGCCATTTGGGGGGAATAGGTTTTATTTTTGATGCCCCTTTAAAAATAAATTCAAAAGTACTGACGACAGCCATGTTTTGGAATATATATAACATTCCATACCCGATAAAGAATAACAAAAAAGAGGTTATAATTATGAAAAAAGGTGTTTCTTGTGAAATCGCTTAAACCTTTAAAATTTTGATTTCAACTCTAAATAGGCGGGTAAGTGAAATCATAATGTACTTACGTATCAACTGCCTTTCGTAATGCTGACGTTGTAATACCTGCAAATGGTTATGTTGTAAATTACATGTTGTATTTAGAAACCCGACGTCACCCATTATTCATATACACCCTTAAACTGAGCTTAAACTATTTAGCAAAGTTATTAAAAATGGAAAATGTAAGATTTCCAAAAATAATAGCCCGGAGGATAATAGACAACAGTGTAGCCTGGTCAACAACATTGAAGAGATTAGGAGCAAAACACGGAATAGTTCTAACAAAAGAGAATTTTCTACAAGACATAGAAAAAAAATAGGGTACCACTACTGAAGTGCGGCTGATGGGGCAACCCTGCTCCGGGGCGTGGCCTAAGGCGCAGCGATCGCTCGGGGCCTTGCCGAACTGCCGCCCCCACCACCTTCCCCCCTTCACAGATAAGGCTCCAGCTCGCTGTTCTGTCCCAGTTATTTTTCCCGCCATTTCCCTTCAGTAGTCGACTGTGACGTCATGTAATCGTCGCCTCTCTATATCGACAATAAAGATCGACCGTGCTATTTTCGATATTAATACCTTAAGTTTGAAATGAAATATCTTTATACATACTTTCGATTTATTATATAATTTATATATTTTTAACTTTCCTGCTGAGAATCATAATATCATTTTACCGATCTTAAGCTCATTTACAGAGTTATATTTCTTATTGTAATAATAAACAACTCAAATTAACTTTTCTTTTTTTTATTATATGGTTTATCACTATACCTCTTTATTTTTTCCATCTTTTTAATTACTATTTATTGTATTTCTCTATTTACTACTTCATTCTATTATTACTGTTCAAATGATGAAGTCTGAGCTGGACGAGGAAAAAGTCCAGCGTTACTAAAGGGGACTCCAAGATACAAATATTCTGTAACTGTTTCTATTATCTGGTTGTCATACACAAGCAACTTGCATATTGTAGGCCTACCTTTCAGAATTCTCATGGGTTTAGTCTTTTATGTATTAATAACCAGTTTATTATTTTGGCAATATTGCGCAAGGGTATTGATTTTGTTGTGCATCAGTTATTGAATGAACTATAATTGCAAGGTCACCCACAGACATGAGCAACAAAAAATATTTATGGGTTCGATTCCCGGCCGTGGTCGAATCTTTTATCTTCTAATAAAATAGTTTAAAAACTACAAATTAATTATCTAACGATAACTAATTACTACATAAAAAATATTTATGTTTGCCAATAACATAAAGTAGGTATATTGGTGATACCATTCAATGCAAGAAGTGTTCCAAATCACTAATGAAGATAGGGAAGAAAAGATAATCTATTTAATATATAATCTATTTAAAAATAATTAATAATCTATTTTATTACTGTACAGTATAATTAAATGATGATAGTTTAAATTTATAATAATAAAAGTTGGAAAGAATAAAATTACAGGCTAATATTTTATTTTGAATAAGAATTCATTGATTTGTTAAATGCGTGTTCCATCAATAATGTAATGAAGCTTGTATTTATGAAAGTTGAAATGTAACTCTTTGAATTTGAAATAGAGAAAATCCCGTAGTATATGAAGTAAATAAGTCTTAATTTTATTAAAAACTTTCTATCGATTTCGGAATTACTGATAATTCTAAAAATGGTATGAAAGCTGAGGGCAATGATTTCAAAAGTCGGAGAACAATATGGACTCCTAAAAGGCCGTTACTTCAAAAGTCGGAGAAGTATATCGACTTAAAAGTAGCAAGTGAAAAATCGATGTGTCAATTGGAGAATTGGTAAGATGGCTTGTGACGTAAAAATGACGTGAACACTCAAGCAAGACGCGCTGTTTTTAAAAAGGAGGGGAAATAGAGATAAGGTGGTGGGGGCATCAGCTGACGAGAATTTCCCCTCCGAAAGGGAGTGATAGCCACGCCCCGAAGCAGGGTTGCCCCATCAGCCGCACTTCAGTAGTGGTACCAAAAATAGAACCATTCTCGTCAATAAAACTATGGAATATAAAAGAGAAATATTCGTAAAAAGAGCTAAAGCAGCCGAATTTCACCAGCTCTATGCAACTCTGAATTATGACAATAGGTACTTTGAAGACAATAAAGACATTTATTTCATCAGATTAATATTTAAAGCAAGAGGAGAACTACTGAACCTCAACTATTTACCTGCAATGAACAAAAGAAATAATTGTACCATGTGCAACCTAAATACAATAGAAAACACCTTCCACTTTATCTCAACATGCCCAATTCTAAATGAAATCAGGATTAACTGTTTTGGAAAACGGTCTCTGAATATGGAAGAAACCGTAGATATCCTAAACGGCAAATGCAACCAACATCTATTTCTGTATCTAAAAATTGCAACAAAATATAGACAAGAAATGACTCATGAATATAATCAGTAGAAATAGATTCCTCTATACGTCAGTCGAAAAAAAAAAAATCGCTTATAGCTAGTTTTATAATTTGGCCATTTATATACGAAGAGTTTTTCAGTATATATGTCAGTTCCGTTCAGTATGAAATAATTTTTCTTTTGTTATTTGGCTTTTATTACTACCACTTATCACATATCTTCTGTTATTGTTATATATTTGCAGTTATTGTTATATATTGTTATATTATTGCAATATAAATTGGTTTACCTATTTATATTTATAACAAGCTAGGATATCTCGACAGACGGACTTGCGTCCGTTGTCTATTTACGTCTTAGTATTTTCTTATTTTGTTTTGTATTAAATAATTTTTTTCATGAATAAACGTTATTTCTATCTAATCTATCATCTATCTACCTGCAAATGGTTATGTATCAAAACATAAAATAAAAAATCGCCGTTCCTAGCGTTTTTTTTTTTTTTATTCTTAATTTCGGATAACTAAAGTGTTCGGAGAACTGAAGTTCGGGTTGTCGAGATTACACTGTATATAAATATACGACTGAAATAGGCATGACCTGAAGTTATTCCAATCGTATCTATAGTTTCATGGACTTATCCTTAAACTTTTGCGGATGTTGTTTTTTTAAATATTTATATTTATTAATAAAGTATTAATAAGATATTTTTATATTCACAGTACCACAATTATGTATATCTAAGGAAGTGGCGACTCCATTGCCCATTTATTTGATTTGGCCATCCACTGGGATAGCCACATTGTTGAGGGAACAATACTTACATTATTGTCTGCAAAGTTACAAAACGACCTTTTGCGAAATCAGAAGGGGGAGGGGTGAGTAAGGAAGAGGGGAATGGGTCCCCTCACTTAAGGATTCTGTATCAGACAGAGGGCCGGAGCTGGCCCACGAATGACGATATACTCGCGATCTGTGATTGCTTTTCAAAACAACATTCGTTGTGTTTAATTTCCACACGACTCAAGACGTAGAGATCAAAGCGTTATTTTTTAATTAGTGTGGTGTCCCCGTGTATTGTATTCAAATGTATCTATAAATTAAACTACGCAATAAAAATAAAAATCCAGAATGAAATCCAAGGGGACAGGGAGTAAATCACAATAACAACGAATTATCCAAAATGAAGTTCAGGAGAAGCCGGGTCAAAAATAAAAAAAAAATCTAAAATTAAGTCACATTAACACAAAATGGCAATTGCAACTCCAGCAGAAAGAAATTATATCACTAAAATAGCTTCTGACCCGTGGCGACTTCTTCGCCGGGGGTTTATTGTGTTACCAGCTTATAACTCAGACATGAAATTCTCAAGTACTCCAATCATAAAGAGTCCACATCTATTACACACCGTATGGGTTACCTCTCCTGTGTAGTCCCTCCGGATAGGGGAGCGATTCAGAGTGCTCTGAGGAAGCAGGTTTGCCTGACTCGGGGACGGAAGGTTGATAACTTGTTTAAAAAAAGTCTCTAAACCTTGAATGTTAGGCTCGGATGATTATAATTATCTCCATAGACTTGGGAAACGATTCAGGTTCAAATTCGATTATTAGAATTTTTAATCACTTTTTAGATTCGGGCCTTTAATGCGGTCAACACATGAAGAATATTCTTGAACAGAATGGAGGGTAAATTTTATAATTATATAATGAGTGACGATGCACTAACAGAGGATGCAGATAACGATGATACACGGTCGCTTTCTATGAAAAGCTCCGACGAAATATTGGTCTCATTCTGTCATTAAGATGTCTAATAAATTGCGTGTGATCTAAATGCCAAAAACAGTAAAGAAAAATTCCATTCCCCTAAAATAAGGAGGTATACCTTTCACTCAAATACAATTATAAAGAACAGCGTCTTGTGGCATGTCGCAGCATTCAAATACCTTTCGGTTGCACGCACGCAATATCCTTATTGGACAATACATAACGGAAAGTTTTAATCAAATTGAACATATTCTAATTAGACATCCAGGTTATATTATAAGTAGCTGAGTTTATAGGGAGCTAATTTTGATACAGGCCACTTTCTGAGCATTGCTTACGTTATGTCCAGGGCAAGTCATTGAAAAATGGGACAAGAAGAAAGCCGGAAAGCGCTATGCTGTTGAGCAGATTAAGGACTCGCAAGTTCAAAAAGCTTATGCTGATACCCTTATACATTGCCTCAGAGATCAATCATACTCAGGGGAATGGATTAATAAGGAATGCTATATTATCAGCCATAGGAGAGAAAGACAAGGGGATAGCTCGACAGTATTGCTTAGTGCTTAGAAATCTCTGCCGCAACAGACATCAATTTTGCCGCTTATAGAATCCTAGTTAAACAGAAATCGAAGAACTTCCCAGGAATATAGTGGTAGCATGAGTAATACCTTCATCCTCTGAAGAAGAGCTTTCTTAAATAGGGAACTATAAGACTTAAACAATTAGAAGACATTTCAGGCGAGTACCCTCAGTGGGCATAAATGAAGAACGTTTACTACTTACCATTAGACACGGTTGGGTAAAGGAATTGAGAAAACATGCTTGGTAGCGTAGAGACAAATAAGCTATTGCTTAACCAAGATCATTACTATGATAATATGGATCGATACCATAGGTAATGCAGGACGCTTAGAAAAGTGGAGTAATGCTCCATTCCAAAGAACACGCTGAAATGAGAAAACTATAGTTGCATCTCCTTGCTACTATGTGCTTATAAAATACTGTGAAATGCCCGTTGTCATCGCATTCTTTCTCATACAGATCTTGAAATCGGTTCGTTCCAGGTTGGATTGAAGAAATGGTAGGGCAAAATAAACACAATTTTCGGATTGTGAAGCATATTCGAAAAATGAAGAGAATAAAAGATTATATTTACAAAACGCAAACATATTGATGTTTTTCATCTCATTTACATATAATTTGAACATTTGGATTTTCAGGTAGTGCTAGACGTACAGCAATTTGCACCCAACGAAATATCAGTGCGAACTGTTGACAATGTAGTAATAGTCGAAGGTAAACACGACGAAAAGAGAGATGAACATGGTTACATCTCACGGCACTTCGTTCGAAAATACGTACTTCCAAAAGACGTCATAATGAGCGAAATAACTTCAGCTCTCTCCTCAGACGGGATCCTCACCATAAATGCTCCAAAACAGGTAAATTAATTTATCTACTTTTGTTGTTAATTGAAACCAACAGGTTTTCTGTATATATACATATATATATATATATATATATATATATATATATATATATATATATATACTTTATAAATAAAATAAGTGAGGTTGATAAATAAGGATCAATTCAGACCATTATATAATTTAATTCACGTTGAGATCATCATTTAGTTCCATTCACTCCTTTTTGACACTACTGTCATATAATACATAATTTGGTAGAAAATAGTCCGGGGAGGCGGTCAATAAAATACAAAATAGTATAAAACTATTTTATTGTTGTCGACGTTTCGACCCGACTATGCAGGTCTTCGTCAAGGCTAAATAAACAAGACACAGACAACAATATGAGTAATTAGGACAAAGAATATGAGCTGGCTAGATAAAATATAAAAAATATGAAAAAACAAAGAATATGAACTGACTACATAAGATATAAATGACTGTAAACTTAAGGTTAAGCATATAATTTATATACACATGGTGTAATATGGCTATTGACACTAATACTGTTAACACTGATGCTGTTGATACTGATAGTATGGGTGGTGTGATAAGATAGGGTAAGGTACATAGTAGTGGATATGTTATGAGAATGGTGTACTATGGGTAGATATGGTGGCAAAATGGGGCAGAGTTGAAGAGGGATTAATATATGATGGATTATAATTATAGTAAATAAAGGAGCTTACCTTATGACAGGGATGGATGTCACGGCCAGAGTGAGGGTCGAAGTAAGGTAAACATTTGTCGGAGTGGGAGAATGTCAGAAAAAAATGGGTCCGGAAGGCGGGTTAGGATTTGTTTACATACGCTAACTTTACACAAATAAATAACATTAGTTACAAGAGTAAATGGTGGCATTTTAAACAGTATAACAAAATTGAGGAAACTTATAACTAGCTGACTATATATGTATGTAATTAATATTATGTGAAAAACAATTAAATTGGATTAAACAAAAAATTAAAATAAAAATTACAGTACTGTTGATATAAATAGGCTATTTCTGTATTTGATAGGAACATATTAATTATCTATGTAGCCTTAAGTGTTAGAAATTGTACAATTGTGGAACTTGACATTTTTTTATAGGTTCAGTACAAATAATAATTGTTATTTCATATAATAATTTGTTCATTCTATTAAATGAATAGTAGTAGATGTGTTCTATTACATGAATTGATCTGGTTTTATTTCATAAAATAGGTATATAATATGAATAGGCGGAAATCAGGAGCGGTTCCAAAAAAAATTTCGGGGGGGGATTGGTCGGTAGGAAAAAAAAACAGCGTAAAAATAGCACACTTTATTTGCTTATGCTGTTACATTAAGTTAATATACAAAATTCTGTATGAAAAATTCTAGTCAAAATTAAACTACACTTCCCTAGAAAACTCTTAAAAGTTAGATGCGTAATTAATTTTAGGTGGTGGCGGAGGGATATTATAGGTTATTGTTGTTTTATAAGGTTTAAAATGTGTCTGTAAGTAAGTGAGATACAGTTCTTGTCTATCTTGTGGTTGACAGGGTTCGGTTCGAGATGAATGTATATGGATTCGGATATAAGTCTTTTTTCATGGTTAGGAACTGTAGCGAGGATAGAGGTTTTATCAAAATCAAAGGAATGGTTAAGGCTTAAGGCGTGTTCTGAGAGTTTGGAAGCGGGAAGGTTACGGGACGTTATGGAATATTTATGTTGGGAAATGCGAGTTTTAAGGTGGTTTTTGGTTTTTCCGATATAGGCTGAATTACAATTAGTTGTTGAACATGGGACCCGATAAACAATATTGGATTGGTATTTTTTAGGAATGGGATCTTTAAGGTTGGAAAAAAGGTGGGAAAGTTTATTGAGTGGCTTAAGGCCGCAACGTAGGGAAGGGATTGAGGTTGTTAAAGATTTTCGTATTTTGTCTGTGAGCGTAGGGATATAAGGGAGGGACCTATATAGGAGGGGAGAGGCTGTGCTAGGTAAGGGGGTAGGGGTCATGATACTAGAATTGGTTCTGTTTTTGTATGTAGTGATGAGTTTGGTTATAAGTTTCGATGGGTAATTGTTTGTTATCAGTATATCAGTGATGCGTTTTATATTGCTGGGATGGTATTGCGGGTCAGACAAATAAAGGGATCGGTGAAGTTCTTTGCCACATTGAGTTTGTGATGATAGGGGTGTTGTGAGTGGAAGTTAATGAGTCTACCTGAATATGTAGGTATGGTGTACCAGTCTGTTGTAAGGGTGCCATCGGTATTTCTTATGATGAGGAGCTCGAGGAAAGGGAGTTGGTGGTTGGTTTCTTTTTCAACTGTGAATCGGAGTCGGTGGTGGTAGGTATTGAAAGATGACAGGATTTCGGGGATTTTTTCGGGGTTGAGGACCAGGAGGAGGTCGTCAACATACTTTTTGATGAAAATGATATCATTGGGAAACAGAGGGATAATTTTGTCAAGTAGGTCGTTCAGTACTAAGTTGGAGATGTCAGGAGCTAGGGAGTTGCCCATTGCAAGGCCGGAAATTTGATCGTAAAATTGGTTTTGGAACGAGAAGTATCCAGATTTACATCAAAGCTCAAGGGACTCTAGATATGAGGTAAGGTTGAGGGAGGTATGAGGTTGTATAGTGGACCAGTTATGTTGGACGATATTGAGGGCTATGTCGATGGGGATATTAGTAAAGAGACTTTCAGCATCGAAGGAGGCAAGGATGAAATTTTCCGGAATATGGAGTGATAGTAGTTGTTCTCTAAGGTGAAAGGAATTGTGGATATCATAATTGTTGTTGTGGCTGAGTTTTTGAAGGGAGGGAAGAAGAAATTTACTAAGTTTTGATGAAGGGGCATTAATAGTGGAGATGATGGGGCGTAGGGGATTTCCTGGTTTGTGGATTTTGGGTAGTCCGTATAGGCGGAGTGGTACGGAATTATAGGATATCAGGTTGCAGTATGTATGATGGTTAATTTGTTGGGTCTCGAGGAGGTTCTTGATGTGTTTATTGAATTTGGGTGTAAGGGAGCGGGTCGGATCGCGGGTGGAGGGAATGTAGGTGGATCTGTCAGAGAGAAGTCTATAGATTTTATTTATGTATTCGTCTTTGTCCATGACTACAGTGGAATTACCCTTATCCGCATTCGTAACATTAAGGTGGTCATTGGATTTTAGGAAGGACCTGGTTAGGGATAATTCTTTGAAGAATAGAGGGGAAAAGAGGGGCGTGAAGGTGGGTGTTGGAGGTGATTGGAAACCATATTATTGGTACGGATCCGTTATACTTCTTTTTCCTCATCGGTAATTCCAAAGGAGTCATCTCTGTAGATATATTCTAAGTCTGTGATGAGAGAGGGAATGAGGTGGGAGCAGTTGGACGTCGGAAGTGAACATTTTGGTCCAAGGCTTAGAATATTGGTTATTTTGGAGGGTATGGTAGTGGAAGAGATATTATGGACCCATTTCTCGTTGCCTCTCCCCTCCTATATAGGTCTCTCCCTTATATCCCTACGCTCACAGACAAAATACGAAAATCTTTAACAACCTCAATCCCTTCCCTACGTTGCGGCCTTAAGCCACTCAATAAACTTTCCCACCTTTTTTCCAACCTTAAAGATCCCATTACTATACAATACTAATCCAATATTGTTTATCGGGTCCCATGTTCAACCACTAATTGTAATTCAGCCTATATCGGAGAAACCAAAAACCACCTTAAAACTCGCATTTCCCAACATAAATATTCCATAACGTCCCGTAACCTTTCCGCTTCCAAACTCTCAGAACACGCCTTAAGCCTTAACCATTCCTTTGATTTTGATAAAACCTCTATCCTCGATACAGTTCCTAACCATGAAAAAAGACTTATATCCGAATCCATATACATTCATCTCGAACCGAACCCTGTCAACCACAAAATAGACAAGAACTGTATCTCACTTACAGACACATTTTAAACCTTATCAAACAACAATAACCTATAATATCCCTCCGCCACCGCCTTCACACTACCGCCCTCCCAGTAGCTCCTATTCAATTTACAAAATTTTCCTTCCCCGCCACCATTTCTTGAAACATAACACGTATAGATTACATAAACATATAAATTCTTTTCAGTACTTGTTGTATAATCTCCCCTTCTCGCTCCTCACTTAACATATCCGCCAGTGGCGGTCCCAGGGGGGGGGGGGGATATTGGGGATCAATCCCCCCCCCCCCCCCCGAAATTAATTACGCATCTAACTTTTACGAGTTTTCTAGGGAAGTGTAGTTTAATTTTGACTAGAATTTTTCATACAGAATTTTGTATATGAACTTAATGTAACAGCATAAGCAAATAAAGTGTGCTATTTTTACGCTGTTTTTTTTTCCTACCGACCAATCCCCCCCCCCCCCCCCCCGAAATTTTTTTCTGGAACCGCTCCTGATATCCGCCTATTCATATTATATACCTATTTTATGAAATAAAACCAGATCAATTCATGTAATAGAACACATCTACTACTATTCATTTAATAGAATGAACAAATTATTATATGAAATAACAATTATTATTTGTACTGAACCTATAAAAAAATGTCAAGTTCCACAATTTTACAATTTCTAACACTTAAGGCTACATAGATAATTAATATGTTCCTATCAAATACAGAAATAGCCTATTTATATCAACAGTACTGTAATTTTTATTTTAATTTTTTGTTTAATCCAATTTAATTGTTTTTCACATAATATTAATTACATACATATATAGTCAGCTAGTTATAAGTTTCCTCAATTTTGTTATACTGTTTAAAATGCCACCATTTACTCTTGTAACTAATGTTATTTATTTGTGTAAAGTTAGCGTATGTAAACAAATCCTAACCCGCCTTCCGGACCCCTTTTTTTTCTGACATTCTCCCACTCCGACAAATGTTTACCTTACTTCGACCCTCACTCTGGCCGTGACATCCATCCCTGTCATAAGGTAAGCTCCTTTATTTACTATAATTATAATCCATCATATATTAATCCCTCTTCAACTCTGCCCCATTTTGCCACCATATCTACCCATAGTACACTATTCTCATAACATATCCACTACTATGTACCTTACCCCATCTTATCACACCACCCATACTATCAGTATCAACAGCATCAGTGTTAACAGTATCAGTGTCAATAGCCATATTACACCATGTGTATATAAATTATATGCTTAACCTTAAGTTTACAGTCATTTATATCTTATGTAGTCAGTTCATATTCTTTGTTTTTTCATATTTTTTATTTTTATCTAGCCAGTTCATATTCTTTGTCCTAATTACTCATATTGTTGTCTGTGTCTTGTTTATTTAGCCCTGATGAAGACCTGCATAGTTGGGTCGAAACGTCGGCAACAATAAAATAGTTTTATACTATTTTTTATTTTATTGACCGCCTCCCCGGACTATTTTCTACCTAATTCTATATCCGGTCAACTATCATCTATCCAATACATAATTTAAATAAATAATTTTAATGTTTATGCTGAACGCTCCGGTGATGCAAGCACAGGTTATTTATTCGCATTCTACAGCTAACTCAAGCTTGGGAAGTAATCATCAACATAGTGCTCCCATACTGTACCTACTCTAGGTCTTATTTTATTGCCCATAAATCCGATATCCCAACGTCCATCGTGGTCAGTACTTGGATGGGTGACCGCTCCATTCGGGTGACCGCCCGCCAATAAAAGCCACGCAGTCTAAGTCTACCCCCACCCCCGGGTATGTGAGGCCCGTCAGCCTACTGGAGGCGACTCACACCGACCGGGCGTAGGAGTGATGAACCTTCCCCGTGTATCTCATCGAGAATCGTGGTGTGGTTTTCCAGGATGTCAGTAACCGCCCGGAGGTTTGGTTCAGGGACGGTATGCTTCAGGGAAAGAAATATAGGTCCTCGGGGCCTGCTGACTCTGAGCTACCATAATCCTTGGACCTAGACCAGTTTGTCACTGTCCTTGAACCCGAGAGAGCTGACGCCATCGGTGGGAAGGACACTGCCAAATTGGCCCCAATGGGATTGGTTATGGAGCTATGGGCAGTCTGCCGCTGTACCATGGTGACCATGGCTTGCAGCAACGTGAGGTTTGGGCTACCCCCTCCAGGCTGTCTGTACTCCCGCAAGCAAAACAAATGTCTGTAAGAAGACCACTCTGCGCGGCCAAAGGTCTCATTAGGCCTAATGCGCCAACAGAAAAAAAAAAAAAAAAAAAAAAAAAAAAAAAAAAAAAAAAAATCCGATATCCCAGATGAAACTTAAAAGTCGGGTTACTTCCTGAAATAATGATGTTACCTTTTTTTAAATATCTGTCAAATGCGAATAATACCAGGCTATTAGACATATCCGCTAATTTGGATTGAATATCAAAGAAAGTTGGACTAAAAACTTTCTGGACCTAAAGACTTCCAATGTTCTTTTCCCTCTAAAAAGCGTCTACTATGTATTTAAGATTTATCACATTAATGAACATACAGTCTAATCGACGTCACATCCAATCTGCATTCTGCATTTATTTCCATATATAAGTGTTTCGTTTTTTTTTTTTACCCCAATAATTTTCATTAAATTCAATTTTATGGTTGACCACATCATTCTGCATTCGTTCGAATATTGTGTTGCAAGATAAAATGTTGTTATGAGGACCATCATCTGCAAATGATTAAGAGCAGATACCTTTTTCCTAGAAAATCCTTTTTAATAAATTAATGATTACTATACAATAAGGCTATGGAGAGATGCAACTGGTAGAATTATCAATATTATATTATCCAATGAATTCCCTGAATCTTATCCAGTGGCTGGTAGTGGATATATTTTTAAGGCCCCCCCTACAGCGGGACGTGAATTCTTATCAGTGTGATGACCAGGGGATCAATCCCTCCAAAATTTAGAAAAACATTAGGACAATAACAAAATTTTCAAATGTTCTAGTAGTATTTAGCTATAGTTGTATAATTATAGTTGCTGTATTGGTATAAATAGTATAACTAGTTTAAAGTAGTGTAGGTATAGTAGCATAATTTAGCAAAGTAGTATTTGTCTATATGAATTTAAAAAATTAATATTTATTTATAAAAAAATATTGTAAGTATGCTTTATTTTTTTTTATTCTAACAAATAACCCCCCCCCCCCCGAATTTTTTCCATTATTAATTATATCATGATAACTTTATTAATAAAAATTATAAGAAATTGTGATTTAAGTAAATGGGGTCATAATTCTGAATGTGATTAATTATATCCAGTTTATGTTTTTAATATACTTACTGTATGTGATATTAATTATAACTTTTTATTTATTTATGAAATGAAGCAATGATTAATCCATTCATTAATTTAAACACGACTTTAATCATAAATTCTTATTATTTAATAAATTTAAAGTATTTTGCAGCTTCTTCTATGTCTACCTAATAATATTTATTTATTTATTGTTGAAATTGCCTCTACCTGACTGAGTCATTGACAATGAATTAATAATTTTTTTTTTATTTATACTCCATTATAATATCTGATAATTTCCACACTTTCCTCTAAATCTTATAGCAATATTTCAGGTAGTGCTGTGCTCAGCTTTAGTTTTCTTCTGATTTCTGGATAAGATTTACATTCAACTAATATATGTGAAACTGTCAATTAGGGCACCATATTTAACACAGGTAGAGTGTACGAGGTTGTGAAGGTATGCGTGGTAACCAATTATTAGCCGACACAGGATTATTTCCTCTCTCCTTGATCTTTTACAACTAGTTGCCCATTTTTTACATTCCACTTTTACTTGCAGCAGTTTAAACAGACAGGCTTTATTCCATTGAGCCATAAGTTGGGACTTCACATGCCTCAACCAATCCTATTGGGGAATGAGGTATATAGATTTTGCCTGACTATTATAACCTGTAAAAGCCAGTTTCGATGCAGCATCTGCCTTTTCATTCCCTGTTATGCCACAATGGGATGGAGCCCAAATAAAAAATATTTTGCCTCCCCTCTGGATGTCATAAATAAAATTTAATATTTCGAATATAGTTTCATGTTCTGGTCTTTTACTTCTTATTGCCAGTTGAACACTTATCGAGTCAGTGACAATAACTGACTTTTGGTGGTTGGCTACTTTACAATAGATCAGAGCTTCCTTTATAGCAGTTGTTTCCCCCTTAAACACCGAGCAAGCTCGAGGCAAAGTTGAAAGATAAGAATAAATAATAAAAATATAAATCTGTCCCTAAAAGTAAATAAATAATCAACAATAAATTATCATTTACAGTCAATTATTATTAAATATTCTTTTGAACAATAATAATGTCAGACGGGGATAGGTATAGCAATATATATACTCATACTACATAGCCATTAGTTTTCTGATGAATGAAATTTTATTGGTTTATAAAGGATGGAGGTTTGCATTGACTTATACTTTTTCAATTGACCTCGCCTCAAAAAACTCCAATAAAACCTTAGCAAGGTTGAAACTCAATGCCTCCCAAAAAATAACATGAAGTTTATTTACATCTTTATCAATTCCTAACAACAAACTAATAAAACTTGTATCAATTTTCATAGCACCCCCAGGATTCAAGAACGGAAAGAGAGATTCCAATAATTCAAACTGGATCACCAGCCATCAAACCATCAACAGAAACCAACATAAAAATAGAGCAATTAAATTAAGCCTACTTTTGGTAATGACAGAATAATGTATTGTTACTTATTAAATATACTAATGTATTGTTACTTATTAAATATATATCTTTCTTAATATTTTAAATTTTATTTCATTTAAACTTCTTCCTTTTATTGCTGAAATGAATTTATAATTATTGAAATATAGCTACAGATGAGATGTAATTAGTTTTATTTCGGGAAATAAATAACCAGGAACTCAATCAAAATGTTTAATTATTTAAGCAGTAGTTTGGACCCAAACATTGCTGTGAGCTATCTTCAGAGAAAGAAATGAATGTGCCAAGGTACTCTTGGAATAGCTACTTGTCTAAAAACAAAAAAGGAGTATCTAAAAAAAATCACTCCTGCCCTAAAGAAGGCCAACATTAAATTCGAAAGTTGGCTTACATAATTAAATATTTTTTGATATCCTCATTATTTATTATTGAATATGATAGGAATCATATTCAATATCTCCTAATAATATTTTTAATATTCACATTTTTTTTTTTTGTATTTAATAATTAAAATTAAAAAGAAAAACAATGTTCTTGCAGCAATCCAAAATTCTATGGCATTTTTTGTCTTATATTAAAATACTTTATATTTGATGATCTGTGTTTGATTTTTCTAATGGAATGAACAGTATTTAGTTTTAATATTATTTTTCTAAAATTGAAAGTGATATAAGTATTACATATCATGTTTTACAATTTTTTTTATTATAATTTGTTTTTAGAAATCTTCCGCTATAAAATATTCAAACTATAAATATTTGTATAAATTATATTTAACATTATAAGCGAATAGGCAAGACAAAAGTACAGCTAATTCCAATGTTGATTAGTGTTTCCATCATATTCTCCTACTTCACTTTCATTCATATTCTATTTGGTATTTAAAACTAATGATTATTTTGCTGCTTTACATATTAGAGGTAAGCAGAAAAAAGAGAGAACCCTCATGCCCATATTATTTACTAAATGAATTAAGAACCTTACAGAAATATTCAGATGCCTACACAGAGAAGTATTTTTTTTTTTAACTAATTAATAATTCTATCACAAAAACTTAAAGTATATATATGTTGTTTCTGTTACCAGATTATTTTTATTAGAAATCGTCAATTTTTTAAAAAGTTGTATGCATTAAGAATTAAGAAAATTTCGGGAGGCCTTCATTTTATGTTGATTCTTTAAATAAAATGAGTAAATTAATTCAAGCAGAGGAAAACTGAGTTATTAAATTATTCCATTACTCTCCTCTCTATTATTTAGTGCTTTTTATTAAAAGAAAAAAAATTGGCTGAACACCTTATTCTATTCCTGCATAGAATTTAATAAACAAATATTTAAAAATGTATAATGTATAAAACTTTCACATTTTCGCATACTTGTTTTTATCAGGTGAGAATTCCGAATATAATTAATTCCATTAAATTGAAAAATATTAGAAATTTTGAATAAATTTAATAAAACCGATTTCAAACACATTTAAAAAAAAAATAGGTCCTTATTAATACCAAATGTGTATTGGAACAGAATGTTTTTCTGTTGGAATTCAAATTATAAGCTTAAGACCTAAGCATAGTTTTACATAAAACAATTTCTATAACAGACATTTAAAACAATCCTTAAATACAACAAAAAGTGTTACGGATGTATATTAACCATTATAAGGAGACCACTGAAAAATCAACTACCATATGCAAGACCATAATGAATATGAAGAGCTTCCTTAAAATTTATTGAAAAAACAGGAAGGATGTTCACTGAAAGTGTACCATACTCAAAAAATAAAATAAAATTTATCCTATTATAATTTATGTTTGAAAAGCAACATTTGTGGTGAATTTTTTAATCGTAAACAATAGTCCAGATTAAAAAAATATTATAGAACTAAGCCAATAAATTAAATAATAAAGACATTAAAATAAATGATCATTAAGATTCTGATGAAGTGTAATGAGTTCTATTGATTCACAGTTGAGTAACATACTTTGGGATAATGATTTATTAAATGTGCTTTCCCTGTATCCAATCTTAATTTTAAATTAAAAAACAATGAATACTTTTTACTTAATTGAATTTATATAAATCATCAAATTTTAAATTCACATGTTTATTCCTTTTGCCATAAAATATAACCATTAATATATTTAATATTATCATAATCCAATTAGCAATTGAAATGTAATCAAATAAAAACCAAAATTACATTCTGGGCTCTTATGGTACCAAATAAACTCAAATATTCATATATGATACCATTTGGGATTATTCCAGAAAGTAAAGAATTAACTACATTAAAAATCATTACCTAAAAGTGATAGTATCCAAATATTTGGATTAATAATTGGACTAACATATTCAAAAGAATGTATAAACTTGATTGTAATTTATTTTATAAATATATGTCTCTATTTATAAGGTTTAAAGAAAAATGTTAATGCCTATCAATTACTTTATTTTTATTTTAATCAAAGAATGCAGGCTGTGTTCACTAAGCGCCATTATACTTATCCAGTGGCCAACATGCATTTCTTTCTTTAATGAGGACTAAATATATGACATAGATAGACCGATAGGAAACCAAAGTATGTTTACATTCACTAAGATTAATAAAAATATTTTTATTTGCATTGTAAAAAATAAAATATAAATCTAAAAAAATAACTTCTAGACTCAATTTAAAAATAAATTTTTCTAAAATTATTTTTAATCCTGATTAAGTTCCCCAATTTCCTTAAGCCTCCTTGCTTCCATGTCAGATTAAATAGAAAAGATGGATTAGATTGAATGCCTTTATAATTAAAAAGCTAGAATAAGTGGATGGGTATACCTAATAGTTGATTTTTAGAGTATAATATTAAAATTCATTAAGACGATGAGAAAAAAAAAAAAAAAAAAAAAAAAAAGAAATTACAAAAGATAACTATCCCAGAAGATTCTGATTTGTTCCTATTGTTTTAAAATATTCTATTCCTAAAATATTGAATGACCAGGAGCACAATGCATAATATTATTCAAATCCTTAATTCAATTTATTTTATTAAATAAAATCTAAACTTGGTTGTAAATTATTTTTATGTTCTAAAAGTTACAGAAATCTTCAAAGTTTAAACTATCATATGTAGAAAAATATATACCTCCAAATTTATTATAATTTAAAAGAGAAAACAGATCAGTTATTTAAATTTTCGTAGGAACATACTTTATTATAAATAAAGAAATGAGAAAATAATATTAATATATATAGTACGCATTCATTATTAGAAAAAAGTAATTATACATCAAGATTTTATGTAAAAATGTCTTGTAATATTTTTTAAAAAAAGTTATTGTATATTACTTACTTAAATTTTTTTTCAAAACTAAAAAAGTAAATTAAGATTTTCAAAAAATGTTTGCCTCTTTATTTACAAGTGAAAAAAAAATTATATTTTTCTTTATATAATCGAGATAAAAACTGATACATTATGTTATGTATACAAGCTTGTGTTTTTTCCACAGCGACATCTAGAATGTAATTCTAAATATTACTGTTTGAAGCATAAAGCATGAAGGTTCACCTGATTAAAAGAGTAAAGAAACTATAGTTGAGAGAGTAAGGAATATATTTATAATCCTTTTATTTATTTCAATTATATTAAATTTAAAATGTGTGGTGTAAAATTGCAAAAATAAAATGATAATGAACGGTTACCTGACAGTTGCTACAGCTAATAATGATTCATCTGACTATATTATCTTATTATTTAGATTTATTCAACTGTTATTCAAAACTATCACTAGAAAAAAAAATCTTTTAGTATTAACACATGGTTAAAAACCTCCCAGATAATTTAAGTATGTATCTATGGATTACTTATGAGCATATTTAATAATATATAATTTTTAAGTAAAAATATATGTAATTTTAAGTGTGAGGAAGGGGGCTGGAGGATGATAATGTCAGTTACTTTGTAAAAGGATTATAATTTTTTTTTCTTTTGGCTTACCTATGATTTAGGAATTTTAATGATGTTAAGCCTGTGAATGAATTATGAATAGTGAAATAAAACGTAACAACATTTAATAAAAAGTGTATTGGAATTTTCTTATTAAAAATTTGATATTAAAATTAAAAATAAATATATTGTTATACAAAAACAAAAAAACAAGAAAAAACACTGAATATTTCAAATTTGACTTTCTTTTACGCCAGAGTATTATTCATTGCTTATGTCGTATACATAATGTCAGAAATAACATAAAAAATTAAATAATAAATCAATAGTTTTTGTGCATTTACGGCACTTAGATAAGAATTAGTTTTAGAATTATCTTGATATTAGGAATTGTAGACCTAATGAAACGTAAAATCTAAATTCTAAGTGTCTATAGGGTAACTTTGCATTATATTTCATTTATTAATTTTTAAAAAATACATAAGTCATGTTAAGTTAATATGAATACTATCTAGTCATGATTTGACTACAATGATGAGTGTTTGAAACCCACATCTTTCATTTATACTATTTCTCATTTAATAAAAAATACTATACACTGGGCTATATTCTATACATTTATGGTATTAAATTATTAAATAATTAAATTAAATATTAATCTTACTCTAAGAATAAATAAATTAATAAAAATTCCAGAAACTTGTACGGGTTGATCAATGTATTTTTTTATTTTTTTTTATTTTAAGGACTAGAATATATGGTGAGTGTCAAGCTTTTAGGTTTTAATGTTGAATGTTTTGGAGGTTTTTCATCCTAAAAACTCGACCATGCGCAAGATTTTTTCCTCCTCTTCTCCCAGGAGCAGGACCTCCAGACATCCTTTGAAATACTTGTTTCCAAAACATTTAGACCTGAAAAAGTTGAGAAAAAAATTAATAGATTTATAAGGGTTATTGTTTTCAATTTATAAAAATATTGACTTTTTTTACCGATTGCCTTTTGTTATTCCTATAACAGATGAAAAATATATAATGAACATTATTACTAAATTTATATTATAAGCTTTATTTATTTTCTGTCCATGTCTGTCTCAAAAATCAAAATACAGAAATGGAAAAAAAAAGAAGGAAAAATATTTAAAAAAAAATACAAAAATGGGCTGATTTTTTTCTGCACATTTTAAAAATAGACCAAAAATTAAAGAAATATTAATCCAATCTTGTTTTTTAGAAATTCTAAATGCAATTTACCCAAACCCATAAAAAATTTAGAAAAAAAATTAAGTTATACAAAAAAAAACTCCATAAAAACAGAAGGTTTTAAGTTAGATATCATATAAAAATAATGAATTACAGATTTGATTGAATAAAAATGCTTGTGACATTATTGGGAAAGGTATAAAAACAATATTTATTTGTGTGATAATGAACTAATTTGAGAAATAATAAATTATATTAAAATAATAAATAAAATAAATAAAAAAATGTTGAATAAATAAATAAATAAAACCAAAAAAACAAAAAAAAAAAAGTACCTAAACCTCAGGTTCAGCCCCATGTAATTGTTTTATCCAAGTTTGTATGTTTTCCATTTCATCTTGTAGAAGAAGAACATCTAAACATCCTTTGAAGTAGTCGGTTGTAAAACAGTTCTTCCTAAAAAACGAGAAAGGTATATATTCGAACAATTCTTGGTGTTTAGCATTGACCTTTTTTTTTCCTTTTTCTAAAAGATCTGTATTTATGAAAATTCAGAAATGATCCAAAATAAAATTCTAGCAGAATGACATATGTTTTAATTCAGCCATCCATAATAATGATAACAAAGGTAATGTACCTTAACTTAAAAAAGTTAAAGTAAATATATGTTCTCATATGATAACATAAATTTGAATATAATACTATAAAGATACTATAAAGATATAAAACTAATAAAAATATTAATCAGATTTTTATCTGTTAATGTCTAGATATAAATTCTTTTTTGAGAAAGTAAATAGATTGATATACAAAAAAAAATTAGTTAAAATCTTAACCTAGATTTAAAATCTTAGAAATCATTAAAAAATAAGAAGAAAAAAAGTACTGAGGTAAGCATCTTGGGTGAAAGGGAAAGAATAATTAAGTAGAACAAACACTCTTTGATTACCTGTTACAACTTGCTGCTCATAATGATTAAAAATATAACAATTATTAATCGATACCAGGTCTTTAAATGCTGATTTAAATAATATTAATTATTAAATTAAAAAATAATTATATTGATTTATAATAAATAATTATTCCTTAAGATAAAATAGTTAGATTTCGAATTTCCATTTGAAAATATAAAATATTTTTTACTACATAGGATTGTTACTGATGTGAATGAGGGGAACTAGTTGGGAAATTAGTTAAAGATGTTTCAATTTGCCAACCCCTGATAACTAGCCACAGGTAGTCAGTCAATAGGTACGAAAGAGTGAGGGTACCAAGAATAGTTTCAGTTACTACCTAGAAATAAGTTTGTAATTACCTCTCGTTGGGAATTGAATCAAAGTTGCTCCAACATATCTTTCTAAAACAGCTAGGACCCTTGTGAGAATATGTTTGGATATCGCCGTTCCATATATTGAGTATATACAAGATTTATCGCTTTTATAACCTTTTGAATACATTGATTGACTAAATTTCTCTAAATCATTGTGACAGGTTTCTTCTAGAACGTTGCTTCCTTCAAGCAAGGAGAAACGGGAAGAACCGAGTCATGTGCGTCTTTATAATTTTTAGTAGGACAAAAGCCGTTTTTTTCCCTGGATGTCTTAACGCTCCTGGCGTAAGGGTTTTGTGAGTGGTTTTCATTAGAAACGATTCACATTGAAGAAAAGTTTTTGAGTAGATTTTTCTAACATCTTCCCTACTACTTTAAAAACAAATATTATTGTTCCAATAATAATATTTAAAAAAAAACTATTTTATCAAGAAAGAAGAAACCGTAATCACGTATCAGAGTATGTACGTGATTACGATTAAGGAATTTTATTTTTATTTTTTTCGGGCCTCCATTGTTTAGTAATTTGTTTAATTAGATATAAAAATTAAAGAAATGTGGATAAATAATGGAGGTTCCTTACCGAAATTCAACTTTTTATTTATTAGATTATAACAATTAGGTAAACTTTTTTGAACTCACCGACAGAGCGAATGTAACTGAGGTTCCCGAAACAAGTTGTAGCAATCTTCACAAATGCGATCCAGTCTAGCGAATATACTTTTGTCATATACGCCTTTGCACTGAAGGTCGAAGAATGATCTCTTGTTGAGGGGATGGCCCATGATGGATCTGGAGGTTGGGACAGCGACAAGGCACGAGAGAAGGGTGGAGGCAACCACGAGACCAGCCAGTGCCCTTCGCTCTTGATGCATCTACAATAGATAAATAAAAATCAATTAAATTAATCTGTAAAATATAAATAAACCAAATGAATGATAAAATACATTTAATTTTAAATTATAAGGTGCCTTTCATCACAGTGCGAACATCACCCTCGAACAGATAATCCCCCGAATCTTGCCGTACCGGGGTTTTACGAACAACAGCTATTTACACTGAAACGTGAAGTCGAGCGAACAATGATGTTTTAGCGCACCTAATCACCTTATTACAACAATTTTCATAGCAAAGACGGCTGACTTGGAACTAGCGGTTGTTAAAACTTTTGCTCCAAGTTATTATGGATAAAAGCAATGCCAGAAAAATGCTAAAAGAAGGTCTAGAAGCTTATCTTAACTAACTCAATACCAACACTAGCGAACACACAGGCGAACAGATACAGTAACTGTTCGAGTTCGTGTCTTATTTAGAATAGCCGAACAGTTTTCGGGACAGGCTGTTCGAGGGTGAAAACGTCTATGTCATTTGTTTTCACTTGACAAAATTCACTTTGTTTTTTGCACTTCAACCCCCAATTCAACTGATCACTGAAGGAACATGATGGATCTTTAGAAGTAATTCTGTTTAATATTCTCTTTACCTGATACTATCTTATCTATTTATTCAAGTTGTTTTATTTTATTTCATTTTGTTGTCTTCAAGTATTTTTGTCTTCTTTGTTCCTCATATTATTTTCTAGCTTATTGTGCTTATAGATTATTTTAGCATGAAGGAATGCACTATCTCTGTTTCTGTTTTTGTTTTATTTTTATGTTTTGTACATGTATCCATACCTTAATTACCTATTTCACACTCTATTTGTAAATATTTAATATCGTATCCGGCCACACTGGCTAGATTTCTTTATTATGTATCAATAATTTATTCTAAAGGGACATCAGTCCCAGGATAATAAAATCATTTTTCATTAAAAAAAAAAAAAAAATATCCATGAAACCAATGAAAATGTTTGGTCATTTTTTTTTTCAATGCTACTGCAAGCTGGCCGCTACGTTCAGGATACTTATCAACTGTCTAATTCCCGCTGTTTCAAGACACCAAAGAATCCCCAATCGGTCCTTTTCAATTGAGGAAGGTGTCTTACCAAGCAAGGGGCCTTGTCAACGGAGAAAGATAGCCGTAAAATATTTGATGTTAAACTGATTAGGATACACTGGAAATGAACAAGAACCGTTCTTATAGCCCAGACCTAAACTGATAAGGAACCCCGATGTGGGTTTGTCTTGGCTATCTCCTGAAAGACCTTAGTGAGAGGAAGTTGTTATAGTCGTAATAACCATTAATGATGACAATAAATACGATTTTCATTGAATGATATTCTTATCCATATTTTATTGTGTAGCGTTTAGGAATTATTACCATATTTTTAGATAACGTTGGTATACATTCCAACAGATAATTCCTCCTGAATATGTTAAGGTGTTGAATACGTTTTAAGACTTTGGAGATGATAATGTTTTGAAAGAATGAATGAATTCATAATGAGTCGTTATGAATTAGGAGGTAACAAGTTAAATACAACATATAAACGGGATCCATGGGATATGATAATGTAGTACTTGAATCCGTATACTAGGTGAAATTGCCAATTGTGAGGAAAGGGAGCCATCTTATCCCATTGATAATCTAAACCATTTACTTATTCTTCCATTTTATGGGCTCAATGCCACTGAATAGCGGGTGAAGGAATCGTTAGGGCGAAACAATTGTACAGTAAAGAAGTTGGTTCATTTATCAAGGTACAGCCGATGATCTCGATAAGGCTCAAACAATGGAAGCGGCTGAGGTGAAGGAGTTGTTAAGTATCTTATTCGATTTTGCATCGAGATAAGGAGGATAAGAGGGAGAAGAATTATAATACTGGCAGCCAGTTCTCACAATGGAAGGACATTGCTATTGTTGCCTCTTGAAGAAACGTATTTCCCAGCATCGTGGCGCATTGTTGCCCTAACCGATCTGATAAACGCCATCTAGAAATTAAAACCTGGGTTCGGGAATGGGAAGAAAGGAAACATCAGTCATAAGAATAAAAAAAGCTATAATAGTAGAAATCCAGTCGCAAAGAGATGATTATTAATTTCATTCTTCGTATAGTAAATTATAATCTTGGTTTATTATACTCAATTATGATTCATTGTGAAGAATATAGCTTCAAGGTATGCGGAAAACAAACTGGAATCGCCCCCTAAAAAAATCTGCCCTTCTGTCGTCCGCGGCTTTTCTTTTGTTTTAAACTACTTGGCCAATTATTTTCAGATTTGAGACCAATTCCACAGGCCATCCAAAGATGATCCTCAGAACTCGATTTAACCATTCGCCATTCTTTCCAAAATTACAGACGATTAGAGGACTGATTTAGCTGTCGCACGGTCTCATTTATTTACAGTGCAAGGAATCGTTTTTATCCTTAGACATTGTTTTTATCTAAATAACGCCGATTTCCATCACACTGGTTTCACGAAAAAAATAAAATACTGTCAAACATAACATTATAATCTTATATTCTTCTTCTTCTACTACGTACAAGTGACTTCGTAAATTGGTAAGTGGCCGAAATGAAACACAAAGAAAAAAAAAAGAATTAAACACACATAATTATAAGATATTTGTAATGAAAGTAATAATTAACAGTTTTAGGTAAGATTTGGTCACTAGTTTCTTTCAAAGTTGATGTAGTTATAAGTTTACTGATTTTCTTAACTTTTATCTAGGTATAAATTTGATTTTAACTGCACGACATTGACATTTGAACAATATAATTTCGAAACGTACCAACCTATAGTAGGTCAGATATTCACTGATCCTTAGAAAACATTAGTACATATACATGCATATAAATATAAACTGTTTTTAATAATTTTGTTAAAGTTTTGTGATTTTTTAAAAGAAATATTCTATTTACTACAAACTTAAATTTAAGTTCAGGCATCCATATCAAAACCGTTCCATATTACCTTCTCTCTCGAATATCGATTATCCGCCCATCGAAAAATCATTCTTATGCGTGGGGATAATTTGACTTATATATTAATACGGCCGAAATATATATGTTTGAGATTTCAGTATTATCACTTCGAATATACTATTGGCAATAATTGGTAAAAATAATTTATATCTTACATTAAAAAATAACATAAATCCTAAGTAACTGGTTAGTTCCAGTTCATTTGCCTCTAGCTCTAAAAGCAGTGACCTCGTTGAGATTGGATAGATACTTTCAGAACTGGCCCACTTATCATTCATATTAGAATAATTTGAGGTATGAAAAAGACAGAAATGTTATTTTAAGTATTTTTTCTCTATTTCCTTTATATTATAAAGAAAGAAAGAATTAAAAAAGTGATGAATTATACAATTCTATTCTCTTATTCTATATAATGTTGTATAATTTTTTGGCCCTAAAAAATTCACCTCTTAGTGTAAAGTTCTTACGGTTAAGAAAATCACGGTTTGACACTTTCACGTTTTTCTTTCTTTTGTTTTTTAATAAAGTGCCATTTAACAGTATCGAAGGCTAAGGACAAAGTTTTTTGGAGTAGAGTTCTAGGTTTATAATACAAGTTTAAAATTAAGGAATAGTGAAAAAATAAAATCATAGCACCCAGAAAGTTATTCTGGATGCTATAAATATGACCTTTTTGCATTCATATTGTTTGATTGATTAGTTTCTTCGTCAAAGGATCGAGAAATTAATCATATATTGATTAATTAATAAAAAGCTATTGTATTTTTTTTTATAGCTAATTGATTTCTAAAGTTACTATGCCGGCATAATGAGCTCGAAATAGTTCGATTAAATAACCAGTACACTTGGTATCTTTAGAGTCACTGAACTGGAACGGACCCGAATGTAAAAGAAAAATGAGGATAAATATCATTTAGTAAAACGTTGATGTTTTCAGGTCATGTCAATCATAAATGTTGTCAATAATTTTCCATGGTAATTTTTTAAGATAAGCTATAATCAGAACTTATTTCGTTGCCTTTTTCTCTCTGTATTTTTTATTTGTCTATATAACTGATTAAGGCATAAGGTATGTAAACGTTCTGAGTTTATGTATTTGAAGAAACTATGGGTATTCAGTCACAAAGCGAATTCTCAAAATAAAATACCTTTCGGAATTCAAGTTACTGTCAAATGCCTTTAGGTTTTAATAACTTGTGGCCATCAGGTAGGGTCTGCAGGAACTTTATTTAGTTAGTAATGACAGGGCGTGTTAGTATAAATAGTTGATGTGTACTCACATATGATAGCCCAGGGGTTAGAGGCATAGGCTCTATACACAAAGGGCTCAGATCGTCTAGCGGTCTGCAACAATATTTCTTCCTGTCAAAATTCCCTGTAAAAATTACAATAAAGTATGACTTGTTATATTTCTGTCTATTTACCAAAGGTCAGGAGAAAAGAAATAAACGGTCGACAAAATCCGTTAAAAAAAAACATTAAAATGCATGTACAGTTGACAAGCTGGGAATGAGAAAGTGAGGAATAAGGATAACAAAGAAAGTGAGAATAAGGAAGGACAGAAATTATCACCACACCTTTAGCAAAAGGATGGAACATTGAATAGAAAAAGAGAATACAGCGAAAACTTACTCTAACGCGACGAATGAAAGACCTCATCCGTATGAAATAGGGTCAACCAAGCAGTTGGAACGGTCAACTTCTGATCAAATTATGCAAACTGGAGGTCTTTGTCTTAAGTTATAAACCTAGTTCCGAAATATTTCTAGTATGTCATTATACCATGACGTTGGGCTCATTCAATCCAAATACAATAATCTTTGACCTCAAACTTCGAAAGGATGATAATCAGCATATATATAAACGTTATTACAAGCCCCAGCCTAAGCGTATGGTCATCGAGAGGGCTTGGCTTATTTGGGAGTCTTTTACAGAGAGAGTTTTTTGTGAAAAAGAATACCAATTATGAAGAATCAAATCCTACTGAAAAACCTATGATCCAAGAAAGTATATTTGGATATTACTATTAACCAAGAACAATATAGGTGGAGTTTCATGAACATACCTACATAGTTTGTTTCAGGAGTGTTTTTAAACTTTTTTCAAATTTTTAGAGTTTCCTATCTTAAGGCGTGTCACAATCCCCCCCCCCTCCTCCCTTTTCTGTTCTATGCTAGATTCTGAATACATTTTTCTATAAGTTGTACAAAAAAAAAACTACAACTTTATTTTGAGAATATACCTACACAATTGATTGTAATTCTGTTAATTTCGTTGTAATTAATGAACAATGTTGAGTCTGCACGAGCCTATCAACCAGAAATAAAATTAAAAAAAAAAAATAACACAAATTATAGAAGCTTATTTATTAATAGCTTTCAATATTATTGTAACCATGCCTGAGATTTAGCAGACGTAATTTATGGCTTTCCATAATAAATTTTCAAGTAAAACAGATAGTAAATATATAAGAGAACATAAGTTTATCAATGTTGTTTTGATAAAAAATATTCCTAATGTACAATTCTCATCTTCACGGATACTATATTCTGCACCCCTCGAGTGGAAATGATGCCGAGGAAAGAATATGATCATGGGCCGAAGAAGAGGTCATCGCATAACTGTTTCTTCGGAACCATGGACATTGAAACCTAAGAGCCATTACTCTGGGTACAGCCGGAGTGATTTAGAGTAATTACATCTCTGCTGGGAGCTGACGCAAGTGGTTTCATCAGCCGAGCCAACGCCTGGCAGTCTGCTACCACTTTCGCCTGTTTCCTTCGAAAGCAAGGACATCCCCGCCTCCTTACTTCTCGCTCTAGATAGTATGACTATCATTTGTGTATATCAGTTTTGATGCATATAGCTATCGTTGTCCATAGCTTGAAAACTGGATTAAATGTTCATAAAAGGCTCTGAAGCGTTAATTTTGAAATGGCATCCTCCCTATAAACCCCGGAATTCCGCAGGATACCATAGGATACACATCAAACTAACTTCTTACCAAACCAAACGATAGCACTTCACTAGCGTGCAATAGGGCTGTCTGTATGTATTCACTAGTGCATTATACAATTCTTCTATCGAGTTTAAAGGGAAGTCAAAGAAGCTTGCGGAGAGTTCAACAGATATTAGTTTTTTTACTATGCGATTTAAAATTGTATTTATATTTTTGCTTATTTTATATTGATATTTTCTTTTTAATATAAAACGAGTTTGAACAAATTTTACAACAATATGTTTCTCTGTCACTTGAGAAAACTAATGAATAATAAATAACATTTGCGCATGTTTTAAAAACCTTTGATCGAAATAAGAAGGAAAAGGTTTTACATTTACCCAAAGCCTTATCAATTCTTTTTTTTTTAATACAGTGATTAAACGCGCTTAAACGCTGATTTAAACGACCCACGAAGGATGATGTAAACTCATTTTACGCTACATGGACCCATTTAAATGATTTATATCATGCTATCGAGAGGGGAAATGAAGGCTCAGAAAACTGGGGTCAGTTTGGCAGACATGTGGGCGCCGTGAAAAGAGCATTCAGTTGAGCCTTGATAACATCAATCTAAGACGACGCGCACAGTACCACTCTCTGTCATCGACTACCCCAGTCGGGTCTGTGTGAAGAAGCTCTTGTCGACCTTCTGTCAATCCTTTTGTCTGTCTGGGACCCCCATCCTCTGCTTCATTTATCTGATAGTAAGTGTATTAATCATTTATCCAAACTTGTTGAAAGTCTTATCTGACAGAGGAGAGGAATAGAAAGGAAATCACAATGATAACTAAAAACCCTTAAGACATGAGAAACTTGAATTTATCATTTGATGAACAATCTACAGAGAAAAACTTGCAGTAATTCACGATATGCTCCTCTCACAAGTTTTGCAGGTTTTGGTTCAACCACGAGTTGTGTGTACTTCGTATTCTCAGTTACGACAATAAACAAAAATTATATAGTATCATTAGTGATGTAATTTCCTTAAGGAAGCTCTAAAAAATTTAGACACCTCGAAAATAAAAGTGATGTCACAATGACGTTTCAATTAATCTGTTTGACCTCCCGAGACGATATCTCGATCTAAATAATCTATGACTCATCCGAATCTAATTGGATTCCTCTCTACAGGACGATAAATAATAATCGTCACAAATCTCTTGCCATATGATAAATAAAAGAAGAAAAAAGGAAAACCATACCGAAACCTACGTTTATCTATGCTTAGAGCGGTTTCGAACCACCATGATCGCATAATAGCTAAAGGCTAATCATAAAAGACGGACAATTTATATTAATATTTATCATTATAATACGTATTTCTGGTAATTTCAATAATATTGTAATCATAAAAGACATAGTTCACTCCACCTCTCTCTATTTCTAAATATTATACAAACATAGATGTTAGCATCATAAAAATGCCTAGTAGTTCACGAATATGAAGGAGGACTTGTGCAAAAACATTTATAATCGACTTGGACAGTTATAGTTTTGATTGTTTCAGTTAGGAAAATTCGGACATGACAAAAACACAATGGATAAGATCCTATATTGTTTTTAGTCTTCCTCATGCATTGGAGAACAATACAAGTTTTGGCTTATATAATAAAATGATTTTACGAATTCACTTCATGTCAAAACCAATTCATGCCCAGTCCCCTTTTGATATCTCAATGCCAATCATATCTCTGAACCAAAACAGGCCCACAAGTGCAAGAGAATGTATTTATACTTTATCGCTTTTGAAGGCAACTATAAGTACGAGTATATATAAGAGTATAGAAAGTTGCAAGGAACGGAAAATGTTGCTGACATGTCTTATTCCAGGAAAGTTAGGAAGGGGGTAGAACTAGTTTTGAAGCAACTTAACGTTTTCGGAACGAATAGTAGCGAGAAGAGAGCAGACAGCGCGGCGGCGAACTGCTTACTGTCCGTCCAGCCGACGTCCGCCGTCTGTTCCTCTGTGTCCCATATACAAACCAACCAGCGTAACCTCATCTCGAGTCAGGATTAAATGTAATCCTTCAAGAACAGTCTGAAAGGTGCATTATTTACTAAAAAGAGCATTGATTTTTTACACCAAGGATTAAATCAAATGACCTAATAATGGAAATCTCGGGATTCGACATCCTAGTCTTTGAATTTGCTCCAAAACTGGGTTCAAAATCTGTTTTTTCAAGGTTATTTGAAAATTTAGGCCAAGTATCCTTAGTTCTAAAGATTTATCTCTCGCCCGTATAAATAAAATGTGAATAGCAGCAATATATTTTGAGAATTATTAATTATAATAAAAGTATTATACTTTAATGATATCAGTTGGCGAAAATCTCATTGGAGGATAGTGCGAGATCAAAGCTTGGTTTTATCTTTTTAAAATACCTCTATTTTTCATCAGTAATTGGAACAGCAGCATAATAGAAAAATAATTCCAATTAATGCTAGTGATGCATGAAGAGTAAAAACCATAGGATGATAGGGCCTTTGTAAAGGTATTACTCAATACTATAAAATACTCTAATACATAGTACATCTTCAGGAAGATATCTGATAAACACACCAAAGCAACAATTTAGCACATCAACAAGAAGAGCAAGTGAAGCGCGTTATTTCTCATGTCCAAATACTACATCATAAGTTATTGATGGAAGAGGAACATATATCCTAAAAATCAAATATTTAGATGTGGGAAAACTTTAAATGTGGATAAGAGGGGCAAGTAGAGCAGGAAACAAACACTAAATTAGAAAGTTGGGCAAGAATGATCAGATTTGAACATATAATTTCTAGAGCAGAGATGGAATAATTGCAAGGGTGGTACCACTGGCGGCAATAATCTGTGACGTCACCTCTCAATAATGGCGATGCCATGAGAAGAGCAGGCAGGAATATAAATCACAGCTGGGGAATATTTGATCTTCCGCCAAAACCGGTTTCCCTTTGACTGCCTTCGCGGGAGGTTACTGGCGTGGCTACAGCACTTCCGACCTTCCATCGTCTTCCGATTTCCAACAAGCTTGGATATAATTCATTCGGTTTCGCCAATCGCGATATTTGATATTGCCTCATCATTTTTATAATCCGTTTCGAAACTTCTACTCGACTATTCGATTCCCATTATAATTAATAGATTGTCGGAAGTTTGTGAAAGGTCCAGCTCATTAATGGTAAAATATGATAATTAAAAAATAACAGAAAATTATAATCTTTCAGCCGCCGACGAAGTTTTTCATTGTAACCGATTTCCTAAGCTAATGCAAATCGCGATCGGATTTTCCACCGTTTTTCTATGGCTAGATAGAAGGTTAAGGTTGGCAACGGTAACAAATCTTCCGGAAAAGTCGAGTTACCAGACTCTGTGGGTCTTGTTGGTTTTACGACTAAATGTCACTACTAACCTGTCATTTTCGTCGGAACAGTTTTACCTAATCTAACTTTTAAAAAAACAGATTCATCTGTTTTCAAAATAACACTATACTTTGTAACAAAATAAAAGCAATAATTCAGCATATCGCTAACATAGACCTCAAATCTTTAGCCTCAAACCTCTAGCCTTTTACCTACCGTTTTCCTACAGTCAGCCTTAGAACAGCTCCAATGAAACGATGGAGAACGAATACATTTCAGCATTCATTTCCGTACGGCTGAATTCAATGTAACATTTTTCCTCACTATCAAATCCCGTTATTGAACAAGAAAAATTCATCGCCACGAAGAAAGATTCACGACCAAAACAAAGAATATAATGCTTACTATAGATAGACGTTAATGAAACGGATTTTTTTATGGGTTTAATTAGGTAAAAACTGCTCCTAGAAAAATCACTGGTTAGTAAAACAAACAAGACCCTATTCTGTTTCTGTTTAACTCCGACTTACTTCAGCCAATCAAAATTTCTAACCGAAAATATCGAAAATAATTCGAAATATTTAACTGGCCATCAAATGATCCCTATTTTATAATTACTAAAAAGTATCACGACTTCTGATTTCCCGGCTACTCGCCCCCCTTAATACCAGTATGAGTACACCTTTACTAAAGAATAAAATGATTTTCGAAGTTTCATAGCGATAACTACTCAGAAATAGGTGAACTGATAATACAAAACAAGTCATTAAATATAATAAACCGAAGGTAAAGGAAATATAATTGCTTGTCGATTCCGATGACAACATATGCGATCGTTTATCTCATAAATATTGAAAGGGGTTTCGACATATCGTTAAAAATTAAAAGAAACTTGATCGTGTATTCTTGAAACTTTACGCTTTTACTGGCGTTCTGTGATGCCTGTCAATGCCATTAAAATTAAGGTCATGTTCAAATGATGGCGTTAAAAGCTCCATTGCTCAGGAGTTTGTAAAGCATTTTTGATTCGATTTTGATAAAGATTGATTTTCACCGCTATACAAACCCAAAAATTTCAAATAAATAAACATTAGATATAAGCTTAAAATATTCGTATTCATAATTTTTTTACTCCATCTCTTAGAGATAACTAAACAACTCTATATAACGCTGGCATAGTAAATAATAATACATCATACATCTATAACACATACAAAACGTGAAAATACAGTAGAAACAAATGTAAAAATACAGTAAAGGTAAATGTATAAATGTAATATTTAATTAATTAATAAATATTTTTGGTATTTATAAAGTTATTTATAATTTTTTTAAATGATGAATTAATGAATAATTAAGGAGGGATAAACTCAAATTCATTGAAATGGTTACAAGTAATATTCCGATATGAAAAAATAAAAAATGGATTTAAAGTGATGACTAGAGTCTTAGGACAGATTATGGGGATAAATACTAAAAGGTCAAAAAAAGTTACCGATAAGTTTTTTTTTTTAAAAGAAGGGACTGACCCACAGTCTTATCGAGTCGATTAAAATAAAGAAAAAAAAATATGAGAAATGATCCTTTTAAGAAACGAGATACGTCTGACAACGTGAGCTATTAGAAGTCGTCCTAAAATAGTTCCTTATGTTATTTGCTATTTTTTATTAGCTTCATCAATTCTTCCGAGAAGAAGGGTTCTTTTAAAAGCACGATGTATTTGTCTATGGGGTCCAGAGTTATGTATCGAGAGATACACCAATTATGATGTGAAAACAAATGTTTCTCCCCTTTGCCTTCCCAATACAATAATTAACCGAAACTATTTTTTAAAGGAAGCTCTTCGTGCAAACGCAGAAGTACGAAAGAAAAAAAAATCAGAAAACTTCTACTGTAATTCAAACCATAAGGTCTTAAAAAGAAGACTAGATCTTAAAAATATAGTTAGTGTGTTGCTTCATCTACAATATTCAAGTGAATAATATGGATCCAAACCTATATCGTCCGTTTGATATATTTTACAGAGAAGTGCAAAAAAATATTGTTAGAAAAATTCTAGGTTTTTATGCGAATTTTACGCTTATAATGAAATAAAACAAAATTTTAGTTTTTACAGGACACATATAGATGCGTTAAGGACATACGCGGTTTCGCATGGAATGTGCTCACATGTGTATATATTATTCTTAGACAAGATTGGACATACCGTGCGAATAATAAGAAGAAAAAAATATATTCTTGAATTTTGATATTAAATTAAATGTTCTTAAGATTCAGTAAATAAAGTAACAATTATATTATGGTGACGTGTCGGGACTATATCGTTCTCATAATCATAAATAATCGTTCTCATAATCATAATATCGTTCTCATAATCATAAACACAAGTGGACAAACTGGTTAGAATAAAATATATAAGCTCCACTGGTGATATTTCAAGAATAAAGCTAATAATAATATAAATATATAAAATACATACGATTAGGGTATGTATAAGTGTACATAATTCAAAATATGAAAGTGCATACTTAGAATGTTACTGATGGATAATGCTATATAATCCAAATAGATCTTAAGGGACTAACAAACTCTAACTCTATCAGTTACATATTCCAAACCTAAGCATTTTATATATTTTATTCTAACATGTTTTTCACTGTAGGACATGATTATGAGAGCAATATAGTTTCGAATTAAATTAAATTCAAAATTTTCTTAATTTACATTTTAGAATTGAATGGTTTGAAATTCGAATCAAAATCGAAGGTTGATTCGTCGCAGACCAAACCACAAGGCCACCATAATCACACTACCATCCTTGTCTTATGTATTATATATTTAAAAAGACCGCAGTTGCCAACATGTGGTGAAAACAATTATTATCCTCCACCGTACGTAATAAAAACCGCCGATGTAATTCAAAAATAAAAATACACAATAGATCGATTAGGTAATGACAGACGGGGGACGTCATAAATGGCTTTGTTGTGTGGAAAACTAACCACCAAGATTGGAATATTTAATTGATGCTGAGAATTATTTACAAAGAATAGTTTTTACTCTTAGTATAGGAGGAAACCAAGATTCTCGAATAGTTCGAAGCAATTTATTAAAGTCAATTTATAGCATTATTCTCTTTTCTCAGAAATCACATGAAACGTTTTGAGGGAACGTGTTATCCTCAAAAACTTGCACGAATAATTCAAAAAAGATTTCAGTACGTTATGGGAATGAAGTGGATCTGTATGGGTAGTAAGAGAACGTGTCACCTTAGATGGGTAATGCTAGCTAATCACTTCAGCACTTGAGGCTGGGACAACAAACCCAGTAACCCGACCCCTTCAGTAAATATAGAAAAGGCCACTCAACAAGAAACTGAGAACTGTGAAGGGAAGCAAAGCAATGGCTCTAGAAAATAGCTCAAGAAAAAAAAAAATGAAGAAGAAGAAACTTAAGATGAGTAAAAACCACTTCAGGGCACAAAAGAAGACGGCAGAAGTATTTTGTTTGTTTCTCCTGTAGCTTTTTTTTTTTTTAATCGAAAAAACAATTCTGTTCTTTCTTAATTAAATAAAAATTTAATTAAATATAATCATGATCAGGATTGATCTTACTGTTAATATTCAAGACATTTTTTGAGGTGTGTTTACAAAATGAGCAACATTAATATGCAGGACAATTTAAAAATTCCGCCGTCGCACAGTGCTTCGATCAATGGACAAAAATCGAAAAATCAAGTTTTTATTTTTTTCTTGAATTTGCATTTAAAATGTTCCTAAAGATGTAAATAATTATTAATTATAACAGTACATATATTTGTTAACTCAATTGCTATTAAAATTAAGAAATGTTTCGAAAAAAACAGTATTAGTGACCACTTACTTACTCGTATTATTCGAGAAGGGATTTTAGATCGAAGATAAATACAAGATGTAAACATTGGCTTTGTCGTAATCTTTTCATTTAGTCTTCTTTCTGTTTAGAAGAGGTATACTGTGAACTTCATTTTAAGTGAAAGTCGAAATTATTTCGGAAAATATGGCGAAGAGTAAGAAATTTTTTTGACTCTCTCGATGTTCTACTAACTTTAAAGTGAAATATTTCAAAATGTCCGCAAAACACCTCTTTCATTTTTTTAATATTGTAGTCTATCTAATTTCGAATAAAAATTTATAAAGATAATCTGCGATAACCTGAGACTCAGACTTTGACAATCGTTTTTCAAATGAAATCAGGCACTCAGCGCTTGCTTAAGTTTCCACCAATTCGCATCTACCACAATGAGATTTGCCGTTCTAATTAGATATATTTTTACACTTAAATCCATAGAAAATATTAGTTTTTACTGTAAGTAAATTGACCAATATCAATAATATTAAGTAGTGTCTGAAATTATGCCCTAAATTTAAAAAATCAATGTAGCTCCTATTTTTATTTACATTTATTTAATTTGTGTTTGGAAATTGTGTTTACTGCATTACACTATAAAAGTAATATTTGACTTTTCAATTAAACACAACTCTCATCTAATTTTGGAACTGAATTTTTATGAAATCGGCCCAATAGCCATAACTTATGACTATTGGGCCGATTTCATAAAAATATACTTATGACTCATAAGTATATTTTTAAGTCTTATAAATCGAGAACTCTTTTAAAAGTGGATTTTTGCGCCTCCCAGCTGTAAAAAAAATGCCGTTTTGTCTCATTTATTAGAAAAAAAAATTATAATTGGAGTCTGATATTTAAGATTTTGATATAAAATATTCATTAAAAGGAATACATTAGAGAGAAAATCAAAACATAATGATGTTCCAATTGAACAATATTTAATATGTGAACCAACTATCAATAAGCTGACAGAAACAAGTTTAGATTTGTTCACCGACATGAACTTAGAAGATAATCTTAGGAGCGAATATTTAAGTGATTCAGATTATATGGTTATTATCAATAAGTAATCAAATCAATAAATAATCAGATATAAGATCAGGTTATAATTTCTTATTAAAATTAAATTAATGTTCAATTTTATTTGAATTAATTATAACATAGTTTAAAATTAACTATACTTATTTAACATGGAAATTTTCGCCATTGAACCAGAAGATTCAGCTTTTTATTTTATTTGTTATTTAGATTTGTCTTATGTAGACACTTTTAAAAATTATTTTATTATTTAAAATATTATTTTTATAAGTAGATGAAGAAAGTATCTTTTGTATTTGATATATTGTGTTTGTTTAATTATCTTATTAAAGATAAATTTTGATCAACTAACCATAATGATTCTCTAATTTCCCTTAAATTTGAGATACTTTGCCAAAACCATGATTTGCCTCTTTTCTTTGGCTCTAACTTGGTCAAATATTATTTCCGACCCCGCATATGAGGTATATTCGTAATCAGCTCAGCATTCCCTATAATACTCCATGGTCAAAAGATTTTTGTCCAAAAAGTCCATATACTCGAAGTACTGTGTATCGCTTCGATCTAAGTTTTAGTTTTTTATCAGGAGTGTATGGAAGAGGAGAGAAAAAAATTCAATATTTTTTTTTTTTTAGAAACTAATGGTATTTCCCACTCCAGATAAATTCTTAAAACTACGTTCGAAACATCGCACACAGGGGTATTTGGCCCTAAAAGTTGGCCAAAACCCATTTTTTGAAGTTTGAAATTTCTGGTAAATAATGACTGGAAGTTCAAGTAGGGGACCTGTTGGATCATGCAAGATGATTTTTATCTCTTCCAGGCCCTTAATCCGCCGGATATTCTAATTCAAATCTGACCTTATCCTTTAACTCGTCTGTGCACGTAAGTATTGGTCTACAAAATATATTAATTTTCTTTGTTCTTACTAAAGTATCGGCATTATCGTATGATGGATAGTTCGAGACCAGGTTTGTACTTGTTATCCAGATAGTTATAGTTTTTTTGTATTCAATACTAGTATCAACATCTTTTTGTTTTTTGGTAGGTATATTTTAGAGCTAAAAATTAAATTTGAAGGTTAAAAAGTTATAGTTCTGGGCAACGAAATATTTTTTATGATAATGTATAATTATCATCGATTATGTTTCTTGAAAAAAATTCTGCGAATAGCTGCGGTTGGGAGACTTATAATTTTTTATTACTAAAATGTCAATTTCATTAAATAATAAAAATTTGTTATATTTTCATTTATTCGTATTTTAGGATCTTCTGAAAGAATAACTGTAACCTGATTGGAATTATTTGACATATTTTTGAAGTCAAAACATTAGCTTTTAAAAAAAAGTAGGAATTTTTGGAGTGTTCTCTCATTGGGAAATACTGTTACAACCTACAACATGTGAAAGAGCTAAAACAAAAGTATCCATTTTGAGGCATGATTTCCAAGTGAGATAGAATGCTTCTTCAAGGAAAAGAAATGTTTTTGGAACAGCAACAAGAAATGGCTAAGTGGGACGATATCAATCATGAAAAATCATTTGTTACTTTAAAATTTACTAAGGATACGGAGAAACTTTATCAATGGTATGCTATGAAACCATCAGTTCACAAAATTTTAAGGGATGGTTTTGAAAGGATAAAAAGCTCTCTGCTTCATATTGGTCTTTTATCTGAGGAAGCAGCAGAAGCCCGAAATAACCATTTCCGGGTTTAAAGAGAAAATAAGTCCTGAAAATTTTCCTGGACAGAGTGCAATCTGGATGTAATGAATAGATTAATATTGACATCAGATCCAGTTATCACAGGTATGAGAAGTTCAAGAAAAAATGTATCAGGTTTTGTAAGGAAACTTTAGAAATGTTGTCTCCCCCAACCAACTTAACCGATAGTGGTGATTCCGAAAGTTCATTAAGTGACGAGGAAAGTGAATAATGAATAATTAAATTTAATATGCATTTTTAAGAAAGGTTGGTGCGTTTCTTCCTGGGATATAAGTTTTGTTTCGAAGAGGTATTAAACAATTCTTAATGAATTAAGAAAACACACTTTATTTCTTTATCACCATAACTTTTTATATATACCTATTTTACACTATTTTCATCTTTTAAAAATAATAGTCATAGATAAATGATAATAAATCTTTAATTAGTTACATGCATATTTCATGGGTGCAATGCATAAAGAGAAAATAATATGAACATAACTTGTAAGCCCATGGATGCCTATTTCACAGTCGGTGGAGTTATGTAAAAATTTAATTTATGAAAATTTTCTTCTTAGAGTATTTTTTTAACTGCTAAAAAAACATTTTTAATGTCTATTACAAATATAGAAGCCATTTTGAGAACTTTTGAATTAATAAAATGGAAGAAAATAGTTTTGGCCAGCTTTTCGGGTCAAATACCCCTGTGTGCGTCGGAGACAATTGTATGTCCTGCATTTTTTTGTTGCTTCTTTTGTGAACGCACCCCAACCATTTTCTGTAATATTATACACATCTTATGTTTTATCTGATTTATACCGTGTAGGCCTTTTGGCAACTAATTCTCTTTAAAAACAAAACAAAAAATCATTTCAAATATTGTTTCATAAACCAATCAACATGGCCCTGCGTGCTACAGATTAACAATTAAACTAAATTTTTGTTCCAACTCGTTATTTAAATTTATTTATATTGTCGAATGTTTGAATTTTTGTCATAAAGTATTGATGTTTTTTATACCTATTATTATATACAGAACGAAATATTCTATAAAAAGAAAAACTAATGACACAACAAGTGAATGATTATTTCTTATAATATAACATGCTTTACCAACGAGTGGTTTATCAGGCAACATTTTAAACGATCAACTATAGTCTTATTCCAAGACGATTTATTTTAAGATGACCAAAGCATTAACAGTAACATTAAAATTGAAGTGATACAAAACTTGATCTGATATATTAAAAAAAATTACTTATCTATTGTTAAAGGGCTTAATTTATTTATTTTTTCTGCTGTTTTTTCAAGCACCCCTTGAAGCAAACAGCACCCCTGTTTGCGCAAGCACCACCCCCCCCCCATTTTTAAAAGCTTTATTAAAAAACATATTTTGGGGATATTATGGGTTTGTAAAAAAAAAATATCTCGTTCTTTTTTTGTTTAATTTTTAAAAAATAAAAAATAATTATATAAAGAACTCCTTTACAGTTAACAACGGCAATGAAGTTGGTTATCATATAAGTAAATCAATGATAAGGTCCAACTGCAAAAAAATTTGAAAAATTTAGATTGAAGTATCAGCGATTAGACGATTTCATCGAAAGACCCTGATCATCTTCGCGAGAAATCGGGAATCAGGTCAGAAAAATTTGATAACTATCAAGTGATGACGTCATTGCTGGACCAGGCTCGCTGGAACACGTGTTGGATGAAAGTTTAATGTCATATTTTAGGCTGATATCGATTTTCATCAATTTTTCGGGAGCAGTAGAGGAAGTACGCGGATAAATGTCGTCTTGCTATCCCTCGTTCTTATAGGTCTTCATTAAATGCTTATAGAAAATCTAACTCGGAATATGACGTATTTTTCATTTTAAATTAAAGTAAGAATAATATATATTTGAACAATTAAAAAAATATGTATTAGACGCTGCTTAAACTCAGCATATCTATAAGCTTAAATGGTTCATACTCAGTGGTAAGTCCTAGATAATCCCATGTCATGAATGTCACCGGTCGTTTCTGGAATGCTCCTCCAGACAGTGACATTTTATTTTATTCAAGTGTAAGTGGTTTTCTAGTAGCGAAACTTTATTTATTTAAATTTCTTTTATTTTACATAAGGTAGGTTCCTAGACAACTCTTTCGCATAAGCAGCACCCCAATGGTTAACAAGCACGAGATGTCAAAGTGTTTTAAGTGCTTGTACAAACCTATAAATACATATATCCTGAAGAGATGATCATCCAAGTAACATTGGGGGATGAGGCTCAGGTTCCGCCAAATCTTTAATAATTCAAATTATTTTATCAAAGAAATCCCCCCCCCCCCCATCATTCCTTTTCGCTCACAACCATTCGTATACATAAGAGGAGTCACCGATCTTTTTAAATTTATATTATTTGTAAAAGTTAAAGATCTAAAAATTACATGCATTATTATTGTTTTTTAAACAGTATTAAAGTCAGAATAATAGTTTAAAAAAAAATATATATAGTAACTTAAGATATATTAAAACTTAACGTTGGAACTCGCAAATAATGAGTGATTATATAGATCTAAAAATATATTGATGTATCTTTGAAAAAAACTCGTTTTCCACTGACTTTCAATATTATGTCCTTTAATCGAATTGTATATGCATATATGTATTTTTTAAAAATTTGTAATTTATTTGATTCAAAAGGTAATTGTATGAATGAAAACTCAATATGAAAAAAAATGGGCGCGGCCGTAACCGCCTTATATCATATCACAGTGTTATTACAAAATTCATACAATAATAATAATAATGAAACATTTCAGGAAACTAAAAAACCACATAAAAACATTATATAATTAAACTAAAAAAAATATTTTTGAAGCTACTTACAAAAAAAAATACATATTGGTTCTTATGATCTACAATCGACCATGGTAGACAACAGATTAACATTATTTAACATAGTAAATTCAAAATAAACAGGTAATAAATTCCAAACTCCAATACTTGGCATTCTAAATATGCAAATTTATACGGTTTCAGCTCATGAATCATCAGCAAGAATCGCTAATACTCACATGAATGTATCGATGTTAATATTATAAGCAGAGTAAATTGTTCTTCAGCAGAGTTATCCGCCAGAGACGAGAGTCGGTCTTCTTCACACTATCACTATTATAAAAGACGATTAGTCAGTATATATTTATAAATATAAACATATACGTTAACTGATAAGGAGCCGAGACGTGTACGACGTACATTTCGATATATGAGAGAGAGGCAAGCAAGAATAGAACAGCTAGAAGCTAAATGCCACCGTTGAGAAAATTGCAAACGGGAATACGTAATGTTGAACGCAATGAAGACGTCAGGGGGGGGGGGGAAGAAATGTAATTTCGCGAAATGTAAACAGCTGGGGATACATTTGCAATGTTGACAGGCACTGTTGCGTAAACCGTAATCGGCGAAGGTTTTACGAAAGGTTCAATGATATGTTTAATCAAACCGATATCACGTTACGACATTTCCGTACTATGGTGGACGAGATGATGCCGAAAGCAAAATGGCGAAGGATAGGAACGGTAAGAAGTAAATACATTTTCATAATGGTGTGAGCTGACCTGTGTGACGGAACATAATGGTGACCTAATGTAAACAAATATATTCTTTTTAGTTTTATTTAATATATTAAAAAAAAAAAAAAAAAAAAAACCTTGTCGAGACTGTTTCGGTGCGGGAAAGAAACGGTTCGATCAAAAAACAACGATATATGAACATATTTTAATTTTTTTGTTTCTTAGCATATATTAACTTTTTTTAAAATTTTTCTATTGTTTGCTAAAATCTGTATATGTTGTGAGAATGACTGACCTTAGAACACTCATAAAAAATGCCCTTGAGTGGGCCCTTATAAAAAAAAAATAATAATAAAAAAAAATTAAGATAAACAATTCTATTATACGTGAGCTGTTTATAAAATTTCTTTATAACTATTTTTTAACGAATATGAAAAACTTAGGGTTGTTTTTTTTAGGACAAATAAAACAATGGCGTCATAACAATTTTTTTTTTTTTTTAAGGTCTCCACAAAAGCAATAGCCTCGATGACGCAATGACAAATTATGTAATGGCTTATTTAAAAGATAAAATTTTAATTCTTCCCTCCTTAATAAAAATAGTTTATTAAACTCCGCTTCTTGGCTTGCATATATCAAAAATTCAATCTTGTGCAATTACTTTTTTTTATTTATTTTTTTATTATCTTAGTATATCATAAACTATAATAAATTTTTATATTTATAGATAGTCCCGACAGCGTATGACAACTGTCTGTCATATAATTTATGGTCTATCATTAAATTGTAAAAATGGCAAGGATTTGGGTGCAATATTCAAGCCTATTATAAACTTTACTATCTTATCTTAAAAATGGAACCATAATATAGGATTTTTTTTTTTTTTATAACCGTTGATGTCAACATAATTAATAAAAATATTACCAATTCTTTTTTAAGAGAGGCTTCATAGTTACCCCCTCCCACCCCCTCTGAAATAAAAAAATAGTTCACAAAAGTTTATGATTACTCATAAAATTTTGTTGCTCTAAATCTTTAATTTTAGCGAGAATTGTTTTCGCCGAAAACGAAAACGATTTATCACAAAAAAGAGAAAGCTGATAACGGTTTACTTACGGTTTACGGTTTATTAAGATGAACATGTTATTTATACTTAATTATATATACAGGGTGACATGCTACTCGTGCGACAAACTTCACCAGTAGATTCTCCACCATAAAATGAATAAAAAAGTTCATATTGACCATGGTCCGATTCTCAACCATTTGGGAATAATTTCGCTTTTTATCGATTTTGAAAGATATCACGACCTGGCATCGGAAAACCGTGATATCCTTAAATCTGAAAATTCCTCCGAAAAGCTGATAGCACCGTTGGAATCTACATTAATTGTTCAATAATAAAATGGTCATTTCAAAATTTTTGGGCCATTTTTTTGTGTTTTATTTCAACCAGAACAATAAAATAAGTGAACAATTTTATAAATCGGAAAGTGTTTAACGTAATCCACAGTTTCTTATTTTAGTTTAATAACGCTTGTAACGCACTCTAAATTTTTTTAATTTGGTGTTTCTAAGACCTAGATATCGATGACAAAAAAAGAAAAACTGTATTCCCTAAGGCGTTTTTCAATCAGTGTTTGGGCGGAAGTTATTGGAGATGAACTCATGGTATCATCTAAGGTCGCTACTTAGATTTTCCGGCGAGATTAACTGGCCCAAGTTATTTAAATTTTATCGAAAACACGGGGCCCTGGAGGACCTTCTTTTCAAATTGAAGAGAAACATAATTTTTCAGCACGATGGTGCGTCTCCTCACTCCTCTAGAATAGTTCAGGCGTATTTGACAGAACATTCGAAACGTAGATCGGCCGTGATGGGACAGTTCTATTGCCACCAAGATCTCTTGATCTCAACCCCATGGAATATTTCGTCTGTGGATATCTCAAGGTACTGGTCTATCGCATTGAAGTGACAAACATAGACAATTTGAGAGCAAGGATCTTCGCCGCTGCTGAAAAACTTCGTCGTTTTCTCACTTGGTGTGACAATTGGGAGTATGAGAAAACGGGCAAGTTGTGTATTGCAGAGAACGGCTTCCAATTTGAACATAAATAAAATGATTAAAAATAAATTTATTTTAAAGATATTGGTGAGTTGTATTAGTTTTTTTTTCAAGTTTAAAATGAAAATTCTCAAACATTAACAATCCTTGAACCATAATTTTTTCTCTTTTTTTCATCCATATCTTGGTCTTAGAAACACCAAATTAAAAAATGAAGAATGAAAGCGTTAGAAGCTTTATTAAATGAGGTATTTTCCCTCAAATTTTCTGCCTTCTGAAACTAAAATTAGAAACTCTGGATTATGTTAAACACTTTCCGATTTATAAAATTTTCCACTTATTTTGTTGTTCTGGCTGAAATAAAACACGAAAAATTGGCCCAAAAATTTTGAAATGACCATTTTATTATGGAACAATTAATGTAGATTCCAACGGTGCTATCAGATTTTCGGAGAAGTTTTCAGATTTAAAGATATCGCGGTTTTCCGATGCCAGGTCGTGATATCTTTCAAAATCGATAAAAAGCGTAACTATTCTGAAATGGTTGAGAATCGGACCATGGTCGATATGAACTTTTTTATTCATTTTATGGTGGAGAATCTACTGGTGAAGTTTGTCGCACGAGTAGCATGTCACCCTGTATATATACCTATATAATAGAACTTGTTATATGTAATTTAAATTTTAGTCTTTTTTAAGATCTTATCCGAAAATCCCGGCAAATTTTCACACAATGGCCATAATCCGCTTTTTCTATTTACCTACCTTTAGAATAGCTTTAGAAATTACGAGGAATAAAATTGAATGCATTTGAATTCTTATTTCAAATATATGAGAAATTACTTTCAATTTGTAATCCATAGCAATATATGAAGTTAAAAAAACAAAGCAATGGTACAGAAAATTAAAATCAAAGACTATAGAACATAAAAAGCTTAAAAAAATTACTAAATTTAACATTATTACTCGACGACCCTTAAACACCTTTTTTCCATTTTGTAATCTACTTGAACCAGTGTTATTAGCGAACTCTTTTTTAGTTAAAATACGAGTATAGTCCTGGATTACCTTTATCAATATTATACTCGCTTCGCTCGCTCAAGATTGATAAACAAACCCCCAACTGGTCCTTTTCAGTTGAAATGGGGGTCACACTAAACGACTTCAAATAAGCCTCGCCAAGAATTTATGTTTTTTATAATTAATTTTATATGAAGAATTTATAGCAGAAGTGGTACCTAAATCTCCATAAAGGGCTGCCTTGGAGACATTTTAAATAATTAATTTGTAATATAAAAAATTATGTTCTTGATTATATTAATGATACAGCTGTATAAATAAAAACCTAAATCATAGTCTATTAAGCTGGTGATTGAAAAGTATTTACAGCGAACATACGTTTGAAAGTAGTACACTCTGCTCGAACCAGATGTTGCATCAGAAAGTCATACTAATTTATGTGCCGGCTGCTTTTTCATGGTCGGGGCACAAATTTCATCAGCTTCTTTCACTCATCGGTACGTGAAATTTATATCAGCAATTTAAAAAAATATGCAATGAAATTGCCTTTTATCAATTATCGGATGGAATTCTATTCCCATAAAACTGATGTAAAGCAATCTCAATAAAATGAAGTTTATTCCAATAATTTAAATTTTACATCACCGATTAATCAGTATCCATATGTTGATTGTCAGAGACGGCTTAAATGGATGACAGACTAAGGAGAGCATGAAAGATTCCTATGGACAGGGGAATAAAGATTTTGAAAATGTTTGGAAGGGTTAAAAAAATCTTTAACAATAAACTGAACTAACGAATCTAAAATCAATAAAATTAAATTTATGGCTTCTGATTTGCAAGTAGGGGACCCAAAATTGTCAAGATTAATGGATTAAGCTATAAGCAGACTAACATAAGCTAATAGCTGAATATACTAGGTGTTCTAGATAAGAACTGATAAAAATACTTGTAATTATTTTAAATTTAAAATATTAAATTCAACGTTGATACTAATCGCTATTCGAAATGTGTCTTCGCATGAGTATTTCTGGTAATTTAAATATAAATTCATTAAAAAAAAAAAAATATTTTTTTTAAACTTATTTATTCAATAAAAATGGATGAGGCAGCTTTTTTATTTTTATATACTTTCCTACAGCAAATGGTGTAAAAAGGTATGTATTATGTATGTATGTATAATCATACTACAAAACCGTGATGAATATTATTACTTACAGATTGCGATTGTTAAAGACTATCATAGTTCATTTGTATTTCATATAAATTTACAGAAATGCCTCCAAATATGTTTAGAATTTTCTGTAGTATATTTGTTACAAATGGTCTAATAAAAATTTATTCCACAACAAAACTTTATTTCTTATTATCAGTTTTTGTATAAGAAATAAAATAAAAAAATGAATGAATGATTCTTTTTACGTGAAAATAAGTTTACCTATATTAAGGAAATATTTCAATTTTATTCTGAACATTAAAATTGTTTCAGTTATGATTTTATGATGATTCTGTTGACGAGAAACACATACGGGAGTAATATGTAAAAAAAAAATTTTTTTTTATTTTATCATCCGATAAACTAAAACTTTTTTTTTGTTTTCTTTTTCTTTCCTGTCATGGTTTGAAAGTTGATACCTGACCCATCTTATCAGTTGTCATCCTTATCTTATATTGGCTGTTTGTCGGTTGAGGGGGAGGATTCGTAACCTCATATGTCGTGCGGTAGAGGAAGAAAATAAATTTTAAATAGAAAATGGCCATATATATATTTTTTTGTTTTTTTTTATTAAATGATTCAGGGACATACGATACGGTGTTTTGTAATAGTTAGGTAAAAACCAAAGTAATATAACACATGCATTGTTCTGGAGATTAGGAAGACGTTCAATTTTCTTCTAGGGTTGTTATTATGCCACCTCGTAAGTGTAGAACAATTATTTCACTCTACTGGTCCTTTATGTAAGAGAAGCCAGCTTATTTTCCTATCCGGGATATAGCACTTGTTCTGTCTTAAAGTGGATATTAGATGCATTTAAAAGTTTAAGGATCTGATCCAACTTTGAACAAATCTGTGAAACTATTAACATCGCCTACAATTAATGGATAAAAATGAATAAGACATGTTTTTATATAGAACATAAAAGCACACACCGAGGGAAAAACAAATGTCGAAAGTTTTGTCAATAAAACTGTTGAGTTTGAAGCCTTTCTAGATTAGTTAACAACCGAAGTCAACGATCATCATGATAATAGAATAACTCCTTTTAATCACCTCAATTTGGTAAAAGATACCCTTAATCTTGAATCAAGATAAATTTAGTTTAAATTATATACTGTTGAACCCCGCATATCCGGGTACCTAGACTTGTACGCTTGAACAGGAGAAATTTATCGGAACAATCTCCGATACAGATTAATAATTATTTGAGTTTACAACGATATATATATATATATATATATATATATATATATATATATATATATATATATATATATATATATATATATCTTTTCAAACTAATCTAAGCGTTTTGATAAATCAATGAAAAAAATAGATCTGGATATTATATATTTAAAATATTTGGATTGAATGCATGAAATCTATTATGCCTTTCCCGATCATATCAAATAGATCTTCGCTAGTATACACTTAATGAGCTGTAAAATTCCCATCTTAATAAACACTGAACTATAGTTGAATATTCATAGGTTAAGTAACATTACAAGTAAAAAGAAATAAGCAAAGCCATATGATTAAGTAATATATAGAATGATGTGGTAACTTTTAAAGTAACTAATTAAAAATCTCTGGTGCCGGAGTCTAGATAAGACCCTTAAAATATTTAAAATTATTAAATTAATTATAAATTATTTTTTAAACAGTTTTTTGTTTTTTTATATACTTCAACATCCGTTTTAAAATTAACTGAAAGGCTATTACAATTATTTCTAATGATACGCCCCTTCAGAAATTTTCAAAAATTGCTTTAACTAATCAAAAACTCTCTACTGAAAATGAATTTTATTGAGCTTTGGTGTTCACCAAGTGATATGGGTTGATGATGAGTTTTAGTGGGATTGGGCAGGTAAAGATGGGACACGGAGTTGGGTAAGAGCAGGTAGCAGGGAATGGGCCACCCACTTCGAGTTTTATTGCTCTTTCCCACTATGCATTTCTTACAAAAAATTATTTTGTTTTAACGACTTCAACCCGTAATTATTTTCTAAAATGACATTAAAAACCGTTATTACGGTTTTCGATGGGGTGAATAACAACAATATCATTCAATGGACCATTTAGATGACGTACTATAATTATTCAAATGTAATGACATTTTAGAATTTTCTTCGTACTGTAAAAATATAAAGAGCTGTGATGAAGAATTCTGAGTTATTTTATCCCAATTTTTCTTTTCATTAAGGGTTTCTTCTTGTTTGAAGTTTCCCTCAGCCCAACTCTTCTTCAAGTCTCCTCTTTGTCCATGACCCGTCATACTTTCTTTTATTTTATCTAACCACTGTATAAGTGGTCTTCCTCTTTTTCTTCTTCCATCCGCCTCTTATTCCAATATCACATTCTTGGTATTCGGATCGGATCCATTCTTTTCAAGTGGCCATACCACTTTAGTTTCCTTTGTTCCCTCACTTCCAATATGTGTTCTTTAACAATCTTTTTTTCTTTGACTTTTTTTTTAATATTGTCTATCTTTGAAATCCTGGCCGATCTCCTCTAAAAATTATGCCTATTTTAATACGTATTTTTTCATATAATATATTTTAAAGATTTGAGAGAAATGTCCTCCAAACGATAACCGGATCGATTTGGGATCAGGGGACTAATGAATGGATAAGAAGAACCAACAAACCTGGAAAGTGGTCTGTCCATATCTCATGATATGAAATTATGATGGGCGGGATATGATACTCGAAGCAATCCATCAGGAAGCCTCTACACAACTAATGCCTCAATAGCATGGAGTAGATGGATAGATAGAACCAACTAAGACGGTGCAGAGCAACATGTAACAAACTGGAAAAAAGGAACCCTAGATAGGTAGAAGTGGAAAACGCTTGCTAAGCCGAATTACGTTCTACTAGTTCTGTAAGGCCAACAGAAAAAAAAAATTAAATAAATATATTTACGATTAATACATTTCTTAAGTTATATTCGATAATACGAAATTAGGGTTTGACTATTTAAATAATCTAGCAATTTTCTTTCTGTTTAATACAGATTTTTTATATAATATTGCGTCAGTATAAAATTGTTTATCTATTTAACTTCATTTTATGTTACAAAGGCTAATCGGACGAATCAGTGAAATAAGAACAAATAATTGTTTCGATAAATAAATTAACCTTTCGAATAATCTTTCATTATAAAATAATTTTTAAAAAATTGCAAGACCACCAAATTTACTAAAAAAACCAACATACCTATCTATCCTTAGATGCTATTTCAAAACATATTGAATATAGGTATATATATATATATATATATATATATATATATATATATATATATATATATATATATATATATATTGAATATATTAGGCGTTATAAAACCCTTGAAGGTTATGCCCCCTTTAATAAACCACCTTCAACAAGTTTCAATATATAATTATATGCCATTCGAATGCAAATTGATAAATAAAATATATGTTCCACTAAATAAAGAAATATTATTATCCGAATGGTGAACATTATCAACTGGATATGGAACAACCGTTGATATCCCACGTCTTCAAATTATTTATGCATGACATGAAAGTCCGATAGAGAGGAATACAGAACGGAAGGGAACAGGTTCGAAATCTGATCGTGTCACTAAAATTTATTTGACTTTCACTCTATCAATAATTGTATTTTGTACTATTTTTTATCCAGGCAGATTCATGTCAGATTATGAAATTGGTTATGTTTCTTCAATGAGAAGCTATATTTAGTCCGGAAGCTGAGGGCCAAAAAAGTTTCTGATTTGAAGAAACTGTTTGACTTTATAGGCTGAAAGTACTCATTTCATAGACAACAAATGTGAACGTCTGCCACCTCAGATCGATTGCCATCCAATTTTATAGGCTAACAAAATCGAAAATTTCGAACTTTTTTCAATTTTTGTTCATAACTCAATAACAATCTATCGCAGAGAAAATTGTTTTTGTGTTTAAAATAAAAGGGAATAAAATTTCACGTCAACTGAGTGACTCAAAGTTAAAATCGGTTAAGTCCTTTCGCCAAAACCGATTATGAGTTATCCGCAATATTTGCCGTTTTAGCGGAAAAATGAATTACGCTCATGTTCCAATGACTGCAATTTGAAGAGGGCTTCTCGAAATAAAAAATGTCGTGTATAATAGTTGTAGAATATCTAATTCTGTGTAAAAAGATCTGCTTAATTTTAAAATTAGCCCACTCTTGTGGAGACCAAATAATTAAAACGTGAACGTATTTAGCGCTTACAGGCCTTAAATCCGCGAAATTTTTGGATTTTTTTCAGATTCTCGCATATAAATCGTCAAATACAGATAAAAAATGATTGGTTTTTCTTTAATATTAAAGGAAATACTATTGCAAATAGAATGATATATTTGAATTAAAGATCTAATGAAGATCCACAAGTTAGATCGAAACGTTGGCTTTTAAAAATAAAAAAAATTTAACTGAAAATCCTGACAATCATTCAACCTATCGTAAAGAATTACAGTTGACTATCTCTCACCTCTTAACATATATATATATATATATATATATATATATATATATATATATATATATATATATATATATATATATATATATATGTTAGTATAATTACTAATATATTTCAATCAATAATTAATACAGTCTTAAAAATTATTAAATCTTACTAAAGTAGCAACTATTGACATAGTAACGACCTATTCAATTATCAATAATAAAGTTTCATCACAGTCCATCCCCATGCAGACAACGCGACGCCAATAAGATAAGAGGTTACATAAAAGAATTATGAAGTCTCTACTTATAGTTACACATTACATGTTTATACAGTTACGTGCGTCAAAAATGTATTAATAAATTCTAAAACCGGATAATTTACTAAGGACAAACTTATGATGGAAGTTGATTGAAAAGCTTGAAATATTTAGTTTTTGCTTCATTAAATTTTGAAGCTATCGACTGGAAAAAAAAAACAATACATATATGTATATATATATATATATATATATATATATATTTAACATAATTGGTTGGAAAAAACATAAGTTTGGATTTGATCGAAAGTAATAAAAACAAAAAAAAAAACAAATGATAAATAAATAAAAGATAAATAAATAAAACATATAGCTCTAAACACCTATATTTAGAGATAGAGTTTGGAACCTGGGGGGGGGGGGGGGGGTGGGGGCTATTGATCTTGTTTTATACAAAGCCATATTAAATATTAAGAAAAAGATGCTTATGATAAAAGTTTATAACAAACATATTTTTTTTAAATGTTTATAATAAAATTATATGCTGCACAACTGAGAGGATATCTTCAAGGATTTGAACTCTGTAAGGACGTGGATAAACAGTTTAATTTCATTTTCCTTATTACCCAATTATACATATGTATCTTTGTAATCTCCTTAAATAAATATCACCGTAATATTTCATGTTTTATCACGTGATAGAGAAACCATGTTTATTTTTCTAAAGGTGCTATATCATCAAGATGCATGAAATGAAGAACTGATCTTAGAAGCAAACAAAGACGGTGAACAGAGGCGTTGCACGAGGGAAGGATAGTTGGGATTTTTCAAATATCTGATTGGTTAGTCTGAAGGCCCCGTGCAAGAAATTCCGAGAAAAATGGGAATGATATATATGGATTCCTTTATATTGCATATGTTTTTATCTATGAATTATCACCCGTGGATTATGCTCTCATAGCTATGAATCCAATATTACTCAGACTGCAAGACGCTATTGTATCTATTTTCGATGTTAATTCATACCAGTTTTATTTGTCCAGACCATGAGGTGTTATAGGCCAAATGAGTCCACGAAAAAAAATATTTATTACAAAGAAATTAATTTTCATTAAAACAAAAATTTTTTAGCATACTGATTTTTAAAAAAAATATTTATAATATTAAATATTATGTTTTAAAATTCCCTACTTTATTAAGTAGTGGCCGTAATGTAGAATAGAAGCGAACAATTTGGAAGATATAAATTCTCATGTTTTTCATGTTGAATATATTTAAAATATACAAGGAAACTGTAACATATAGTCGTGCCAAAATTTTGGCTTTTTTGTATTTATAAGATTGCATATTAATATTTTTTAATTATATATATATATATATATATATATTTATAAAATTCTAAAGGCCTACTGTCGGTAGAACCGTTTGATCGAGAGGGAAGCTCCAACGCGCATCCCAAATGGTTTATATTATAACCGAGACACGCACAGCCTTCGATCTGGGAAAGATGATTTCATCAGCAGTTAAAACATTCCAAAACTGAATAGTGTTCAAACAAATTTAAAATTTTTTTTTTTTTTTTTTTTGGGGGACTTCAAGGCTTCCACTGAAGCCCTATACTGCCCATACTAACACCCATGGCACTGGGTTATTTATCAATTATTTATTTAATAATTTATTAAATAAATAAATAAGTAATTTTTTGGTCATTATAAGCTTAAAGACAAGATATGATACAGTCCACTGTTACAGACTCGCAACGGCGTTATTTGGTCAAAAGAGACCTAAGTCTCTGGTTTACAGTCTTATAAATACTGTTTTGTAATATATTTTAGTTTTATATATTATAATAAACATGTAATGTATAATGCATAAGTAGCATATTTTAATAAATAGTTATTTTGTCTGAATAAATATTGTTTTTTGTTTCATAATCGTATTATATTTCTATAGGTATAGAAACAAAATACCTCGGTCACGAGTCACTAACCCTTTGAAGAATGTTGCCAACTTCTGACAGGTTTGGTAAGCAGTTGAACTCACGTAAAGTTTGAAAAAAAACAAAAAGGATGGGAACTGTTTTTCCTAGATGGAACATTGTCTTGATACAATTAGAGGCAGTTGAAATTTCAAAGGAACAAATGGCGTGGTAAAACCCAAGGCCGGTAAAAAGGGCCAGATCAATTAGGCATAAGTTGGAGTGCTGGCAATATGAGTCATGCTGATGTAATTTCCGGAAATCATTTTAAAAAATAAAGAAGAAAAAAGAGACTAATTTGCAAAAAATCGCAAGAAAATTATGTTTAATGACCTGATACTGTTGATTCTCTGAGGGGATAAGTCCTGGTTTTACTGAGTAACTTGCGCTTCACAGTCTGCTGCACCCGTACCTTTTTGTTGGAACGCAGTCGTTCTTTTCTCCCTGATGCAATGCCGTTTTGTTAAGATGATGGATGCAACTACTATCAGGCAGGCTTAAGCAGTTAAAATAAATTAATGATACACATGTTCTTTGTTGTTTTATGAAAACTGTCCTAATCGCCTGACTTGTTTTACCTGAATGTGGTTACACCCAGGAACTTTTTTTTTTTTTTTTGGGTGGGGGTTACCATCCAAAAAAAACATATTGAATAACTGTGTTGAGTATTTTTTTTTTTACATATGATATATAAGGCTTTTGGTTATATATAAGACGCCAGTATTAATCTTTTTTTTTTAAATGTCATTCCCTTGAACTTTTAAAAAATAATGTTAACCATTTTTTTATATTAATGCATTCAGTCAGACAGTAAAAGATGCACTGCCTTCCAGCCATCATTTAATCATCTTTATCTATTATACCAGATAATATCAGGAATTTATAATGACATCCTAAATAAATTTGGAGACACCTTCCGATCGATTAGGTTCATTACAATACATAACTGATTGCTTCAAAAATGAAAACAATCAAACATTATCGCCATGTTTTTATGAATAGAACTCTGTGCTTCTTGGAAGTTTTGCTTGGGTGAACTAAGATTACGGAATTTAGTAAAGATAGCTAAAGAAATTAATAATAACATATATTAATTATTCATTTATCAATTATTATCAATGACAAGATCATTTCATGAATCTACGAGAATATTTGTGCATCATTATAGGAGCCATTTTGTATTATTTTCGAAGATTGCAAATCTCATTTACGAAAAACCATTAAAAAAACAAAAAAAAAACTCTTTTTTTAAACTTTAATAAAACTGTTTTTATTAAAATGAAAAATTATTCATCCATGCAAAGGTGATAACGGATGTCAGAAGAGCAAACAAAAAATTTGTCTTTTCAATGTAAATGTTATGGCTCCTGGTTTGGCCGCCATGATATAATGCTAACAGATCAGAACTGCTTTTGACCTTTTTATAATTTCTTCCTCTATAAACATTAGAATGATTTTATCAGTAAATTTTAATATTTTCCGTAACAATCAACTTTACAGAACTTTTTTTATATATAAAAAGACATTCAAAATGAAGTACAAAGAAAGTAACATAGCTAAAATAATTGATTACCTATTATTTAATGCCTACTATATAACATTAATCAATTTCTCATGAGCTGATTGACATTAACAGCTTGGTTAGGACACTCCTTCTAATTCGGTATTTGATCTAGCTATCCCTGGTCCTATAAATAGGCTAGCATTATAGCGAAATTGAGGGGGAAAAAAAGATTTACCAGCCATAACAATAAAAAACTGCGGAAAATTCTTCGCCTTTGAACGATCAACAGTATCTTGAAATATAAAGAACCATGAATCAGACTATCATTCAGTACACCTCATCATAAGAGAGAATCTTATGCTGAATTTTCGTAAATACATATATTTTTAATTGTACATGTTTAGTCATATTTTAAACATTTAATAAACTAAATACCTTCATAAGTGCAAAGTTTTAAAAGATCAGTAATAAAAGGTTATACTTTATAAATTTTTAATAACCTAGACTTGCGAACCGACAAAAAATTATTGGCCGAAAAATTAAATATTAAAATAGAGTTAATAAAAGTTAATTCCACAAGTAAATTGACTGCTATGTTTAACCTCGGGATGGAAAATAGTGGCGGATGTTTCTATTAAAACCGTTGTTTCCCATTGCCTCCATATAATTATAGTATTTTAACTGTAAATATAAACGTATAGAAATTAATATAAAGTATGATAGTGATGAGTACAATATATTATTGATTTATGAAGGGTAAATTAAATATTAGATTATTGATATTATTGAATTAATAAAAGAGAAGTTTCCATGAAAACATTTATATTACTTTTAATAATATATAAGTAGAGGTTATTAGCAAAAATAATTAGTACTCCTTTTTTATTTTTTCTTATTTTTTATTATTTATTTCATCTTATTTTATTTTCTTTTTACTCCTTAAAACCTTAATTGACATTTTATAGATGTCAATTTTTCTAAAACAATTAGCTCACTTAAGGCATATAATACATCTACGTAACTACACTTATTTGCTTATATTTATATTCAGCCTGGAAAAATGTTTTTCTTTACTTTTCCCACCATTTAATTATAAAAATTTTGTTGTTTTTATTTATTCATTTTTCATAGGTACTAACCATGAGGCAAGTTTTAATATTCATATAGTACTTACGTATTAGACGATGACAGTTAGTTAACTGTTACCGTAGATTCTAGAATTGATAGGAGTTAACCGCGGTTCCGTTATCAGTTGGTATATTTTTATGATTAAAGCTATTTTTAAAAGTCTCTTATGGAATTAGCTTTTACTAAAGTTTCTTTTAAAACCTATGTTTTAGTATTAAATGTGGCTAGTATATGAGCCTAGTAGTGTAGATAGTTTGAATTGACCAGAATTAATAATAAATCCAAACAAATGGATCCCTTTCGGTATATTGTATTACATCATTATTTTTGACGACGCTGGAAATCCAAGGAGCCACAGAAAAGGATAAATGAAGAATAACTAATGGTACAAGTAGGAGTGCCGCCATCAGAAAAGGTTGAAAACACAAGAATCAGGTGACAGGCAGGTCATTGGTCTATGTGTGTGACCTGTGAGGAGGCAACAGATGAGCTCGGCTCTCTCGTAACCAACAGCATCTACCCGCTTGTTCACTTTTATTTTATTTTTTATTTATTTATAATATGAAGAATCAGCGAAAGTATTCAATGTCGAATTTAAAAAAAAATCAATTTCCAGGTTAGAAATATTATATGAGTCCTAGCAAAGGGTAGCTTCCCTACATGCCTATTCATGTCATTTTTGTTTGCTGCTCACATTTACTTGTATTTAGTTATATTTGTAGTATGGTTGGCTCAAAATGCCCAAATTATCGGATACACAAATAATTGGTGGGGGGAGGGGAGGAACCTAACTCCGACCTTCCCAAAGTAACGTCAATGATTGAGATCTAAAAAAAAAAAAAAAATACTTTGTGGTCTTAGCAGTAGTTTTATTCCGAGATTTTTTACTTAAACTAAGTATTTAATTTTCAGATTTTTAAAATGATCTTATTCAATTTCACTATGGACTTTGTGTAAACTTTACTTTCCGTGGAACAATATTCCTTGAAAAGTAAAAATATTCCTCAGATTTGCGGATTAATAACGTTTCAAGTTACGTAATTATAGTAAATCCAACTGTGACGAACAAAAACATACAAATTACCATAAGACGTTATGCATCACGTACCATCTTGCCGACATGAGTCAGTGTATAGCGTGGCAAGCCCACCACCGAGGCCTTGTCTACCAGACATCTTGAGCGGATTTTTCGAATATTCAATCGCTTTAAGGCCGACAGGTTGAGTGATGTAAAGACAGCCTTGCCCGTTCCGCAATATCTGATGTATGATCTAATGGTTTCCCGGAAGTACGCCTCTGGGATCGGCTGCATTGATTCTACATAAGAGATCTTACACAAGATGGTAGGCGAGGCAGACAGCACCAGTTCGAACAGTGGTGAAAAAAAATCTGCAAACGGATGTCTTTGCCCCATGGAACTCATCCATTCACAATGATGAACTCAGAGGAAAAAATATCAGAATATCGTCAAATAGAAAACTTAACCATCGTATTGTTTTTAGTAGTAACCAAAGGTAAGACAAAATGATGATATTATATAAGAACAATATTATAAAACATGTTGAAACTCAAGACTCTACCACGTGTATCCAAACTTACTCTTATCAATAACACATTTAAGAATGATTTAATCTAAAAACAAAAACACATAAAATATTGTTTTCTTAACCCCAACTTAAGGTGCTTCTTAACACCAACGGCAGGCAATTAACATTTGTTTCATTGTTTTCCTTGCGAAGGCCTATTAGAGATCCTTCGGCTGGTTTCCTATTTGTGAATTGAGGTCACTTGGTATTATTTTTACAACAGGACTAGGACACTTATCTGTAGAAGTTAAAAAAAAAAAAAAAAAAAAAAAAAAAAAAAAAATCCTTGCTTTCATCATGAGATGTCTATGCTAGGTCATGAGGCATAGGTAGTTAAGTTCTACACCATCCTATCATAACAAATATTACGGACATTTTGAACGATCTGAACTTAATTATTTTTCCCTCTTTTCATATATTTTATATGTACTGAAACATTGCTTTTTTTATAAATTTACAATGCAATAATTGTTCTAAGACTTCTCCATAAGATTACCTGAAACTTAAAATTTTTATTGATTAATAAATATTTAATAAATCTCTCTCTCTATCAGGTTCATTTTTTCAGGGTCTATGCATTTATAATTAAGGATTTAGTAGTTATTTACCTGAACATTCTAAACAAAATGCCTTCTAACATAGCAATTATAATAAATAAGTTTCTTGTGTAAAACTTCCTATTTTTTCTATTATACTTTCATTATTCAAATCTCTCCTTGAAGTTATATTAGATAGGTCCATATATACCCAACAAAGTGAACTAAGAGCAGTTTTTTTTTTTGTTTTTATTTGTTTCAAACTTCAAATTTCAGGAATTTCGGAGCGCATTATTGACAACAGTGTTGTTAACTGAGTCTCCTCCAATTATGTCCAGGAAACAAAAATTTTCAAAAGTAATCTTTTTTCTGTTGCGCAATATTCCCATATCATAAACAGAAACTGCATGTGATAAACATTATGATAAATGTTAACCATCATATACATTTGCATTATTCAAGTACTTATTTTTAATTTAATTGGTAGATAAAGGCTTCCTATTTTTTTTATCATGTAAAACAATCTCAATCTAATGGCTAAATCAATTTATGTGGCAATTTTAAATATTTCGATGCATTAATTAAAACATGAAATTATTTTACATTACTTATGTCGTTACAAAAACAAATGTTTTCCATCGAAATCCAATAATGAAGTCCCAATATACCAGGCCTCATCTCGCCAAATGGAGAAATCCACTTCCCTGGAAGCAATTCATTCAGAGCCCATTTTTTTTTTTTTTCCCAAAAGATAAATCGGACTCAAGTGAGAGCCGGATGGACGGGATCGAATGGTATGAATGAACACCTGCTGAGTACGGTGGGTCCATTGGTTGCGGTTGGAATCCCTTTATTTTTTCCGCCAGAATTTTCAACAAGTGGTTAGGACTTGCACGTTGATCAAAACAAATTATTTATTTATGAATGGTTCACAATAATAATTTTTAACTCTTAAACTGTTATCTATAAATTCATAATCATTTTAAAAAAAAAATACAATTACGTTAGGAATTGTTTTTGTGGTAATCTTGATGTTATGGACAGTCTTGTCTTAGCATTTATCGCTACATTTTCTTCCTCATGGAAACATTTTAGATTTTCTTAGATTAAACTTTCTTCTTTTCCACGGCTTCCTTTCTTCAACGAAAGCTGTACATTTAATGACTTTTACATTCAATATATTTTTGGCGTTTTAGTCTTATTTCTATTACTATATTATTGCACCATTAGTTGCACACCCAACTGAACCCTAATATACTAATAGTAGCCGAAACAAGCCTTATAATATTGTATATCATATATTTTTATATAAAATATTGATTATATATTTTACATTTATTGTAAAAATATTTAGTGTCCAATAGTGAAGACTAATTTAGAAATATTACTGCAAGAGCAGTCTTTTGCATTATATATATACAATGCCTGCATCGAGAAACATACATAAAGTTTATTTTTACTTCTCTGATGGAAGATGGGTCAAAATCGATATTTCTGACAAAAAATAACGAAATATATCGGTAGCTAAATTAAAAAAGAAACAACACATATTATGGTCTAAAAACGGATGGTATAAAGAACAGCTAACGGTGACAGTCTTTATTTTTGGCCATGTCCAAGCGCTGCTGGTGACATCCTTGAGTAGGTAACAGCCGCATCGGGCATCATGAGCAATGCGTTTTGAAGAAACATATGGAGGATTGCATTTACAGGTGGTGGTGAATCTGCAGGAAATCTTTGAAGAGATTTTGCATTAAAAAAAAACAAACTTAGAATTCCATCTAAAGCTTACAACAAAGAGTTTTACAATAAAGAGTGGTATTATGAGTTGATAAAAAAGGATTTCCTTAGAATAACTAATCATACAAGAAGAGTTTTACAAAACATTTTTTAAAAATTAATTTCTAAGTTTTTGAAATAGGAGTATATAAACTGCAATGTTTACTATTCTACTTTCACTTCTATTGTTTTTCACTGTACCCAAAACCTCTTGGGGGGGGGGGGGGGGTGCGCCACCAACCCTGTTGACTACAATACAACTGACTTAAGATATGTTTTCCTCTTCGGGACCATCACGACTGTGGTGCAACAATAATCAAAGAACACTTTTTCATTAGATTTCATGGAAGCCAAATCAAACGGCTTCAATGAAATCCAGTGAAAAAATTGACTTGCACAAGAATTATTGAACGATAATCTTGATAATCACTCCAAGGAAACAGAACATTGAATGATGTAAAGATTATTAAATTAAATAAAATGAAAAATTGAAAATGTTAAATTACAATTCTTTCAAGTTAAGTAATTACAGTATTGTGCCGGAGTATGTACTAATAATGCAAATTATTAATGAATAATTATGTCGGGATTATATTTTTTCAGCTTTTGAGCGGTAAGGTCTTTTAATGTGATGGTTTTGTAAGAATAACAGTTATGCTATTAAGAATTTAGGACGTACCAGTGGATTTAAATTTTCATTGTAACAATGAACATCGCTGTGAATAAATGAATCCGAATCATCCGAAGCCGAAGAGAAATGAAGATAGACGCTTGCAGAGATCCGGTTATGAGAGAATAATGCTCGCTTACCCGATATTAAATGGTTCAAGGAACAGGTCTGTGTACAGGGGAAAAAACAAAACAAAGTACTATGATCGATAATGTTAGCTACTTCTTGGAAGCCTATTCTTGCTCAAGGTCGCTTCCTTTTATCGTCCAGATCCTTTGCGATCCTTTTGATATTTTTTAAAAGAAATACTTAACCGATATTTTTGAAAATGCTAATCATGGACCATTTATACATTATTTAAATTAAGCGGTCAGAGCTAAACTCAACCGGGAAAGGAAAGTTTTTCAACAAAAAGAAAAGCTGAGCTGTCTAGAGGATGCTTAGGAAAAAACAACTATGATGCATTGTTTCAATTTGTTCTAAACTTAGTAAACCACAAAATCGTTAGGGCATTTGTTGGGTTTTTCTTTTTTACATACACTGGAAAATAATAAGTGACTTACAGTGTTCCAATTAAGGAACTTAGAAAAAAAAATAAAACATCTTCCTTATCTTATTATTAATTGCATAATTGAAAATAGTTACAAATAAAAAAACTCTTCAGGTGATCCAATGCACTACAACAAATCAAGACAATTAAAATCAATAATTCAGTAACAGCGTCGAAGCGTAGAAAGAAGAAAATTAATAGTATTTAAACAATTTTACTAGAAGAGAAAAGATTTGCCATGGTCCGGGAATCGAAGGGTTCGATAGCCGGGGCGTGGCCAGTGCTGTCTCTTTTCGAAAAAATTGTTTAAAATTAATGAAATAATTATTGAAATATAATAAAGAACTAATTTTCAAAAACGAAATTAATAATAAATCACAAAATTAGTCTATGTTTTTTATGAAGTTAGTTGATGATATAAAAGTTTTGTAAAAAATGCAGTTCTTTGTGTATTTATGACTCAATATTTTTTTTAATGTATTGACGAGGTATGTAAAATGGACGGGGATAGAGTATATAATTATTAATAGTTATTGTCTTGATTGTTTTGTTTTAGAGCATTGGATCACCTGAAGATCAGCTGATAGGCAAAGAAACGTCTGTTAGATTTTTTAAATTTTTTTTTAAACAATATTCATTGATATTAGTTTAGCATAAAGATAAAGGAGGTGTCATGTTTTTTCACCAAATACCTAATAGTTATATTTCGTAATAAACATCATCACATAATATTAACTAAATTTATTCACTGACCAGGTCAAGACAACAAAAAATCAAAAGAAACTTTAGCTATAAGAAAATTAATTTGATTTTATAAATTCTTTCAAACCCTTGAAATACATGCCTACAACATATTGTAATTGTTATTAACAAATTATATTTTCAACCATCATACGATACTCGTACATATGACTCTGTGACTATTCTATTGCACTTAAGCATGCTGAAATTGTTGAGACCTCACCTCTAGTTTCAACAGTTAATTGATAGCATTATATGTCCTGTTAAGTTTTTATGAAAACTTAAAGAATTTTTATATTATAAAAATTTGGTTTTATGTTTGTTTCTCTTCTAGAAGATTATGGTGTTACTTTTGATATTTAAACACGCTAAATTTTAGTTAATTATTCATTTCTAAATGATTAAACTCTTTAAACATTCTAAATAAAATTTTGGTTTTATGTTTGTTTCTTTTCTAGAAGATTATGGTTTTACTTTTGATATTTAAACACGCTAACTTTCAGTTAATTACTCATTTCTAAATAATTAAACTACCTAAACATTCTAATTTACCAAGTTTTATCATGTACTTACAACGTGGTTTGCTATTTTTTTTTCCCGTAATGTTTTTCTTATAATAACATTTGTATCATCTGTTCACACTACCCAGACCATGTTTCCATAGTTTTTTCACTATAAGTCGCTTTATTTGGGGGAATTTAAGCATTTTTCACTCTTTATGGTTATCCTCCTGACAGTTTACCCTTTCGTGTTCAGAGCCCAGAGCAGTCGCTAAGTTTTTTCCTCCATATATTTTTTTCTCGTTTTAAGCACTTTTAACAATTTAGTTATGTTCAATAAACTCTAAAACTACCTCTATTCACCAGTTTTTATTTCTGCCGTGCTTATAATTATCATTTTTCTTCATTTTAAAGATTTTGTATTTTGGGTTTTCCGAAGTTTTCGCGCATTGCCACGCTTTACCAGCGCCTAAACCCTAGGCCCTATATAAGCTCCGGCAGATAAGTCCCTTCGTCTCTTTGCGTTTTTCCTTGCCAGCTTCCAGACGTCTCTTTGCGGTCGCCCTCTGTCGGCTTACCGCCATCTTGGCTACGCATTAGCCCTTCCGAGACCTCTTCTCCTCCGCAGCAGGAAGTCTTCCATCTTAGCAATTTTCCAGACACCGGATGAGACTGCTGTGTCCAACGCTGAGGCCAAATTTTCCTGTCTACTCTGCGCTGTCTGCTAGCCTGCAGGCGAACTCACTTCGCAGTCAGGATCAACGCATTTCCAGAGTGTTCAACTTTGTACTGGTATCTCACATCGTAAATATTTCAAACAGCAATGTTCCTTATAATACTAAATTAGTATGTATTTCTTTAGTTAGCTGGCCAGCTACTTTCAATATTGTAACGTAGAAGTTAGAACATATTTCTTTGAAGATTTAAGAATAATTCTCGTAATTAGCTATATCTTCTGTGTATACCACATCAAGTTTTATGTTCAGAATATTCATTATTTTTATAACTTTCATGCCAAATCGTGAGCTGAGCTGGAGAACCCTGCAGAACTGGCAAATAGCTGTAAAGCAAAACCTGTTATCCAGTCAACCATCAGCAGTTAGCACCTCCCAGCGCAGGACACAGCATCTCCAGCTGGCTTCCGCTAAACGTCTCACTAGTCCTCAGGGGTGCAATAGCAAATATCCGGCTTTCTGTCAGGTGAGTGCCAGTTTTCTTAACCCTAGGTTGTCACACCTCCCCAAGGCTCAGTCTTACACTTGGTTTCATTACATTTCGCAACAGTGTTGGGTCCTCCCCCAGTTCTGGTCGATTCACCACTGACTTACTTGCAGAGATCTGTGGCCTCTGCGGGACAGCGACAGAGGAAGAGCCAAGGAATTTATTTTTTTTTATTGTAATAAATAGCAGGTTTTTAAGATTCATTTTGGTTCTTCTTCTTACCCCAAAACCCAACAATATCCTTAAATTTATATTTAGAATAATAAAAAAAAAATTCTCAATATTTCAGCTTTTGGGCTCAATGCCAATTCAATTCGCATAATAACAAAAAAAAATCTGTCTGATTATACTGGATTAACCGGGAGAAGTTGAAGTTGCATTAAAAGTGAGTCAACATGCGCTTCGTGGCCTTTCCATTCCAGACATTGGAAAGATTTCGTTCCAGATAAAAAGTCCAGTTTTGGCCTGGAAAAATATCAAGATTCTCGTCAGGAAAAATTTTGAATGAATCTTTTTTTTTTTTTTTCTCATGCTTTAAGTGCTTTATCCATTTTATAAACGTTTTATTTTTCGACGCGATGGTTTTTTCGTCTCCCTAGTTTTAGAAAAAGAAAAAAACAGAAATAACCCTCCGACAACTTTACAAGTAAAATGGTTCTTTCTATTATTATCTTAAGCATTTCAGATGATCCAGTTTTAAAGATAGCTATTTTGAAATGTATACGCTTGATAACGTAACATAACTAATCCTTGTTGAAAATATTGCTTAATAATGATCAAAATGATTATAAGAAATTGAAATGAACCTTGAGTGTTGATGGAAAAAAATATTATTGCGAAATTTAAATTTCTTTTCAGGTTTATACATTTATTTCTAAATGTTCTATTAGTTGGCTGCATAATATCATATTTTATTGTATATTCTCGTAATTTTTAAGGCATACATCAGTATTTGATAATGCATATTAATCAGGTAATTAATTATGGCTAATCCATGGATACTCAAATTCGTATAGACATCGATGAGAAAAAATGAGATTAAATGAGATATTTAGGCGGCCAATGAGCTTATTCACCTTTTCCTCGGTCTAGTTTCTTGAAATAAGATAAGTAAATAATAAGGTTTTGAAGTGATATGACACATAACGGCCAGCAAAATTAATATAGCCTTCCTAGCAAAAATCCTAGTTCCAACTCTCAAAATATACTGATTGTAACTTTTGCTTTAAGTAAGAAGTAAAAACTCCTGCAGATAAATTCCAGGATATTTTTAGTCAAAGAGTTATGATTTTTTTTTTTTTTTTCTATAACGTGACCTCTCACAGTCAATCCGTTTTTACAGTTTCCGTCGGTAACCGTGTCTTTTTCCATAGAGTTGAAAAGCGATTTCCTATGTCCTTAACCTCATATGAAATTGGAGAGCTTTTATTGTACACCCTCCATAAAGTTAGGATATGTCTTTCATAAATTTCCAGGAATGAAAAAAAAATATCAAATAGAGTGAAAAAAGAAGAGTTGCACAAAAAAGTATTATCACTGATCTGTACTCCTGGTTTATCTGCCAACTTAAGCGTAGTTTACACGGTGACAATAAACCTGGTGACATTACGAAAAAAATGCTAAACATAGAACAGCTTATACTACAATTTTTTTTTTAAAAAAGGAAAACATTTATTAAAAACAAATTAATAATATAATTTCAGTAACTTAATTAATGTGAACTATATTAATAAGAATAAAAGAAATGCATAACGATTAAAACAGTTTATATAAATACACAGTTAGTGCATTCAGCTATAGGAAAATAATGATAAGGGAATTTAACTTTTAATATGCTTGTATTTAAAAACAGAACTTTTATCCGTGCAAATATTTAGAAATAAGATACGCTATGGCATTTTGTATTTTATGAGTTGTTATATATTGTTGTTAGAATGTAAGTAAGTTCTATTTCTTGCAATTATTTCATGGAATTGTATTCATGTAATCGGATCATGAATGTGTACTTTTATGATACCTTAAAAGACTGATAATTAAAATGGGATTTATGAAAAGACGCCAACCGGGCAGACGGGCAAATATCCCATTGCCTAACGTGTGCGAACTAAAAACAAAATATTGTATTATCATTATTATCAATCTATTATCTGTTATCTATTTATCTTATTAGCATTTAAAAAAAAAATGTCACGTTTGTTTGTTATACAAATAAAGCACACTATCATTATAATTATTATTATTATTATTAAAAATAATAAATTATAAATTTTTCATTCCTTTTCCAAGGGTATAATATTCTAGATAGAACTTTAACACTCATACAGGAGTTTATGTTAGAAAAGCTATAGCTAATGATAGATACTTTCAACTATCAAGAACAATCTGATTGTGCTAAAATACTACGAAGTCAACAAATGTCATACTGTCACATAGTTCAGGTGTCTTCAATCTTATCACATATCTAAAATAAAGCAATCTGAATGTTCTTAAAGTTACGAGTATCATCCAATAATTACTTATTACATTCGTGATCATAGCAAAGACTTAAATAATACGATTTTTATTAAGTGTTTAAATATATAGTATCTGTAAACTATGAAAATATTTCACAACATTAAGGAACTTAAGATTTAAACAACGTATAAAGAAAACAACACGTCATACTAGTTCACTGCTTCCGTCACTAACAAGTCTGAATAAAAAAGAAAACGTGTTACGAGAAAACTTTTCTAGAATTTTCAACGACCGATCCATAAAAGTCTCAACGCGTGATTTCAACTGATGAGTAAATCATTTATGCAAATTTATGGAAAATATTACAAACTTCCAAACAATGAAATTAAGCAGAACTTTTAAAAATGATTCAGGTGGTATTTACACCATTGTTTAAAATAATCTAGAACGATTCGATCTTCTACATAAAATTATACAGAGTTTTTATTTTCATATCAAACGCATACCACAGTTACTAAATTTAATTTTTAAACATAGTTAAGTGTAGATGGCCCGGAAAAAACAAAACAATTTTCTAATATTTCATTATATAAAAACTATTTAAACGATGGTTTACATAAGGAAAAATTATGTTTTTCAAATTCGGAAGAGAAATATAGCAATATTTGAAATTTAAACATTTTAAAAATGTATATATTGCTGTAAAACATGCAATTTTTCAATCGATTCTTTTACGAATTAAACTATTTCATTGAATATTGTCTGTTGTAAGCAAAATAATTTCCCTCCTTCAAACAACTTTTCTAAATAAAGCATATAATTACTAGTTACAACTATTTTATTTAAGTTCGTTAAACTTAAATTATATTTATATTCCTATTTCACATACTTGCTTACATGGCATAATAGCATAAAAAAAGCAATTGCTTTTACAATTGAGTTGAGCATGACTCAACTTAATTGAATGAATTTGTACCAATATTGTTTTTTTACGAAAACTTAATATGTTTTAAACTACTTAAAGAAGTTCGCTTTTTAACTTCAATTTAATAAATAGATTAAATTTCCATTTTTCTGATTAAAATAACACGATAATGAGTGCATTTATTTCTATGCGTGCCATCTTGTCACATAACGCGTATTAAACTGCATATTAACAATCAAGTAAAGATTATACAGTAAACATAATATGATAAGTTGAAGAAAAGGAAAATAAATATTTATTTATAACAGCATTGTTTTTTTACGAAAACGTTATGTTTTTAAATGTAAATGTATGTAAAAAAAAGAAAAGAAAAAAAAAAACTTGCTTAGGTAGTTCATGATAAACGATATTTTTGTTACTCTATGTCAAGCAAATGCGATTGTAACCACAAAAATATAAAAATTAACCATTATTCAGTATAACTTCTCAATGTTTTAACACGATTTATAGTAGTTTTAATATCCATTGACTGGTCATCGTTCAAGAATTATTTAGAGACATTGCGAATCATTTTACAAAAAGTAAAAATAGACAATAATTTTCGCGATTACAAACGAAACCCATGTAATATAATAATATAGATGGAATAATATACATTTTTATTTAAAAATAAATGAACTGAAAGAAATTATACTGAACGGAATGAGGGAAATTTCTTCAGACCAAAAAAATTGAGTCTTACAATCAATAATTTTTTTAAACATAAAAACCTTTCCAGTGTGCGGTAAAGTTCATTATATAGGCACGAAATTACAGGATTCATTCACTCTAATAAGGAATACTAGCCTCAGTAATATTTTTGAACCTATTTTTTTTCAGTTACTTTTCAGATAGAAATTTATATATATATACATGGGCGTATCCAGCAGGGGGCAGGGGGGGCATCTGCCCCCCCCCCCCTGGAAGGCTTGGTGCAATAATTTTTTAAGCTTTTAAGGCGGGAAGCAGTAATAGAATAATTTTTTTCAAGCAAATAATTGATATATCTTAGTTGATAAAGCACTACTATAATTATACATAATTTGGTTTCATTCACCTTCTCCGCGGTAAGATGTTACAACCTGAACGACCATAGCTTGCCCCCCCCCCCCTAGTTTTGATCCAGGGTACGCCCTTGTTTATATATATATATATATATATATATATATATATATATATATATATATATATATATATGTGTGTGTAAACAAAAAAAAACATGGTCCAGCGCCTACATCCACGCCCCCACCAGATGTTTCTGGTATTTCCTGTGCGTTGAAAGTCGAAAATCCCTTAGCAAATTCCTAACAATAAGTAGGTGTCGATCTTTCACTGTGGGTGAAAAAACTTATTTCGATTATTTAACTTATTTTGATTATAGTGAAAACTTAACTCGATTATTTTTTGAAACACTAAATTTCTTAAAATTTAAAATGTAAATATAAATATTAACAATATTATTCTACATTAATAATTTATTGAAACCATAAAAACGTCTCAATATTTACATTCTGAAATTAATGGAATAAATTATAATTAAATAGAAAATTATTTGGTTATCCTTTTAATCGATTGGACCCATTTCGTTCCATAGAAGATGTTACGCATCATTATTTTTTATATATTTTTTCAGTATATTTCTATGATTTTTGTTTTAAATTAATGTTCTTAAGATTCTAATTTTTTTTTTTTAAATACACTTTTAGTGAAATCGAAAATTTCAAATATTCACACATTAGATATTTGAAAATTCACACTAAATTATTGATGTTATAATAATATCAAGGAAAATAAATATTTAAATTTATTTTAAATGTTGTGTATGTCTAATCTTGATTGAAGGAATGTAACAATAAAAACAATATTTTTCAAACTTATTATCAAAATTTTAAAATCTGTAAAATAAAATATAAAATCTATAAAATATTTTTATTCTTATCGCCAATAAAACGCCAGGGCAAAAGTCCTTAAAACGGTGCCATCATCTTTAAGCAGGCCACTTGTAGTACGACCAAGTTTCGGACTCTTTTTCTCGAAGTCCTCGCTTTCTTCTTGGAGTTGATGGGTTTGAAGATGATGAAATGGGAAAAAGGTATTACCGACGAAGGGTATCTGTATTCAGAGCCACGGGGCGATTGTACTTTCTCTCGAAGGTTTCGCGGGACCCGGATGCGAGCGCATCAAATCCGGAATGAGGAACTGAAACGGATCAAAGCGGGCTTGTCATTTTTTCGGCTAGCCTCTGATTTCCGAGGGACAGTTACAATTTTTCCGCCGACCTTGCTATTGAGTATCTTCGTGGCCTGATAAGAGTTTAAGCATGCGGAAGAATCAAGGTAAGTCTGTACTGAGTCATTTTTAGAATCATAAAGTGAGATGTGAGGAATATGATTTTTCAAATTTATAGAGCTTGCTTATAGGAATTTAACACAGGAGGTTTACTAATATCAGCAGAGCTCATTTCCTATTAGCTACATTTCACTGTAGGAGAAAAAAATTCTTCTGTTGTTATTTTAAACGCAAAATTTCTTTTGTATTTATTTCACTAAAAAATGCGTTAATCAGTCAAAAGTTCAACATATGTCATTTAGCGGATGTCTGATAATCAGTAAAAAAAAAATAATAAGAAGAAATATAAGGATTTATTTTCTAAGTGAAATCCTCAATAATTTAAGTAATAAATATTTTATTAGGAATAACATGTTGACTTTACTCAATTCTTTTAGAAATAAGCTCCGGATAATGTTTTAGTAACAAAAACATTTTTTAATGTCGAAATTGTTAAGAGATTAAAATTTAGAAAAAAAAAGATTAACATTTTTATTGTTACAATATTTATTTATAGATATTATACTGTAAACAGGTAATGAATGATATTACAAATATAATTATGACAATTTTCTTTCTTAAAATTTATCATATTGGGGCATAAATATAAAAAACTACAACTTCGACTTGTGCCTGCTCTTGTCGATCGGCGATATGTCGAAATATCAATATATTTTTTATATGCATTTGAGTAATATTTTGACAATTTTTTCATACTCTATCAATATAATCTTTACGCCTATAATTTGTTATGAACACCAATTATTTAAATATTTAGCTGCATTGATTTGTTTCTTGACAATCAAAAAATAATGAGCAGAGAGACAAAGAATAAAATAAATATCTATATTTATTGTTTCGACCTCGATAAAAACTGTACGGAAATTAATGATAAATAATGAGGACAAATCGAGAATCTAAATAAAATTCGATGTATAATTTTTCGTTTTCACTCTCGTCCTGCTCCAGCAAGGCAGTTTATATTTTAGCCGAAATTTCAAATGCATTTCGAAAATAAAGATGTTCTGTTGATAAAAGTTGATAACAATATTCTTCAAAAAATATATGTATATTTCTGATTTAAACAAGTCATAATCGAAAATTATTATTATTTCAATTCTACAATTTTTATTCAAAACTAATTATCAGGATAAGATTTTTTCACATATGAATAAAAAACAGAAAAGTTACTATTAAAATTTATGATCGGATTTTATTTGTATAATATCGATAGATAGTTTCTTAATCCTTTCCTTCATCGGATTAATTAATTTAAAAAGAAGATAACATCATCCACCGCAATTATCCATAAAGGGCTCTCTGGAAGGTCTGCAGTTGAAATGCTTACACTTACTAACAAAAGTCCCTGCACACCCTCAAGCTTTTTTTTTATTTTACCTAAAGATACCTTATGAGCCAGATATGGGCAACGAAACTCACATATTTTTTACATAATTTAATCTATTTTAATGACCAACAATTACATTTAATATAATTTATTTAACTTATAATTTATGAGGAAAATTACATAAAATGTCATAATATTGATGCGCCAAAAGTCTCTGCACGCAGTGGAATTAGCCAAGATATTGATATGTATACAGTTTGCACATTATCCCATTCATCCCCCGGCTAATCCTAACTCTTCAATGTTAATTTGGGCCCAAACAGTTAAGAGTGTGATAAAAAATGGAGGTTCCAACACCGATTCCCAACCAAATTGTAAATTTGAGGAAACTCATACGACTCATACAGGTAAATAGGACAAATCGTCAACAGGGGCTATAATACGGTAAGGTATGTCCTAAAACGGTATGAAGAACTGGGTACAATGGAAAGTAGAAACCGCTCTGGCCGCCCCTCGTACTACAAGCTCACCACGAGAGGGCTATCATAAGGATTGTGGCCGAAGAACCCCACACAAGTGCTCTAAATTTAGCAGGTATGGTGTAAGAAAATTACAAGATTGGGTTATCTGCACAAACGATTAGAAGAACCCTAAAGAAAGCTGGCTATAATGTGCGTAATCCTAGGTGTAAGCCATTCATTAGTAAACGAACCGGATATTGAAACTGCAGTTCGCAAAGGAACATGTAAATTAGCCCTTATAGTTCTGGGAACGTGTTATATTTATTGACGAGAGTAAATTTAACATTCATGGATCAGATGGAAGGGGGAAAGTTTTGAGAAAACCTAACAAACAGCCCCTGGAAAAAAACATAGTTGGTACTGTGAAACATGGTGGAGGGAGTGTTTTGGTTTGGGGGTTTTTGTGTGCTGCTGGAGTTGGTAATTTGAAATTGATCGACGGAATAATGGACCAACACGTTTATATAAATATTTTGAGGAGTAATTTACCGGAAAGTTTAATGAAGTTTGATCTCCAGGAAAAATTCATTTTTCAACAAGATAACGACAGCGCGGAAAGTTCAAGAATAGTTGCTCTGCAATGCTCCACAGCAACTTAAAACACTTCCCCAATCTCCTAATCTTAATCCAATACAACATCTGTGGGATCAACTAGGCCGTCAGAAAGTAAAATTAAAATAAAGAACAAAGACCACTTAAAAAGAGTACTAAAGGAATTGTGGGGTAAAATTACTCCAGAAACTACCAAAAACTGGTCCAAACCATGCCAAATAGATTATGAGAAGTGATAAGAAATAAGGTAGGAACGACTACCTATTAAAGTTGATTTGGCATCAATAATTAAGCTTCAAGTTGAAGAAAAATGATGTGTGCAGGGACTTTTGGCGCATCAATATTCTGAGATTTTATGTAATTTTCCTCATAAATTATAAGTTAAATAAATTTTATTAAATTTGATTATTGTTAATTAAAATATATTAAATTATGTAAAGAATGTGAGAGTTTCATTGCCAATATCTGGCTCATAACCTGTATTTAGGTAAAATAAAAAAAAAAGCTGGAGGGTGTGCAGAGACTTTTGTTAGTAAGTGTACATACCGAAGGTAATTTCTATAAAGGCAGTAAGTTAAAAGTATAATGTTCTATTAGCCTTGTTTTCCCCAATCAAGTGAAAGTTAGATATAAGGAGCCTGTGCCGCCTACCTGTGAGTGCTGTAATAATCTATACAAGAGCATTATTAATTAAATTACTAATGCGCATTGAAATTTATAACTATATCTATGTATATATATGTATATATATATATATATATATATATATATATATATATATATATATATATTGAAAGGGGGTGGGGCAACTCAATGGTAAGGCACTGAACTGCTGTGCTCAGAGTCCTGCTGTGTTCGAATCTGAAATGGCTGGATATCTTTTCTGCTGCCACAAATCAGCTCAGAGACCTGGGCTCACCCAGCCTCTATAAAGAGGGCACTATCGATTGAAAAATTATGGGGAACAGGGAACGTGGTGATTGAATGTGATCAAATCACGTCCTTGCTAATCACGACCATGTGTATTAGAGATACACTAAAAAAATAAATAAAAAAAGAAGATATATATATATATATATATATATATATATATATATATATATACAGTTATTTCCGCGGACAAATCTAAATAATTCACGATGTACTGTATCATTTACGTCATAATTTATTTTTTACTATAAACGTTAACGCGTAGTTTTCGAGTATCTTTTCATTACCAATGAACCAAGTGACAGTGTGATAACAATGATAACTGAGTATTCGATAATATTTGATATTATGTAAAATTGAAAAAAAAAATCTTAGTTCAAATTATAATAATTTGTGTTCATATTTCTATACGTATCTCGAATTCAGTGGATATTGTTGAGTTAATAGGTATTCAATCCTTATTACTATTGAATGGTTTATGAGTAAAAGTAATCGGACACGTTAATAAATAATTCTTGGCCTAGGAAGTTTCCTAGAGACCTATTACAACCTCATGCTGCTTCGGAGTAATTATAATATCGGCAAAATAATAAATTAATTCAGAGTTGAGCCGTCTCGTGACTACTTTTGAAAGTGGGTACGCCGACTTTCACCACGTTGGGAGGAAACATCTGAAGGCTGGTGCATGAAGCTGACTACACTACTTCCATATCAATGGCCTCAGGCCACAAAAAACAAAAAAAAAAAAAAAAAAATGTATAGTTGGTATCTTGTCTTTTCAGATCGGTCAAGTAATAATGTTTCAGCCGCTTCCGATTATAGCCAGCTTGCGTTTTTGAAAGAAAAATCAATCGTAAGGTGTATTTTAATTCAAGAAATATCTCATTGGTCATTCATTTTATTGAATATTTCATTCATTTCATGATTGTTGATATATTCAGTAAAAAAAAAAATAAATAAATAAACGCTTTTAAAATCGTTATTGATTACTGATTTTTTTATAAATTAATTTTATGTTTATGATGCTAGGTTATTAATTAAAAACTGGAAGGCGGCTGCACTGGACAGGGACAACTGGCGAAAGCTGATAAAGGAGGCCATGACTCATTAGCGGGTTGTAGTGCCGAATAATAATAATAATTTTATGTTTGTTCAGATAATAATCCGATTAACATGCGAATGTCTAAGATTTATGACAGGAAATCATTTAGACAAGCAAAGAATCTTCAGGTTACAAACGACTGTAACCAATACGATGACTAATGCTACACCGTGACTGCTAATTTGATGTGTGTAATAATTCTCTTAATCGGGCGGAGGATTGATATAATAATTCTATTGACTCCAATAATTCAATTTATCAGGAAAAACTTATCATATTAGTATGTGTTTTTTTAATCCTTTTTTTTTCTAACACGACAAAGAAAATTGATATTATTGATAAAATTGATATTATAAGGAGGATTAACAAGATGAAAAAAAAACTGTATTAAAATAAATTAAAATTAATTGATAAAAGATAAAGATATTTTAATGAATAATAATTTTTAAAAAAAATTATGAATAAAAAAAAAAAAAAAAGATTTTATAAAGGTCTACACAAAACTAGGTTAAAAATCAATAATAAAATTATGGAATCTTTTCTTTGATTAGGAAAAGTCATTCCAGTTTAAAGTAAGATGAAAATTGATATAAAAAATAAATTAGGTTCAGTATAGATGAAATCATATTATTGGTCAATTTATTAAATAGTTGAAAGCGAATAGCAAAGATAAAAAAATAAATAAAATAGAACAAACTGAAATGCCAATAAAAAGGAAATAAAAAAAAAAAAAAAAAAAAAAAAGAATAGTGAATAGTGATTTATATGCCAGAATAAAATCCAACGATTATTTTTTGTTGCTATAACTATTATTTTCTCTCTTTCTTAATTATATTTTGTAAATTTTCTTAGCCTCAAATTAAATAAATAGAATAAATTACAAGTAAGTCCGGGTCCGATGACAGAAGACGTAGAGAAATGCCTGTGGATGTTTATATTGACAGCTGGGCTTCACTAACAGCTGGGGCCGGCGGAGTGGGGCGGTGCAGGTTCCTGCCGATCGCTTCTTATCAGCTACCTCCTCGCCGAATATTAACTAAGCTACACTAAATTATTGGGCAAAATACTTGAGTGATTTGCGCCAAATTTTAGAACACACATCCCAAAGTCATATTCCACACACATGAAAACTTTGGATTCAATCAGGTAATTCCTATGCCAGCGTGGACCCGATGTGCCTCTGTTCACGGCCCGAGCCAGACTCATATAATCTAGATAGAGTCAGAAATTTATAAATTCGCACGATTCTCTTCAGTTCTATAAAGATTAATATGAATACAATAGTTGGAATGCTTTATGATGTTTTGTTTGATTTTTAATAACCAATGTTTTCTTAATTTTATTGTTGTTGTAATGGTATTTCTTTTAGACAGCAACCTGTCTTAGGATAAAGTTTAAAGCGCAATGTATCACAAACCGGGCTATCTAGATTTTCAAAATGAGTTCCCGCACCATGAAAAAAAAATGTTACATCCGCCAAGAATTATATAAGCAGAATATAGGTAGACCGATAGGTAGTATATTACCGTTATAAACGGAATTGTATCTGAAGAGTGAAGGACTTTGTTGTGGTGCGATGTGCCGCTCCGCATTGATAGGTACATGCAAAGTACTGTTTATTTCCTAGTCTGTATCAAACTATATCTCGAACAGTACTCTATCGATATCTGAGCCTACAAGCGATGTATTGGAAGAGGAAGCATTTAGACAAACGGCTTGCTAGAAAAAGATGTAGGAAGGAATACAATATCGGATTTGAATTTGATCTCTCCTCCTGAATATATTATATATATATATATATATATATATATATATATATATATATATATATATATATATATATATATATAAACTTATCATATTAGTATGTGTTTTTTTAATGCTTTTTTTTTCTAACACGACAAAGAAAAGTTTATAAACGTATGTGCTCGCATAAGCTTTTCTCCACACTAAACCGAAAAAAATTATTGATTGTTTTCGGTTTGATCACGGTCAGTCTCTCACGGATCTCGATGAAAATTTTATGAAGGTTTCTGGCCGAAAAATATTAGACACCCGATTTCCCTCTCGCGGCAATGGACCCTAGAAGCCAAAACAAAATTTAACCACTTAACTTTATATAGTTTGAGCGTACATTTAATGCAAAATACAGCCGTGGTACAATCAATGAAGTTTTACACAAAAAATGACGCCAGGGAATTCAGCACTTCAAAAACATTGAAAAACGATATTTTTTATTTTCAGCGGGATGCCGGGATAGTATTAGTAGTATATAATATATATTTATAGTTTATATTTATAGTATTAGTTGATTGTGATATCTGTCTTTCTTTTGTTAATTTTAAATATTTAATTTTTAACTTTTTTTAAATTTTATTGTGAGATATTTATTTGTTAATTGGGATATTTTCTATTTTATTTTTGAATATATTATACTTATTTGTAAGCATACATGTCCTTTCTTTTATTTTCTTATATATTGATATTAGATTTAGGTTCTGTCATATCATGCCAAAAATAGAAATAGGTCAAACGGTATGGGTTCTGAGAACTAGAGATGCGACATCGACGTTTTGACATGTTTTGAACATCGATGTTTTTACAATCAAAACATCGATGTCGATTAAACATCGACCACAAAACATCGATGTTCAAGAACATCGATGTTTTTCGACATCGATGTTTTTTAATTTATACGTTCTTTAAACATTAACATATTAGTGCCCAAACGTATTTAAATTGATGTTTAAGTGTAAAGCATGTTTAATTTTCATTAATAATATATAAAAACATTGAGGTTTTCTGCATAGTTGGTTTTACATAATCATTTATTAAATATTCAACTGCTAGGACCTAAACATCTTAATTTTAGCTAAAACATCGATGTTAAAAACAAATTTTTATTGTTAAAACATATTTATTTTTGCAGAAAAAAATAATAATTAAAACAACATCGATGTTTTAAAAACCGTTGTTTTTAACAAAAACAAAAATGTTTTAACATCGAAGTTTTGGACAAAAAACATCAATATATATTCTCTTAATCTCATTGATGTTGAAACATGTTTTAACAAGTTATTAACATCAACATATATAACATGTTATAAAAAGTTAACATATAACATGTTATAAAATTTATTTTTAACAACGATGTTTTTGAAAAATATAAATATGTTTTAACATCGATGTTTTGGACAAAAAACATCAATACAAATGCTCTTAACATCGATGTTTTGGACAACATCAAATATATTTTAACATATTATAAAATTTATTTTTAACAACGATGTTTTTGAAAAATATAAATATGTTTTAACATCGATGTTTTGGACAAAAAACATCAATACAAATGCTCTTAACATCGATGTTTTGGACAACATCAAATATATTTTAACATATTTATTTTTGCAGAAAACATCAATGTTTTAAAAAAAGTTGTTTTTAACATCGATGTTTTGGACAAAAAACATCAATTTGTATGCTCTTAACATCGATGTTAAAAACATCATGCAACCACAATTATAAAACATCGATGTTTTAACAATAAAAAGTGGTTTTTAACATAAATGACAAAAACAAATATATATTGACATTGATGTTTTTGACAAAAACATCGATGTTAAAAACAACTTTGTTATAGTTTACAATTCGATGTTAGGAGCATATTTTTTTTGGTATATAACATCGGTGTTAAAAACAACTTGGATATTGTTAAAATATATCTGTTTTTGTCAAAAACATCAATGTTAAAAACGATTTTTTTAAAACAACATCGATGTTTTGGACAAAAACAAATAGGTTTTAACATCGATGTTTTAACAATAACCAAGTTCTTTTTAACTTTGATGTTATATACAAAAACAAATATACTCTTAACATCGATGTTCTAAGTATAACAAAGGTGTTTTTAACATCGATGTGTTAGTCCAAAACATCGATGTTAAATCACATTTGTTTTTACAGAAAAATACGATGTTTAAAACAACGTCGATTTTTTAAAAAAGTTGCTTTTAACATCGATGGATTAGACAACATCAAATATTTTTTAACATCGATGTTTTAACAATAACCAAGTTCTTTTTATATACACTCTTAACATCGATGGTTTTGTCCAAAACATCGATGTTAAATCATATTAGTTTTTGCAGAAAACATCGATGTTTTTGTCAAAAACCAAAAAGGTTTTAACATCGATGTTTTGGTCAAAAAACAAATATGTTTGAACAATATAGAAGTTGTTTTTTAACATCAATGTTATATACAAAAACAAATGTGCTCTTAACATCGAATTTTTAACTGTATTAATCGATGTTTTGGACAAAAACATCGATGTTAAAAACAACTTTGTTATAGTTAAAAATATCGATGTTAAGAGCATATTTGTTTTTTTATATAATATCGATGTTATTAAGAACTTGGTTATTGTTAAAACATCGATGTTAAAAAGAACTTGAATATTGTTAAAACATCGATGTTAAATATTTGATGATGTCTAAAACATCGATGTCTTCTGCAAAAACAAATCTGGTTTATCATCGATGTTAAATAATATTTGATGTTGTCTAAAACATCGATGTTAAGAGCATATATATTGATGTTTATTATTGATATTTGTCGAAAACATCGATGTTAAAAATAACTTTTTTTAAAACATCGATGTCTTCTGCAAAAACAAATCTGTTTTAACATCAATGTTTTGGACAAAAATAACAATGCTACAAACAGCTTGATAGTTAAAACATCGATGTTAAGAGCATATTAGTTTTTGTTAACAACTTTGTTAATGCTAAAAAAAAAAAAAAAAAAAAAAAAAAAAAAAAAAAAAAAAAAAAAAAAAAAAAAAAAAAAAAAGAACCATCGATGTTAACATCGGCCCACAAACATCGATGGTCCGAAAACATCGGTTACGTAACATCGATGTTAAAAAAATCGATGTTTTGCCCAAAACATCGATGTTTCAGAAACATCGACATCGATGTCGCATCCCTACTGAGAACTGGTGGGCCCGTTCATGAAGCTGTTGTTGCTTCTGTGATGACTGTGGCAACTGCGGGAGCCGGAGAGAAGGAATTTGTAAAAGTTGAATGGGCTGACGCAGAAGAAGTAACACTAGGAAAGACAGTTTCAATTGATGATGTCTTTCCCCGATTGCCCAAATGTCCACAGAGTGTCACGGGGGCGGATGTCAGTCTGTGGGCTTTCTTTTAAAGGTGAAAGAGGACTCGGAACCCATATCGCCAAGAAGCATCCCAGGGAGGCCAATAACAGGACTTTGAGGGCAACAATCAAGAATGCCGTAGACCCAATAAATGGAGAGGGTGAGAAATCAAAAGTAAAAGAGGACATTGCGCAGTGGTCTGCCACATTCACGGGCCTTTAGATATGAATCAAGTGAATCCTGCGGATTTTGATGAGGCCGGAGTTAAGTTCCTGAATTTTCTTAAAGCATTAAATGCGGAACTACCAGGCCCCCAGCACCCCGCCATAAAGTTTTACAGAATGAGAAAAAGAAACGAAACCGATATGGCTGACAAGGGTGCTGGAAAAGTCTCTAATCCGCAGAGGGCTAACAAAGCAGAATGGAGTCGTCGGCAGCAACAGTACCAATATTGGAAGTAGCACAGTACAATTGTTATAATAAAAGGAAAAAAGTAGTGCAGAACACAGTACAATTTCTATAATAAAAAGAAAAAAGTAGTGCAGAATGTTATGAATACTGACGCTCCTAAGCAATGTCCTCTAAAAGTGGCGGATATCGAAAAACATTATAAAAGCCTCTTTGAGACCGAAAATCTCCGTAAGCGTGCGGAATATGAAAAATCAGCCCCGATGCCAAATATTATGTCCATAAATATCGAGGCATTTAAAAAAGCAATCCAATCTACGTCTATGGACACATCGCCAGACAGTAAAACCGTGAGACGGTATCCAGACATTAAAAGAAGGAGAAACTATCAAATATCTAGGATGCACTTTCTCGGGAGAGCTACTGTTTAGCGAGGATACGGTGACAAAATTAAATGAAAACCTGAATAAGCTAGTCACCTCTTGCTTGCTGAAGCCCGAGCAGAAGCTCAACATAGTCAACCAATATCTGTTCCCGGGTTTCACTTACCCTCTCCAAACTGCGCCTTTAACAAAGCTACGTCCGGAAGTATTGGAGGGAATCGTACCATGATTCGTAGGAGCGTAAAGTCCATAATTGGTCTTCCTGCGAACACCTCCACGGCGATGTTGTACGCTCCCAGGAGGTACCGAGGATTGGGTTTGATCCGCTGCCAATGGGAAGCTCCTCTTCAACACTGGTCCATTGCTCAGCGACTGTCCAATGTGCCGGATGCTCTGTTCCAATCTACATTTGATTACTCGGCGGAGATAGCAGAGTGTGCCGAGAGATTGGGAGTTGAACAGGGGCACCGGAATATGAGAGCTCTACGAGAAAACTCGTTTGAGGAATAAGCCAACTGCTGGTGGCAGGGCATTAGAATACGACATTTTAAAGACACCTCAAAAGCTAACAGATACATGTACGAGAAGCAAATACTTTCGGGGTCTGAATGGTCCAGTGCCCTGAAACTGAATATCAATTATGCACCCCTGCGCGGAGTCCCAGGTGTCAGCGGACAGGTAAGAGAAGTTGGGTCCCTCTGTCGCAAATGTGACAGAGAGCCCGAAACACCAGCACACGTGCTGGGGAAATGCCCCAACAACTCGCTCCTGATAACTCGCCGTCACCACAGAGTCAAACATGCATTGATGGGGCTCCTGAAGGAGAGAGACTTCGCCTGCATCGAGGAAGTTTATTGTGTGGATACGGATGGATCCACGAGATATGCCGATATTGTGGCATTCCCGAACACCGGAAAGTCGGCTATCATTCTGGATCCTACCGTGAAGTATGAGACTAATGACCTCGATCAGGCGAGCAAACTTGACGAGGAAAAGAGAGGAATATATGAAAAGTGTATTCCTTTTCTCAAAGAGAGGTTCGGCGAGAGAGAGTTCCACGTGAGAGGCCTTTGGTTCGGAGCCCGCGGAGCCATACCAAGGTCAACCAGGAGCTTCATGGAGGATCTTGGTGTGGAGATAAAGGACGTAGCAAGCTTGGTGGGGAGTATAGGGCTGGACTCCCTGGGTATAATACATCACCACATATATGGGAGTAGCTGAATTAGAGACTGGTGAGAGGACATCTATGCATATAAGTTATCTATTTATCTATTTATTTATTTATCTATTCATCTATTTATTTATTTATATATTTATTTATCTATTTATATATATTTATTTTATGCATGAAATAGTTATTTAATTGTTTGTTAAATTCTAATATATCTTTATTTCTAATTTTTTATGCCAGGACTGAGTACTGATTGGGTTTTATTCTTATTGTTATTGTTGTTGCATGATAGATGTATTTTATTCAAAATTTAGCACTCAAGGAATTGAGTAAAAGAGAGAAAAAAAATGAAAATGGAAAAAAAAAATCTTGTGCGTGCGCGCATCACACAACTTTCACTTACCAACTTATTTAGATTAGAAATTAATGCGTTTTGTTAATTGCCATTTCTCAAAGTTACACATATTTCCACATTCATTTCTTATTTTTGTTTTTATTTGCTCTATAAAAAACACTACTTTTTTTATTATTAAATAAAAGTTTTTCTAGTGATAATTCGGCAGTGGAAGAATAATACTCCAAGTTGTCTGATTTTATAATTCTCTATGTACTTGTTGATGTTTCATTTACTTACCATGAAACAAATAATTTCCATTGGACAAACAAATGGACAGAACGGCTTTAATTATGAACAATGGTCTGTCATTAAAGGCGTACTACACATGCGTGGGCTGAATATTTTTCTTTTTTTCTCCTCTATATGTTTACTTGATTTTTATCATATCTCATATTTAGCCATTTCTTATTTTTAGGCGTAACGAGAGACAGTTAATTTCTCCATATAAACAAAAACAAAGGTACTTTATAGGAAACAAACAACCAAACATACGAGAAAGACCCCTACCCCATTTAAGCCCCCTCAGAACATTTTAATAATGATAAAGCTTAGCTGATATTAAAGAACACCTAATTTTCATTAAACATGACGAATTTGATGAAAATCGTTAAAGCCGTTTTTGAGATAATCGGAAAAAAGGTAAACATTTGAAAAAAAGTTATGAAATAAAGTGCCCCCTCCGTTTGACCAATTTTGATGAAATGTTGGCTATCACATCTTCCGCATATACATACATCAAATACCCAGTTTGATCAAAATCGTTAAAGCCGTTTTTGAGTAAATAAAAAAAACACGTGAAAATGATACAAACTTTATTAAGTAAAGTCCCCCCTCCCTTTGACCAATTTTGATGAAAATTTTGCTGTCAGATCGCGGGCATATACACACAGTAAATACTTAATTTCAGGTTCGCACGGTTTATGGTTTTTGAGCTAGTCTGTTCACACACACACACACACAGACAGACACAGACACAGACACACACACACACACACACACACACACACACACACACACACACACACACACACACACACACACACACACACACACACACACACACACACACACACACACACACACACACACACACACACACACACACACACACACACACACAGACCATTTCGCGGGACTTGGTCATTAGGACTAAGGGGACCCCAAAACGTGTATTTCCGTTGAAAACCGGAAGTCGAAATTTTGCACGATCGCAATACTTTCCCTTACTATATATTTCATATATAGGTAAGTGAAAGTAATATATATATTTTAAAAAAAATTAATCCTGTTGGTATACATATATAAATATGGATGTTATTATTATTATTATATATTGTTACAATAAGATATTACAAATAGTCTCATATGGACATACGGTATGCTGTGCCTTAGCAACCCAATGTAGTTGGGCAGCACCTCTTTTATGATAAATAAAGTGTTTCTCTCCCTCTCTTGTGTTATTTAAAAAATTTCTATGCACTACATCTATTTTGAAATTGTAAATTAATTTTGTTCTTTGCATTAATGTTTTTATTTTAGATATTTTAAAATAAAATGAAAACATGAAAAGAAATGGCTTTGCCTAGTCTAATGACAGATCCTAGATTCATGAATTTTTTTATGAAAGAACTACAATTTTTGTTTATTTTGACACATGATACAAGCTCTGGATACCTCAGGTGATTTCCTGCATTAAAAACAGCAACCTTAATATAAAAAATGATATTAAATTTATAATAAAAATACAATAAAATAAAGAAATAAACTAGGTTCTTTTTCTTCACTTAGTGAGGAAGAGTGGTGTAATTTAAGGATTTTTTAATGAAGGAGCTCTTCCGTGTTTGCAGTTCTTTATTATTTTTTTCCCGACGTTTCGAGCTATTGGCTCATCCTCTGGGGTTATGTACACTGCATACAATACATTAATCTTTTACACCTTATTATGATATTCATGTATGTTTTACAATTTTTTTATATTGGCATTACAATCACCTTATCTTTAGTTTCTTCATTTTCACATTAGCCATTTGTCAACTTTTTTATGTTTTAACAGTATATGAATACTTTCGTCTAATCACATTTTATGGCCTATTTCACTGTCTTTTGATTTCATTGTCACATTTTAACTATTGCTTATATGTGGACTTTGAGTCTAATCAATGCAAGTACCAAAGTCCACATATAAGCAATAGTTAAAATGTGACAATGAAATCAAAATACAGTGAAATAGGCCATAAAATGTGATTAGACAAAAGTATTCATATACTGTTAAAAAATAAAAAAGTTGACAAATGGCTAATGTTAAAATGAAGAAACTAAAGATAAGGTAATTGTAATGCCAATATAAAAAAATTGTAAAACATACATGAATATCATAATAAGATGTAAAAGATTAATGTATTGTATGCAGTGTACATAACCCCAGAGGATGAGCCAATAGCTCGAAACGTCGGGAAAAAAATAATAAAGAACTGCAAACACGGAAGAGCTCCTTCATTAAAAAAACCCTTAAAGAAATAAACATTATTCAAAGAAAAAACAAACTATAACATTACTTAATATATACCCACATTAATTTTACATAGCATGTTGGTTTTTAAAATATTCATTATTTAAAATTTATTTTCGACATCAAGGTTATTATAACGAGGAATATATTTTATTTTATTTTTAAGGTTTAAGGGAGTGGGCCGATCGAGACAATTCAATGTCGAAATTAATCTGAACATTTATAAATAAAGATTATATCAGAAATTTAGAGTAAATTTTATTAAAATTCGTATTATGACTTTTCGGGATCATTGTAACAGAAGGAACATTACTCCGTGGAAATACTATGAAGACAAGTTACCCTTTCGATTGCAACCGTTAGTTATAGAATTAAATTTAGGTTGTCGTGGATATATGTATATATATATCTATATATATATATATATATATATATATATATATATATATATATATATATATATATATATTCATAATAATTTGCTAGACGGATGATTAATCAGTTCACATCGAAAATTAAGCGAAAAAAATTGTAATTTTAATAGGTATTTTGATAAAGGTGAAAGAATTAGAAAAAATCACTAAAGAATACGGATTTGGAGAACAAACTGTTTAGGAATTCATAAAAAATAGGAAAGGCATTGTACCGAATTCGTTAGTTCTGCAGAATAAATATTTTCACCAATATTTTTTATATATTGTCTTTTTTGATATATATTATACAGAAATTGTCTTTTCTGATAAATACTTATACATTTATTATTGCCATCCATCCTTACTGACTACATGTAAACAGATTTGATTACCCGTGCAACTCCCTCCCAGTAATCGATCTACTGTAAATCATACACAATGTTTTTTTTAAAATTAAAGTTGTAAAGTATAAATATCAATCAGATTAAATCCATATTTTTTTAATATTAAAAATCAGAATAAGATCATTTGTATAACATTAAATGTTTATTGCTTCTTCGACTTTTGAGGGTTATAATAATCTGTATTTTGAAATATTGTTTGTATATTTTTTCCATTTTAACGAAACAATAAGTGACCTCTACCTGAATCAATGAGGTATTGCGATAGTAAAATTGACCATTCCAATCTTCTGACTTTTACTATCATTCTTATAATTTTCTCAGATATGGCATATTCTGATTTCAGAATTTATGATTTCGGAAAAAATGATTATTAATTACAACCAAAATATGGAAAGATAGAAACGACTGGTCAGTAGTGCAATAGAGATCTCGTTCTTGAGTCGCTCCATGCCATCGTCCCAACCCATCGTTCTAATGGCACATTTGGAGTAAACTTCGGTGGGCGCCTAAACTGAAAAAAATAGTGATGTCTGAGCTAAATCTATTCACTATTACTGAAATGATTTCTCTGTGCCAATTATATTAAATGAAATAATTAGCAAGTTATCTTGAATTTAAATCGCTGTAAAAGATATTGCAATTTTGGTTTTTACTTTAGAACAAAAATGGAGATACAAAAACCTTTCCTATTAAAATTTTCATGTTTTAATGTAAGTAGCAATGCTATTAACCCAAAGAACGCCGAATGTATTTCAATCTGGGTGGGAGCAATTCGAAATATTTTATTTATATTTCAAGCCTTCGTACGAGGACACTTCAAGTTTCCTCATATGGAAGAGATGGCTTTGGTTCACCCAATGGCCTCCTCACAGGTTTAAAAAAAGTTGGTATCCCGGCGCCCCCTTCAACCTTCCACGGCTTTTCAGGCAATATTTACTCACAGATACACTACCTACGTGTTTCATGGTTAATACTCAGGATTTCATAGAGACGTTTCGACGGTCGTGTAAGCTGTCATCATACGGAAGTAAGAACCTGGCTAAATCAGAATATCTCGAATCGATTCCCCCTTTCTCAGGGTGAGAGCTCCCATTTGCGAAAGCGGGACGATCCCATTGCTTTCTAGAATGGCCAGAGATAGTCGTCTAGCTTATTTGAAAAACTGACTATGCACTGTTTTATTCATCTATTCGGGCATATGTATGATGTTAAAACATCTTTAGAGACATTCTCCATACTACGTCATCCAGCAGAAGATCATAACCAAGTTATGTATCCCGTTGCCTAGACATAATGCGATAGAATTTGGCGACATCTATCTTTAAAGCTTAAAAAAGCCGTCCAACTTTTTCTACCTAGCGGGAAGAGTAATTTAAAACAATGGTCTTCGATTTTATTAGGAATTTCCTAAAATGTTGCTGGTATGTTTATGTTCAATTATGAAAACCAAAAGAAACTTATGGGATCCCACATATATTATTTCACAAAGCCTAAAAATCGGTTTTTCATGAATTATAAGGTCCTGTCGTGCTCAAATGTCATGAGTGTGGTATCGTTGGATTCAGAATTTCATGGAGCTTTTGCCAATCGCATTCTCATTGTTCATTTTTCGGTCTAAAATAAAATATCGAGCTAAATGTAGTGATTCAACGGATCGAAACGGATCAAATTGGGTTTTATGAATTGCGGTACGAAAATGAAGACTCAGTTTAGTTCTACATGTACTAAACTGGGATTTGTGTTTTGAAGCCCTAAAACCTACCAGTTTTGAGATAACGCCTGGGTTAGGCCCCTCCGCAGCACGTGGTCTACTACTTACTGTGTTACGTTACAGCAAATGTAAGTCCTGTCGTGCTTAGGTTCTATAAATGTGGTTTTGTCTGATTTAGAATTAATTGTAGCGTTAGAAAATAGCACTCTCACATTTAGCAATTACAGTTTACTCCCGCTTAACCGGCTCCCGTTTAACCGACTCTCCGGATAAACAGAAGGACGCTGTGAAAGATAAAATATTATTTTTAAGATCCTTTAAAGCATTTATAGCTTTGTCATATTATTAATCGCTGGTCAAAAATTTTGTTAAAATTTGTATTATGTTGCGGTTTGATAGATCTTAATTAAATTGAAATGTATACAAAAAGTCTTTTGTTTTTTATTTGTTGACCGAACTCCAGTAAAACAAGTCTCTTCGAAGTAAAATTGATCTTGAAACAAAATCCTTATCCTCCACCCATTTCATAAAAAAATTAAAAAAGAAATTAAGAAGAAATAACTTCGTATATTTAGACAATACCGACGAGATGACATTAAGGTGCGTATAAACGAAAAAAAAAAACATTTTGTGAAAACTGAATAGATTGATTGTGTAAATTTTCGTAAATCGTTAAATTAATTAGCCAAAAAAAGTTTTCTTTAATTAATATTTATATAACCTTTGTAAATTAGGCTGTTTTTTTGTTTTTGGGTTTTATCGCAATATAGAAGTTATAATAATATATTTTTTTAGCTTTTTTATACACTTTTCCGGATTGACCGGCTCTCTCGCTTAAACGGCAATGAATCGGTTCCGACGAGGACGGATAAGCTGGAGTCTACTGTAGTCAGAAATGTGTATGAAATAAATAAAATCTGTTTATAGTGATTCATAGTGGCATAGTGATGCGTTAGATGGATTTTATCGATTATGATCAGCACATTAAGGACTATTTAAGTATCTTCTTATATATCTGTACATATATTATATATTAATCTAATCTTAATCTGTGGGTGACTACCTTTTTAAATAATTTATTTTTTTAAGAGAAAAGATTTGGCTCCGCCGGGAGTCGAACCCGGGTCTCCCGCATGACACGGGGGAGACCCGTATTCGACTCCCGGCGGAGCCAAATCTTTTCCCTTCAAAAAATAAATTATTTAAAAATAATTTAAAAAGGTAGTCACCCACAGATTAAGATTGGATTAATGTAAAATAATTTAAAATTGACGTACGTCAATAAATACCATAAATTGGACAAACTTTGTCCACCTCCCGTTACTTGCAAAATTTGCGTGATCGGGTAGTAGGTATCAGTGAAGAGGAAGGATTGGCTCTCCTTGGAGCCGAGCTCTGTGGTGTAGTGGTTAGCATCCGCGCATGTCACGCGGGGGACCCGGGTTCGACTCCCGGCGGAGCCAAATCTTTTCTCTTCAAAAAATAAATTATGTACATATATTATTTCACAAAAATAAAAATCAAAGAGAAAAAAAAGTGTTCTCTTAAATGTAAGCTTCGGTTATGCTTAAATGTGGTGTAATTTAATTAAATAGGTGTGTAGTTGGATTCAGACTTCAAATAGCGTAGGTAGAAAAATTGGGTTATAATTATTACCACAATCATTCTTTTTATTTTGTCAAATATTATGAAAATCGATGTCTAGGCAGGAAAAAATGGATTTTGCTAATTAAGACCCACTCAAAAGATATTTTAAAAGAACAGGTCAGTAATTTCATTCAAACATGAATGATTATCATTCAAATAAATGTTTATTTAAATAGATGTACTACAATTTGAAGTAAATTATATTTTATTACATTAAAAAGTCTCTTTGGAAATAAAAAAAATTAATTTAAAGCAAATGGTTTGATAATAGTTATACCTTGATCTAATTGTAACAAAGGTATGTAAGGTCAGCGTAAAAATATTATTTCTGTTTCTATTAAATCATTAAATTAAATAAAAATTCAATTTTAATATTTGGAAAAGATTAATCCAAAAGATATTTTAAGCAAACAATATGTGATTTTATAGATTAATGTTTTCTTATAAATTTGATATTTATGGCTTAAATATTATATTAACTATTGTTTTTACAAAGTTAAAATTAACTCCTTTAAAGAACATAACATGTTTATAAAACATTAAAGTTAACAATGTTTACAAAAGAATATTTTCATGCCAATAATTTTATATGTATAGATGTTATATTATTTGAAGTATATTGAAAAAATACTACATATATTCATATTTACGCTTAGTACAGTACCTACACTGCCAGCAAAGCTGTTTTTTTTTTTTTTTTAATTATATGAAATCTGAATTGCAACACTAGAAAGTATCTGTGACAAAAAAAAAAAAAAAAAAAAAAAAAAAAAATCTTACGTATACTATTCCCAATAGCTAGAAAAATTTAGTTTTCGCCAAATGCACTGTCCTATCGTGCTGAAATGCCATAAATTTAGTAATGTCTGATTCAGACTTTTAAGGAGTGTATGCGAATTGCAGGCTTATTTTTTTTCTTCCTATCAAAGCTAATAAAATCGTTTTTATAGCAGGAATTTTAGTAAATTAAAGGATCGAAATGAGAAAAATGCATTTCAACGGTTTCTTCGCGGGCTTTATGCATACATGCCCATACACGTTCCACATATACGTGCCAGACGTTTTAATTCTCTGAAACTTATGGTTTTTAAGAAAAGCCATGGATTGCGCCCCTCAGCTTTACGAGGCTTCTTATTGTTTTGAAGCCTTTCCATGGATAGAAAAATATTTCATGTCGTTGTTGCCACTTTAAAAAATACCTCCCCCTTCATTGTCAGAAAGATAACCGTGAAAAACACCTGATGAACTGGTTTTGAAAAAAAACTTAAAAGGTTAATAAATTGGGCACTTTAATGGTATAGATGCTATGATTTTTATTTATGACTTATTAGGTTTTATATTTTTCCACTAATAAGAGAGAGTCTGTGCCTTCTTGCACACAAAGAAACTAATTTATTTGCTTTATTGAAATTTAACTTTTTTCGTTAATACTTCAATTATTTAAATAATTTGAGCCATGGGGAAGGATAGGTAAATTCAGAATGTAGAAAGATTAATTTTTAGGGACTATGCAATATTCATAGTGATTTCATATTTACCAGGAAGATTACAGGAATTAGTTTTGAAGGGAAGAAGGTCAGAAAATGGAGTCCTTCCTTAACTATTAAACGCTGCTGTAGAAAAATAATTTCTCCTTAAGGCCTGGGTGGTTGGGGGAGGGGGATGGTGAAGAGGCAACAAAAAAAGTTAACTATGCTTATCGTTATGTTAAACCTGAAAGTAAAATCTGATACAAATCTAAGTGCGAAATGCTTCGCGCGGGTACAGCTAGTAGTTAATTAAATGTATAAATATAAAATTTTGGTAAGGAATAAGATTTTGGTCTTTTGACGATAATTACGTTTCGTCCTAAAAAATGCCAGTCTTCTTTAGGGCTAAAGGAGCGGGATACTGACAAGATATTGTTATGGATATGGTAATGTGAAAATCTTAATAATGTTAAAAAAAAAATATGAATCTACTACACTATCATAATTATTAGTCTCATTAGGTACCTATAACTTTTTAACCGACTTCGAAAGAGCAGGTTACTCAATTCAATACGTATGCGGATTTTTTCTTTTAAATTTTTTTTACCACTTTATATCTCTCAAGATTGTTCCTCTATTACGTTATGAGTTTTTGTTTCAATATTTTTTTTTTCTCATTATTATGTATCTTATTCATAGTTGAAAAAGACCTGGATTTATAAGTGAAAATAAAGTAGTTTTTCAATATTTGTAGATCTTTTGATCAACGGACGTTTTTTTTTCTGTTTTATTTTTCCTTGTTTAAAAGAAACTTAATACAACATAGTTTTACAAAAACTTTTAGTTCCATGTTTTTCAATTGAGCTACGATGAACTAGTTTGGAATAAAGCAGTTGGAAGCCGTTTGTCAAAAGATATTTTCCTCTATTAATGCTAAAATCACGTAAGGTATCTTTGACACTCTTGGTATATTTCTTTCCCTATTCTTTTCATTTTTTCAAGAAAATGAAATCCTGCTATTCCTTTTAAGAAAAATCTTGTACAAATGGCGAAGACACCCACGCTATATAAGTCGTGTTGAAGTTCCGCCAATACCTCTTCCGGTATTAATGATTAGATTCCTTTTACGGATCTAGCCATGCAGCTCAAATTAGTTATATAAGATCAAGTTATGCTCTACTTGCAGAATTTATGTTATGTAATGCTATTCAGTCAGACGAAAATGATCTATTGTTTCGTTGTAGCGTTCGTATCTCCCTGACTTTTCGTATTTTCATAACATCGACTCATAGGATCCTTATTGCTGTGTTTAAATATGGATCGACGACAGATCCTCGTTATATAAATTTTGTCTGTATGGATGTCATCTGGATGGAAGATACTGAACGTGATCGATGTATGCTCACCTACCAAAAAGATCAAATATTAGAAAAAAAGATCATGTTTACTAGAACTCTAGCCTGTTTTTAAAAGTTATGGTCGTTTGTACAATACTTCAAAGTTATAAGCGTATTTCAAATCATGTTTCTCAACAATGCTCCTCTTTTTCTTTCAAACGAAAACCGAGTTTGAAAAAACAATAGCAGATATTTTTTCAGCATTTCTAACAAGGGCAGGATTTCCATTCCATTGCATTCCATTTCCATTCCATTGCAGTCCGCAGGATTTCGTGTAGGGGGGGAGGCTGGTAAAATTTTCGCCTAGGGGGGCATGCTAAGATGAATTCTTATGACCAGTGGAGGGTGTCGAGGTATTCTGACTATGCAAGGCTCAATTACATTTCTTTATTTATTTATTATTTGATACTTTCTTAGACTTCATTTATTAAAGAGAATTCTATCGAAATTTAATATTAATACTCCTTAAGGAAATGTTAGCTCAGCAAAACAAAATATTTTTAAAGCTTCAAGTAATATCAGGATTTCTAGGGAAAAAAAAAACAAAAACAAAAAAACAGCCGAATATTAACGATCAGAGAAAATTTAAATAGCATCCGAAATCATTCTGACTTTTTATTAATTTATTTATTTTTTATATATGCCATTGATAATTTCCTTTTTTAAATAATTGCGTTGGTAAAGAGACTAATAATATATTAAACTGTCATTATCATTGACCTTAAGAGAGCCGTTACTTGCGAAATTATGGTTGTAAGAAGTCATGAGTAAATTTCTCATGGCTCATAAATTAAAATTGATCACTCTATACTCGGGGTCGTGAATAACGATTAATTTACTCTAAGCATTTAACACATTTATTCTAAGACTCATTAACTAGAGAAATTTCGCAATATATTAGTCATGAATTATAATAATATTTCCTGCGATCTAAAGAAAAAAAATATTTATGTATTAGCACTTAAACATGCGGCTGACCAGTAGGTTTTTAATTTTTTTTTCATTTGAGAAAATATGTTCTTTTGGGGATGAAATCTGTATATGCTAAAATCTGGATATAGTTAACAAAGGTATTCAAGGTTCGATCAAGGTTAGGCATATCAAGGTTCGAACCACCTATGGTTTAAATAATTATTATTAACACCTTTTAATAATGTTTTCTTACAAAAAATATTTATTAAAGGAAAAAATATTTTTATATTTACAACAATTTGTACCATAGGTAAGCAACATAAGCCCTCCGATGGTAGAGGTATACGCATCTGGGCTAAACGTTTCTTAGACTTAAAAAACATCCTTTACTAAAAGAATGTAAAAGATTCCAAATTGTTCTCATATTTTGGCTGAAATAAGTTGTGGTAATTTTAAGTGTTACTACTAGATTATTCTCGATTCTTGTGTCCAAAATATAGAGTTAAATTACGAGGAATAAATATTAATAAAATAAAAAATCCATGGAAAGTATGGTATATAAGTACATATCATACCTGAGATATGTTCCAAACGAGCTTAGTAGGTTACAAGTTTATGAAAATTTAGAGTTTCATTCGAAAATCCTATAGTTTCTTAAATTTATTTAAATATTAAATTATTCCGCAAAACCATTCATGATATTTATGAATATTATACTAAGACTCTCTTGAACTGTTCACTTAACTGCATGGTTTTTATTCTATCTTCTGATATGAATTATTTTATTTAGGAAAATTTTATCTGTATTAAACTATTTTAATTATTCACCATAAAGAAGTTATATGTTTAACTAATTTTTCTTTGCTGAAGCCAATTCTTTTTAAATTCATTCCTGGGTTAATTTCAGGGGTGGCTTTTGTCAAATATTGATGTCAATAAAGTTTATTATTATTATTATTATACTATGACAAGTTAAAGTCATGTTATTTGTTGTGACTTTGTTAACTAATAAAAAGAAAGATACAAAAAATATAAAGTTAGTTATTAATAATCTAGGAAAATTCTATGAAACATCTATATATCCAGAATTTTTTTTTTTTTTTTTTTTTTTTTTTTTTTTTTTTTTTTTTTTTTTTTTTTTTTTTTTTTTTTTTTTTTTTTTTTTTTTTTTTTTTTGCTGGGTATGGTAGGGGTCGAAAAAAGCAGCAAGAAAAAAACATTTTAAGCGTTAAATCTACACACTTCTAACTTACAAACACAACTGTATATCTATTCAATTCTTATCCATAAATACTACCACACTAGAAAATTATATGCGCAAATTGATTCAAATTATTTTTTCCTGCAAATTTAGATCGTGGGGAGTCGATACCCTATATCCTCTACCTTAGACCACACCTGCTTATATCCATATATTTATTTTAATAAGTTGAACGGTTTGCAATTATGTAATATTAATAATTTATGTACAAATTTATTTATATACAAGGTCGTATTAATGTTTAATTTCGAAAGCAGCATTTTGCTTATCTAAGTAATAAAGTTTGAATATTAATCCTATAGTCTGTTTATGTTAATTTTTAATTTTATTCTTATTTCTTGGGAGGGCCTATATACTTAAGTAGGTTGGGAACTTGGGTGTACCAATAAGAACACATCATTTTTCATTAATATAAAATTGCTGTTGTTATTTTTAGTTTTAGGGTCGTGGTTTTGTAGACTCTTCGTGGAGCTGTCTATCTTATATTGAGTGCTTGGAATTTGATATGCTAATAAATCACAATACTGTCTTTATTCTCTATAGCGGTACAATTATTAGAGACTAGATTAGTTGTTCACTGATTATTTTTTATATCATTATTATGATTGTGAAAATATAATGAACCGCCTTCGACAAACGGTGTATGCCGTGGTCGGAATTATATTTCATTCCATTGTTGTGTCTCTGATTAAAGCTCAAGTCACGTTGTAGAATAACTTCGTACAACATGAGTTTTATATTAATTTTTATAGTTCTGCGTATAAAACCTAACTTTTTTTTTATTTTAATCACATTAAGTACAATTTATTTTCTCTTTGGTTATTGAGAATTTCTTATTTTGAAAAAATATATTAATTAAAAAAATAATTGGAAATATTAAATAATAAATAAATAAAAAAAGTAAATAAATATTCTTTATAATTGAGAAGGGGTAGGCACCGAGGGTAATTATAAAATAAATTGTGTGACTGATAATTTTCCAAAGATCGAAACTTGTATAATGTAATATTAAACATCTTTTTTGATAAAACAAAAATTCGGTGTATAAATATATATTATCATAAATTATATCATGTGTTATATTAACTACTTTTTCTCATGTATTTAATTTTACAAAAATATTTGATATGATTATTATAAATTATTGAAACCAACAACCCTTTTGTAATAGAACTCTGTGGTCAGCACCTACCGCTCAACTACCAGGTTTTTTCCCCTAAGGTCCGGTTCTCAATTGGATGAGGGTATGGAGTGTGCACCAGGTGGGTGAAGATAATTCTTTTTATAGAATAAACTCAGTGAATTATCTCGTAATGTTCAGAAGTTCGTATTAAAAAAAGTTCATAAATTATAATTAATTTAATATTAATTATATACATAAATATTTTTTCTTAACTTTGAATAACATATATTGCAAATATTTATTTTTTAAGAAATATAATATTAAATTGAATTGTGAAGAATCGTTCTCTTACATTAATACGCATGACGGACATATATAGCCGCTACTTTTAAACGTGCGTAAGACACCTTCTAGACGATTTTGAGAATATTCAATAAATATTATTTATGCATAACATAATATTTGTATTTAACGCAAATATAAATATTTTAAAAAAACGGCTAGGGTGGAAGATATAGTTACAAGCGGTCACTAGGTTGTGGGGAAGGAAGTAGACACGCGGAACTAGACACACAGCTGAAGGCCCCAGCATATCCGCCTGTCTCTCAGAAATCATTTGTCTGTCTGTGTGTATCATACACTTTATTTTTTCCTCACTCACTAATTCTAATTGTTATTCTAGCTTATGCATGATTTATTTAATTTCAAATTTCCAAATATTTTTAGGAATTAGGTATTATAGAAGAGAGATGCTGAAAGATATATAAAAAAAAAAAAAAAAATAATCATGCACTATTAAACCGCTTTATATGTATGTATTATATATTAAGTAAAAATAGCTATAAAACCAGAATAAAATAACTAACTACAACATAACTAATCATGTAAAATTATTATTATACACACACAAAATGATCACTTATCTACATTTTAACAAAGCAATCAATAAGTTTTTAAAAAATAGATAGTTAACTATATACAAAAATGTAGGTCGGATTAACAGATTTAGAAAAGGGAATGTCAATTTCAGTAGGATAATAAACAAATAAAAACTACACTATTCATTTGTTGAAAGTGCGATGAAATATCTCATTACATTTTAAAGATAAAGAAAGAAAAATGTATAATTAATAATAAAAAGCTTGTAACATAAAACTGGAACAGTTAGAGTCAGATTGATTTTTTACTATTTATAAAGAAGAATGAGTTCTTGACCACCAATGGATAAATTTTTAATCTACGATTAATAAATTATTAAAAGGAAATATGAACCCATTTTGTCTCAGAGATGCGTTTACGAATCATTCATATTGCTATTTTTAGAGTATATCATTATGAGATTTTCTTTCTTATTTCTGTTTTTAATTAATGTATAGCATTCTAAATTATTTAAAATATGCACACTTCAGAAATCAGAAAATTAAAGGTAGTATAATAACATCATACAAATACATAAATTTTTAACAATTTCCAAAATGTTTCGTATGTCTAATCTTGATTAAAGGAATGCAATAATGAAAATAAGAATGGGGCTGATTCACTTATGACCCCTAAATGTCCCAGAGGTACGTTCGGAAAAATTTTGTTCCGGAAGGGCAATAATTTATAAATTATATATTTTTTACATATATTAACATAGAAATAGAAAGAAATGACAAAAATTCATATTTTTTTTACCCGGAACTGGTTAATTGAAAATCGTATAATTACCGAAATATCTTTGATTTCAAGAAACAAAATTAAGATTTTTTATATCTAATGTCATAACATTAGATATATTAGAATATATTATTAGAATTTACTTTATTAATATTAGAAATTACTACTATAGAAACTGATAAACAGTATTCGGAACATACTGGTCTCTCCTCTCTCCCCTCTCTCTCACTCACTCTCTCTCTCTCTCTCTCTCTCTCTCTCTCTCTCTCTCTCTCTCTCTCTCTCTCTCTCTCTCTCACTCTCTCTCACTCTCTCTCTCTCTCTCACTCTCTCTCTCTCTCTCTCTCTCACTCTCTCTCTCTCTCTCTCTCTCTCTCTCTCTATATATATATATATATATATATATATATATATATTTAATGGCTGAATAGAATGACGCTAGTGGAATTAAAATCCTTCAGGCGATTATTTTTAGCCATATTTAGCATCCCTTTTTATTAATAGACGCTATGCTGTCTCAGCGAAATATATGACTGGGCCGTTACCTTGATCAGCGATGTATTTTGAATTAATTCCCCCAGCAATAACACTGACAAGTTAAACAAACATCGTGTGCAATTAGAAAATCCTATTCAATGAAGAGGATGAAAAAATTATCATTATCATTAATATGGTATTTTTTAAAAATATAAAACAAATAAATCACCACATAAATTTTTCCAGTGTTTGGTCTGATTTTCAGGATTTCATTTAATATTATGATTTGACATAATTGATTTTATTTTCTCCTTATTATTTAAAAAAAAATCCATGATTTATATTCTATCATTTTTTTTTTTTTTTACTACATAGTATTATAAAACTACACTATTACAAGTTATGCTTCAATTACGGATTAAGAGTAATGTATTTGGGAGTTGGAAGAAGTGTGCGGTAAGCAGGGGCTGCAAAAGGTCAGATGCAGCAATGATAAGGTCACAAACAATGAAGCAGGTACCTGCACCCAAGAAACCTGAATCTTAGGTTTCGGCTGTTTTAAAAAGAACCCACTTTTTGGTTAGGGTATCTCCCTGAAGTTAGAAACAAAAATGAAATTCCAAATTTAGTGTGTACTGTTAAAAATAAAAGAATTTATAATACTCGTTGAAATTCAAAATTTAAACAAAAAATAAACAAGCTCATAAAAATCGTTTTAAACAATGGAGTTGGATGGTTAAAATAACTTATTATGAATTGCTTTCATCTTATTTGATTTTGAATGAGTTTTTCTGACACATTTAGGTAACATAACATACCAACTAAAAACGAAAACAAACGATTTCTGTTACAAAACCTAGTCTGAAATATTAAAATATGCATAACTCAATTCACAAAATGTTCAATTTTTTTCATATATTTCCCATGTATGTGATGTCAGAGGTTTGTTCTAGCGTGGGAACTGCGCTTATCTGGGTCGATTAAAAAACAACGAGGATAAATTCGTACTAAAATTTTAATACACAGTATTAAAAGGAAACGTATAACAACAGGTGAAAAAAATATGAACAGGAAAACTCAATGAGGTGAAGATTCAGCAATGTTTAACATAATTTATTACAGATCCCCAATTATTATTTCTATTTTACTATTTATTTATATTCAATTGATTATCATGGAGAACTTTATTGAAAATTTGCCTTGTTTACTGTCATCCTACAGTAGAGATCCCACCTTTAAGGTAATTAAAATCCCTATGGTAAATTTTTTAATACGCTGCTTTGATACGATTAAAGTATTTTTTACTTTTCGTGTGTTTCATTATTTTTGGGCTAAAATCAAGTTGAAAAAATTCTAGCAGCTAAAAGTACTAGTGGTTCGCAGTTACCTTTCAAGCCATTTTGACTCAAGTGCTTGAAAAAATGAAACGATTCCCCGTAAAGTGCACCGACAACCTGTTCACAGTGACACATCACATTTTAACAGGTAATCATTTCGGGAATTCACGACCCATTCTATGTTTTACTCTTCAGATGCCCGTTTCGACTAATACACGAAGAAAATCATGGTAAAATCATGTTAGTTTAACGCAGCTTTCAAATCTGAGAGTATCAGATGAGGAAGACTCCTGTAAGGTACAACAAATAATGGGTCTAATCTGTGTATAATTAATAGGACTAATTAATTATGATCAATAAAAAACTAATAAACTAATTAAATAATACAATATTGATATATGAAGGTCGTATATTTAGTGGCTTTGATATAACAAATAAAAAATAATTCCTTATTGCATTGATTGCTTGATTTTTTTATAATTATAAATAAAAATATTTAAAAGAAATAAAAAAATTACTTATAGTACTTTGTAACCGATATGCTGCAATTTATAAATAAATACAAGTCCGTTTCTATTAGTATGCTTAGCATAAGCGAATTAGAAAAACCCGATTAATAAATTTAAACATATATATATATATATATATATATATATATATATATATATATATATATATATTGCATTTACGACCCGTTTTATTTATTTATAATGAATCAAATTTATTTTATTTATTATTATATATGAGATGGAAACTTACTGAGACAGGCTTCTGTGACCGTATGCAAGGAAGGTTGAAGTAAGACTGGCAGTTTTAATCACCCAATCTGCAAAGCTCCAGCGCTATCTCATTCTTCCTGTTCAAACTGCCTGTCGATGAATAAATATATCATGTATTTATGTATTTATATATATATATATATATATATATATATATATATATATATATATATATATATATATATATATATATATATTTAGATCCAACATTGTTTGCTGTTTCTTTGTCAAAATTTTAGGAGTATTTTCGACATTTGTATTAGATCCGGGTATATATATAGACATAGATATTTTTTTAAACGGAAGAATTTGTAGAACCGGCACAAACTGTGACCCTGAGAAACGAAATGGAGGGGACCCATATCATGGTATAACTTAATAAAGACTTACACTTCTGGAAAGTCTCGATCGGATATGGGTTTACCAATAAAGAAATAAAGTTTCGATGTATATAAAGAACTAAATACATGTATGTGTACTATGTACTAAAAAATGTATGTGCAAGAAGAGGATCCAAACACTGATTGTAATAGTGATAATATCGTCAAGTTTCGGGGTATGGTAAACTAGGGATTCTGAAAATAATCCGATTTTTGAGATATTTGGTGCCCAGGCTGCATTTTAAAAATTGTCTAATTTTGACGATTCAATCTTCATTCCTCCTTAGTTGAAAAAAGTCGTTTTTGAATAAGTATACACTTTTTATAATTGCGATCTTGGTGATCTCCCAGGCGATTCAAACCACTGACATTATTGCTACTATTACCAATGGATTCCTAACAAAAAAATCATATAAAGTAATATTTAAAAATCACATAGGTAGGCGCCGAATTGCAATAAAGGTAAGAAACGGTTTTTTTTTTTTTTTCTCTCCTGAGCTTGAATTTTAAAATTAATTAACATTTTTGCAAAATCTGCCTTAAACGAATTGACGAAGATTCCGTGATAGCTTAAAGTCACCGATAGCTTTCTAAGCAATTCCAAAATCGCATCAACATCGCGAAATCGCACGACAGGATTTTCATCTATTTTGAAAGATTAAATCAAAGACAATATTGAATTGCCAACTCGAATGAAAATAGTGACTATTTAGAGCAATAAAAATATAACGTTTTTGAATATTTAATACAATAATCAAACCGGCTTATTTATTTATTTTTTTTTTTTTTAGAATAACCCACTTTGAAATATTCCATTCGTGCATAAGAGATATTACTTTCTAACAATAATAATCTCGGTTCATACCATCCTTATAGTGTACGATTTAGGGATATTTAATACACCTTTTCCATCCGTGGAGTTCCTGAAGTGTATCAATTTTTTTTTCATCAAAAGAATTTTAAATAAAATATAATTAAACAAATGAATAAAATATCAAGAATAAACAATAATTAATATTACACTAATTCTAAGGAAGAGTTATTATTATTATTTTGTTAAATGCAGTAATTTTCATAATTCATAATTTTCAAGTGTGCAGTTAGTAAAAAAAAATATTGAATTGACAGTCTAGAAACATTTGATTTCATTATGGATTCAATACTACCGGGAGGTAATGTTAAGAATAAAAGTTCAAACAAATGTGGGTTTTTTTTATCATTCCTTAGTACTAATATGTACATAACAAACAATTGTTATTTTTTTTTTTAGGATAGCTAAGAAACAATATAAAACTATAATTATCAAGATAAAAAGTTATTAAACTAAAGAAAAAAATAAGGATAAAATTTAATAAATTGATTTTAAACTAATTATTGTGATTTTAATATACAAAAAGTTTTAAAAAGGGTAGTTTTTGAGAAAAAAAAATACAGAACTATGTGATTATAAAATATTCGAAATTTTCAACCTTACTTCAAATGCACTAATTTTATTGAACACTTATGAACATTTATTTAAAAAATATATTATTATACATTTTTTCCATTACCTCATATAGGATAGTCAATTGTTGCAATTATCCACAATCAATGATAACATAGTTTTATTTTAATACTTTATTTTTCTTAAAACTTTTTTGATATAGTAATTTTGATTGATTGATAGTAAATATTATCATTTTTTTTGGATAATTAAATTAAACCGAAATGGGAAACAAATGGAACAGATGAATGCTTTTTTGGAGGCCCACTCAGCAGTGATTTACTTCTCCAGCCGTTCGAGATGGTCCATTATTATTTTATCTCTAAAACCTGATGGTCTGTCTGCCTTAATGTATTAGGTGGGGAAGTTAAGAGAAAAAATTGTTAAAAACCAGATAAAAAAAGGAATGAATGTAAAAAAAAAAAACATAAAAGAAATTGCTAAGGCTATAGAAATGATTTTAAAATTTATCGTATAAGAATGGCATTGCCTTCAATAATTCATTAATTAGATATATATTTTCAATTGACTCTCCTATTGGAAAGGGAATGGGAAACATATTACAATTATGAAAATATCTTTTAATTTTTAGAATGAAAAAATCATAGAGTTTATTTATTTATAATTCAATAGTATTATTGGATTTTGTGTATTAGAAAGAACGGTCGAATAGACAATATTCACTATTTCTAAGATACACAGTTTTGAATATTTCGGCTCAATAAGATTTTTTATAAATAAACCTACTACATTTACAAAATGTTTATATATTATAAAACCACATTAAGTAATTTAAAATCAATTTCTATTTATTTCTATCGTTTAATAATATTTTATGTAGATAAATTTATTTTATACTGTTTCTTATCTACAGCTTTAAAAAAATATAGAATTTTTTGTTATAAACAAATTACTAGATAAGGACGGATTAAAAAAACGCACATATGTTTAAAAGTTTATTCTCTGTGTTCAACCGCCCTTTAGTGTTGATTATAAAATCATTTTAATAAAATATGAATTTATGATAAGACTATGAATTTATTTAAATTTTGTAAAAGAAAAAAATTACAATTTTGTTATACTTATTTTTTTCAAATAAAAGTAAATAAAAAATATTTTAATTTAGAAGTAATTTTATAATTATCTATTTCAGTTATAATAGATCAAATTAGTTATAGTTTTAGTATATATCAAATTCTCATTTCAATCCACTGCCATTGATACTATGTGGTACTATAGCAGACACCCTCTTAATCGCTACATATTGATAATTTATCAAGCGAGAATCAAATTTAAAAAAAAACGCAAATATAAATAAAGCCAACTAAGTTTATAAATATCATGAATGTATTCATTTTCATGTTAATATAAGTTCATATTAGTTCTGAACATTCCAGTCAGTAGTTGAGGGATATACTAAGTGCTCTATTTAAAACTACTAGTTTGATTTTTCATTGTATATTCAAACTATTATTATATATATTTTTATTGGTTACCTTTTTAGAAATAACTATCTAAATTAAGGTAAACCTCAGAGAAGTCACCATCAGAAAGCTTAAATGTGTGGGGAACCTGTAAGGTATAAAGTTGAGCACGGTCTATTTAGTTTGAACATCATATATCAATCTGATAAGTGATAAGAAAAAGTTCATAATAGATTATTGCAAATGCATAAGTTACGAAATGGCCAAGGTTTCGGATCGACATAATGATTCTTGCCTTATTGAGAAATCCAGTTCCAAAGTAGGCAACATCTACCAACCGTCATAGATCCTTAAGCTCGTTCCCTGTGGTCTCTTGGTGGACGTCAGTGTAGCAGTAAAATGAGAAACAGACTTGTTACTAGTTACACACACTATTTATTTATTTTTCAATTGAAGTGATGCAAAAGGTAATTATATAATTTTTAATGCAAATAATGTCGCTGTTAGGCATATTTTTTACCGGATACACTACAAAAGAAAGTAGACGCCGACCTAGGCTATAACCCATTATAAAATAATGATGTAACATCGGATATGAACACGTCATTCGAATTTTAAAATATATCAAAGTTCAAAGCTATTGTTAAAGGCGTTGTTTTTATTTCTTGTTCTGCTGAGAATCGATTGAGCGGAATAAAAAGTATATTCAAATTTAAAACGAAAACCTTACAGGAAGTTGGCGATCTTGCCGGTGAATGTAACTGAAAATTTAAAGATTTTTAGGACGTGAAGATTATGCAGAGGGGGAAGTATTTAGTTGTAATGAGGCATAAGATATAGTAGGGTAAGTTCATATCCGCTTTCATGAAACACAAATGAAAGTGAAACGGAAACATGATATAGAGGTCATTATGTAAAGTTAAAATATAAATCTAAGTGTAGTATCCCTTGAGTAGAAAAAAACAGACACTGCCCATATCGTAAAGTATAAATAAGTTAAAAATTACACTTACGTTGAGGAGCTTGAGAAATATCCTAGGAAAGCGTTGCGAAAAACGTTAGTGATGAATCTGAGATGGGCTGAGAGAAACGAGATTAACGACTGACTGCAAGAGGTTAAAGAAGTCGAAGGAAGATACTCGTCCTCAAGGCAACGGACCAACGCTACTGATAAAAAATTGTCGACTGCGAAGAATGAAGGGAGAAAATAAACTAAAGAAGTGGTGAAGAGAAAGGATGCTGAGGACTTACGTTGGCAAGGTGTGGTGAGTGAGGTAGTGATATAGTGGTAGAGACATCGATGCAGGACTCACCAGGGCAGCTCAGCTGACATCTGGAGTGAGAGGAGAAGCTTGACTGGCACTCGGAACCCGCTCCCCACCCCGCCCCTCCACGGCTCTCCTTCCTGGCACCTAGGACCATTGATGCTTGACAGTCGTCACCATTGATGACCGCACCAATCCCCTTTTTTCGAGACCATACCTCCTACCAGAGGGTACCTGACCCTCCGCGCCCGGGAGACCTACCCGCAAGGGGAGGACGTTGACCCGCTATCGCATGATCGCAGTATTTTCGGCGGGACGGCGTACTAGTCAAGTGAGCCTTGTTCATGAAGTAGTTTACGGGGTGTTCAATTATTATTCCACAGCATTTAAAAAAATAAATAAGCGAAACCATCCGATTGACCACCATATGAATTATTAATTTAAATATTACCATTATTAAATCTATTTAATTACAGTACAAATTAATTATATTTAAATACAGTATTAATTTTATTTTTGTGGAGGTACGAAGCATTCCTGAGTCATGAACTTAAGTCCTCACGGATTTCACAGAGAAACTCAAAACTTCCAATACAAGAACAGTATTAAAAGAATAAGTTGGTTGAATCTGTTATCAGTTTGAAAACATAAAATTAAAGTTAAAAAAAAATCATAGGGAAGACACATTTCATATTAAAAAGAAACAATCGGTAAACAAAAAAGCAGTATATTTATAAGGTATATCTAGGAGATATATTATTGTTTGGCAAAATACAATATTTTAGCCATGTGCTCTTTCTTAGGCAAACAGTTATTTTTTGAATTTGTCTCAGCCCTGAATAGCCGAATAAATATTAAAAATTGGGAAATTTCGGGGAGGTAGGGGAGTAATTATTAGCATTTAAACAGTTCATCCGATTCCGATGATATTTGCTTAACGCATTAAATCTGTACAATTTAAAATACACTACACGACCCTCCCATAGGGTTTCAACCCTAATGGCAAAATTTCAACCACATTTTGTTCTTGGGGGTTATATTAGAACCTATATAAATAGCATTTTTACTATATTTCGCATCTAACTCGATTTTTTTTTTTAAATGGTCTAAGACTTCTTGTATTCAATGGTCCGCACATTTTTAAATTAATCTTTTATTGGTGCGATTGCAGTTAAGAATCTATAAAATGGTATATCATTATGTGTCTTTAATTCTACAGGACTTTATTAATTGATTTAAGAGCATGTATGTGGACCCTAGATGTTAACGGTCTAAGTTACCTTTATTTCAACTTTGAATAAATCAAAGTTAATTGAAAAAATACTTTTATGTTCATTTTCAATAATATGCGGTGAATATAAACTCTTTCTGTATTACATGTTTATTCATTGTTTATTATTACAGGTTAATTCATTCTCACATATTAAATTCAAACCAGTTCGTCCAACGAATTTTTTCAGCCTCTTGAAATATGGTATTCCCCTTGTTCCATACTTTTATGCGGATTTAAAAGATTAATATCAGAGGCTTGCATAATGCATTTAATGAAGAAAAATAAAATTCTACAATGAGTGATAGTAGATTGCAATATCTGGATAACACTTAACAGTTCTCTCTCCCCCTCTCTCTTTCTTTTGTAAAATGAGAACCGTGACGTAACTTAATATAAGGTTGAGAAGGGCATTCAGACTCTGTTATAACTTCTATCGTGCTGGATTCTTATTCCCAAGCTTCCTCCAATGATGTCGGTCCGGGGGATAATTTGTATGGCCTTGATGTTCCCGGGGATTCCCTGATGAGGTTGCGTGGATTCCAAAATTTTGGATTCAAGGTATAACAGCCCCTTTCCACTTAATATCAAAACAATGTGCGCATCCAAACCGATGATTATATAGCCAAAAGATTAGGTATCGGGGGGGGGTTCTATGGGGATCAAACCCCCGCCCTAAATTTCGAAAAAAAAAAGATTAATGGAAAAACTTACTTGGGCATCTAGGTCTTAAACAATTTCTAGTATTCTAGTTTTGAATTTACAATACAATTTAAGTTCTTAATCTTTTTGTAAATCAATACGTTTGCTGTGTGTTCGCTTTAGATATCCATGTTCCTTTCGCGTTTTTTATACCGTTATATACCCCACAGAATTTTTTTATTGGATCCCACCTGCTTCTGTATATAGGCTTTAAAAAACTTTTATGAAAAAAAAATAAATAAAACTAAAACATTATTGCAATATTTATGATTCCAATAATGTTTTGAGTTGGCTTTCCACAAGTTGAAGGTGGAACGCTAGGTCCTTTGTTGTGGCCCGCGGCTATCACATCCTTGAATATCACCTACATGTGTCGTGGATTTAAGTATAATTTTTAAAAATTTTAAATTTACAACAGTTCTTGAATATTAAGCTCTTGTTTTATTAGTGTTTTCCTATTGAATGAATTTAGTAGACAAAATATATATATCCCCTAAAGGGCGTCCGCAGGATTTCGTCTCGGGGGGGGGGGGGGGGGGAGGGTCGAGGTATTCTGCTATGTAAAAAAAGTGAATTACTATGAAATTTTAAGTGTGAAATAAGTCTTTTAGATGGTAAAAGTTAAATCTTCTTATTTTTTAAATTTAGTTTTTTGTTTGTAACTGTTTCAATGATAAAATACATGCAATGGCCTTTACGAAACTAATCTATATATTGTTAATAAAATTGGTGATCTTCTTTGAACGATTATAACTACTATTTATATCGATTATCTTACATAATGGGGAAATCGATGCTATCCTTTCCAACCTTGACTTTGACCATTGCCCATGGAGTTCGTAATACGTAGCGCCGCCGGCCGTTGTTAAGAAAGCAACAGCAGCCACTTGTGATGTGACAAAGGAGATTTCAACGCCTATCAGCTCTTCAATGCTCACTACGAACAACGCTCTTGACCGAACAGGATAAAATAAAAAAAAAATAATAAAAGGAAAGCTTTTCCTTTCGTAATGGAAATCTTAAAATATCCATGTTCGTATGAAAACATGTCTTCGGTAAAAAGTATTTCAGACTTATATACAACGCCAATACATATTTATTTAAATAACAAATTCATGAAGCCAAAGGGAAGCAAAATAAATATAACATTAGAAACTTTAATAATTTGTTGACATCAATAATATTGAAATTCTAAATCTAAAAATAAAAATAAAAGCTGTATAAATTTTTATAAGTATATATATATATATATATATATATATATATATATATATATATATATATATATATATATACTACAAATGATTAGCATACTAAAATTAATAATTGTAATCAATGGAGTATTAGGGTGTAAATTATTATAGAATTTTCAAAGATATTAGACTTTAATTAAGATAATCATTAAAAAAAATTAAAAGAATATTTTGTTTGTTTCAAAATTTCTCAAGTAACAATTGTTTAAAAAAAAACAATTATCTATTCCGAAATTAACTCCCACATGATAAATAAACCATAAATTCCCCATATATACATAAACGATAAATTCTCCGCTACTTCTGAAAAGTATCTGGTGGAACTAAAGAAAAGAAAACCTATGCTGCAACCCTTAGGGGTTGAGTGAGTACTCGTTAGAAAATATTGTTAAATTTTTCCTAAGTTTCATATATATATCGATTTTATATAAAACATCAAATAAATATTAAAAATACATTATATATATATATATATATATATATATATATATATGTATATATATATATATATATGTATATATATATGTATATATATATATATATATGTATATATATATATACATATATATATATATGTATATATATATATGTATATATATATGTATATATATATATATATATGTATATATATATATACATATATATATATATATGTATATATATATATGTATATATATATATATATATATATATATGTAAAAACTGGACTTCAATTAGTCAAAATCATATTGGACATTCAGAATTTTTATTTATATATAATTATTTAAAAATTATATGTTTGAAAATACTTTTTGGAGGTTTCATGTGCTAAAAATATTAAACACTTATTTTGCCGTTAGCGGCAATGGCCCTTAGAAATCAAGAAAAAATAACATAACTACTTTATTTTATATTTGGAGTTTAAAAAACTATATTGACCTGTTCCTGCCCCATTCTTTTAATTTCTGAGCGTAGATTTAAGGAAACATACGTTCCATAGATCCTGATTTAGGTAAATGAAATATTAAAAATAAAATGTTCAGATCTTCAAGACTACCTACCATATATGTACGTCATATATGAATTCAGATCCGTCAAAGAAATTGAAAAAGTTAATTAAATAAAACCACAATATATCTTTGAATAAACGTCTTTCAAAGTTTTTGAGGGTACTGAATTCGAATCTCACGTCATTTTTTGTGTACAAAATTTATAACGGTAGTCTATTTGGAGATCTCATCATAATTTATTGTTTCATTTCTATGTTATAACATCTTACAACATAATTTATAAACCAGGATCTATGGAACGGCTGTATTTTTCCTTAGGCCTACATTCAAAAATAAAAAGAATGGGACAAGAATCATGCAGGTAACATTTTTTAAATTCGCTTCTAGGACCCATTGGTGCGAACGGCAAAATATGTTCCTAATATTTTTTGACTAGGAACCTCCTTAAAATTATTTTTATTAAGATTCGTGAGTCTGACCATTCACTCATCTTTTCAGTTTACGTGGTATATTTTAAGCCAAATTAAAATTCAAAAGAGCATAAGTGTTTTATTTGTTTTAAATGGCCAATTATGAACGACTGGAACTTTATAATATAATAAAATAATATAAATAATGTTATGTTAACGGCACTAAAATAATGTTTTATAATAAAAAGCTTGATTGTTTTATGCATACCTTTGATTTGATTTCTAATTAAATTTGTGGAATTAAGTTTTTTATTAAGTTTTTATTAATAACAATTTTTTATTCTTTAATCTATTTTGATAACTATAAAACATATAAATAGAACAGCTAATTATAATATTATGATCGAGTTGTCGTTTGAGGAAAAATTAAAATGTCACGGTTACTGTTCTGATTCTGTTTTATGTGTTTAGTAATTGATTGTATAGAATACATTGGGGAGAAACCCCGTAGATGATGAGTCAAGGGAAAAAACCTCATGGCGATCTTAATTATATACTACATGCTTATATAATAGTAGGCCAAGATAAAATACTTCCTGATCAAGCAATGATAAAAGACCATTCATTTAAATTTCCACAATAATACAACACAGGCTTACCAAATCCATTCATACGAGAGTAGAATTTTAATGTTTAAGAGTTGGTTTAAGATTTATTTTGCACTAGGTATTTAGCAAGCCATAAATTTTACTACGTATATGGAAAACAAGTAATCGATTAATTATCGATTTCTTTCTATTATCAAATAAAGTTGCTGATATAGATATTAGTAATAGTGATATAACAGTATATTCACACCATTATTTAGATAAATTAAGATTATATAATAGCGAAATAATATTTTAAATTTGACATTGACAGGCATACATAATTAATTATTGACCACGAGAAGTACTAATCTTAATAAGCTGAGGAAATTACGGCTCCAGAACATTCAAGATGCATAGAATATCTAAATATGCGTGGATGGGCGAAACATAACTTATTTTGAACAAAAGTAATCCATATCCAAAAATACTCCAAATTATAACTTTTTATCTCTAATTTGAGTCTTACTACAAATGAAATTTTTAAAAATTATTATCTAATTGTAAGCTCCATTAAATGGTAAAATAGGTTGTAATATTAGTATTATTAATAATATGATATTACTCAGTAGAACGTTTTTTGGGTTAATTTTTTTAAAAAATTAAGTAAAATGGGAATGGGGGAACCATCAAGAAAAAAAGAAAGAATTGTACTCCACAAAATACCAACAACAGGCAGACAACTGAAAGAGAGATTTCGCTTGAAAAAATAAACAAAACTTTTTATTTTAGCTTGAGAACATGATATGTTACAGCCTTAGTAAGCATTCTCCTATTTTAGATCCTTGCAATTTAAAGTAGCACGGGAAGGAATTCTAATTTCGATGATTTCTTCGTTATTATTTTTTTTTCGATTCAAGACACTCTGATTTGGCCTTAGTAATGCAATAACGTAAGATAGAAGAGAGTGCCAACAATGGGATGATTCCCCTAGATTTTGTAGAATACTTTTTTTACAGAATATTGATGCATGGTAAGAACGGATAGAAGGCTAATAGCTAAGCCTCAATCATAAATATTTTTTTAAATATTGTTCAAAGAGGTTTAGCCCTTTTCAATGTGATAGATCCATTTATATTTCTTTCTTATTTTTTACAAATATCTTCTAACGTAAATTAATTTTTTTCCTGAAACAAAATTCACCGCTGTATCATATTATGACATTTTAACAGCTATTTAAAAAAAAAATATTTCTGGGAAGTATTTTATTATTCCCATATTTTTATTTTATTTTTTATAAATTGTATTCAATATTATATAATACATTATATTATAAAATTATATATAACTTTTACCTAAACGTACAAGATATGGAATATGTCCGAGTAGCATATAAAAAAAAACCACATGCAAATGCATCTCTATCTCCTGGAAATGTATTAGGTGGGCGTGTGAATTTTACATTAGACGCATGATATGCAGGTGCATAATAAACTTTATATTATCTATTGTTTTTTATTTTGTTAGAAACATATTAAGGTATGGAAAAATGACAAGTAAAAAATTTAATCAATTAATAATTTTGCAATTAGAAAACCCAAAATTTATGAATGTGGAACTTTTCATGAAGTACTTTTTATACATTTTTTTTTTAAACGAACTAATATTTCACTTAATATATTATGTATAAACTATAATGTCAAATCAAGAATGAAACACAAATTTTATCATAATTTAGCCTATAAAGAAAATATGACGTTCCCTCCTGCTTTACACATTTGTGGCGTTCCCCTTCAAGGGTTAATGCATAAAGTTGTTTTCAAGGCCCAGTCATCAAAACATAAAAGCCATATTACAGTAGATGGAAACAAATATTGTTAATATTATCCTTATGAAGCACTTCGATATGGTGACCTTAATGTCAGTTGCATCGGTAAAGCAAGAAGCTTTAAAAACGATGAGTTTTCAGTAGAAGGATATCATCTTAGTTTAAGTAATATTACTATTTATTAAACGACAACGTTTTGATTCACAGTGTCCAGCATATTTACCAGGATCTGATAATATGTTTGTGTGACCCAAGGACCATATTTTTTTTTCTAAACAGTGAGAATCCTCTTTTTTTTTTTTTTTGTGAATATTTGTTGTAAGAACTCTTTTCCTGTTTTTGAGTCCTAATTTTGAAACTACGTCCGCGGAGGGTACAGCCCTATTTTCCCCTGGGGGAATTCCGTCCCCCACCTCACCTCCAGGATGTTGGTGGTCCTCAAATATTTCGATTTCTGGTCGCTGAATTCTATGGGTCCTATGAATTAGAAGTCGAATGTGGCAATCAAGGATCTCATTACAATATTAACATAACATATAGGTAAAATAATGATATGATATAAAGGTAATATACTTTTGAATGGAATAGAGCTATCGTTAGCTATCATATCATTGCATGTAAATGATGCAAGAATGTAAAGATGGTTTTATGAAACGGATTTATGAAAATATTTCAGAGAGATCGCAGTCCATCCGAATAAGAAACAGATGTTACATTTAATTTTTATCATTCACTTAATAAAACATTTTAAAACGTTTAGGCATCGTAAACCATAATAGATGTTTTGTAGATTCAAGTGTTTAACCCTTAGATGCACGATTTTTTTTTTTCATTTTCATCCAAAAATAAAAATTATCATATCCTGTATAACAAACAAAGAAAAATTGGAAAAAATTGTAATTCTTTAAAAATATTTACTTGAAAGTGGCGCCAGGGCTTGAAAGTAATTCCTTTCCTGTCACGAATTGTTGAGATAGCAATTTAACTTGTTATTATTATTTTCAATTAAGTTGGCTTTGGCCATATTTTTTTTTATACAGTGTGCGTGTACTTGTAACAAAAAAAATAAAAGTTCTGTCTTGTTTAACTAATTGAGCTCTGCTTATTTAAATATATATATGAACATAATCTGGAAGTTGAAGTAAAACGGTGAACGGAATTTAACAGGTTATGGGCCCAGGTAAAGTCTATTTGATTTAAATTTATTCAAACTAAATTCATTCGTAATACTGGAAGTTTTAAAAGGTTATATAAAAAAATTAATTGATACCAAGACGAAAAAATTATGGCAGACGAAGAGAGACAAAGGCAAAATGATGAAAGATACCACATTCCACTTTTTGATGGTAAGAACTATGATAACTGGAGATTTCGGCTTGAGGTCCTACTGGATGAGAAGAACCTTTTAAATAACGTTACCGAGGAAGTTCAATATCATCAACCCGTTGATGGTGAGACAGCCCAAGCTAAATCAACCCGTAAAGCAGCCAATGAACGCCTTAGACAAAGAGATAAGTTCTGTATTCGTCTTATTGTAAGTGCAATTGCAGACAGTTACTTGGAATATTGCCGAGGAAAAAATACAGCTTATGAAGTCTGGAAAACTGTGGAAAATACGTTCCAAAAGAAAGGGATTGCCAACCAACTCAGTTCGAGGAAGGCATTACTGTCAATGCGCCATAAACCCAACACCGAAACATTAGAACATTTCCTAAAATTTGGTAAGGAAATTCGTAACTTAAAATCAGCAGGAGGTGGATACAGATGAAGTCGGCATAATTTGTCATTTGTTGCTGACATTACCTTCAGAGTATAGTATGGTGGCCATAGCAATAGAAACCTTGTCTGCTAATGGTGAAAAGCTAACCCTACCATTTGTTAAAAATAGACTGCTTGATGAAGAATCGAAGAGGAAGCTTCAAGGGAAGACCAAACCAACGAAGAATGATTCAACCACAACATTTCAAGCTAACCAGCAAGGTAACCACTGGAAAATAATAAAGGGAAAACAAATGATCTAAACCAGCGGCATCCGAGCAGGCCTGGGTCTTCAGCTCCAATAAATAAGGTATCCATTAGAAACAGTACTAATGATAATACTGGAAATTCTAGTTTCAGGTGTCATAACTGTGGAGGATTTGGTCACTTTAGGAAAGATTGTCCCAGTCCTCGGAAATCTCAACAAGCAACAACAACTCTGGAGCACAGAAAATTCAGGTTCACACAGCTACAGAAGAGGAAACTAATTTTTGGTTTTCAGCGGTTGCTAATTCATCGTTTGCTAATCGAGAAGCAGCAGAGAGTGAAGTCATTTGGTGGCTTGATTCTGGAGCGTCAGATCATATGTCTTATCAATATGATTTATTTCAGGAAAGTGTGAAAATATATCCAGTAAAAATACAGGTGGCTAAATCTGGACAGTCACTTACATCTACACAAAGAGAAATGGAACTCGATCACAATTCCTAACATTCTCTTTGTACCTGATTTGGAATTAAATTTACTTTCAGTTAGGAGACTGGAAATGATTGGATTCAAAATCATCTTTGAAAAGGGGCAAGCAACAATATTTGAAGGTAAAATTAAAGTTGCAGTTGTTTATCGAATGAATAAATTATATAAGTTAACATTTCAGACTAGCAAGGAAAAGGCACACGTGACAGCTGAAAGTAAGAGATTGTGGCATGAAAGGTATGGTCACCTAAACCAATGCGGGCTAAAAAAACTTCAATCCATGGTGGATGGAATTAAGGAAATCAACGCCAAGGAACTGTGTGAACCCTGTGTGGAAGGAAAAATAACTAAACTCCCACACCATCAGACCAGGAAGCGAGCAGCCAGACAACTGGAACTAATTCATAGCGACTTAATGGTACCAATATCTCCAGAATCTCATGATGAAAAAAGGTATGGTATAACATTTATTGATGACTATACTCATTTCACAGCCTTTTATCCCCTTGAGAAGAAGAGTGATACTTTAAAGTATTTTAAGATATTCGAAGCGATGGCTTCAGCTCACTTCAAAACCAAAATAAGTCGGTTCAGGTGTGATAGAGGAGGTGAATATATTTCACATGAAATGAAAACATACGTCGAGGAGCAAGGAATACAATGTGAGTACACTATCAGTTATACTCCTGAACAAAACGGGGTAGCTGAAAGGATGAATCGAACTATCCTTGAAAAAGCTAGGTGCATGCTTTTGAGCTCAGGGCTTCCAAAGAAAGTATGGGTTGAATCTGTGAAAACAGCTGTATACTTGATCAACAGAAGTCCCACTGCAGCTCTTCCAGACTGCGTTCCAGCAACACTATGGTATGGACAAAAACCAGATTTGAGCAAACTAAGAGTATTTGGCTCACTAGCATATCTGCACACTCCGAAGCAGCTAGGTGGAGGAAAATTTGAAAGCCGTTCAAGGAAGTTATACTATTATATAAGTTATTATACTACTGTAACAATGGCTATAGACTGTGGTGTCCTGAAGATGAAGAAATCATTGAAGGAAAAGACGTCGTTTTTTATCAAAAACGTACTGTCCTCGAAAGGAAAGTACCTATTGTTGAATTATCATGCGATGAGCCTGATGATTTTATTTCAGAAGAAGGCACAAATTCAAGGGGAGAAATGGATTTGGAACTGAAAAGGGATTCAACTAAGATGGACTGAGGCGTGGGAATCGGGAAAGGAAGCGGCCAGCATATCTAGATGATTATGAGGTATCATTCAGTGAACTTGCCATGAATATAGTTTCAGATTTTGATGTTCTGGAAACCTTTGAGGACATCGAGGGAAGAGAAGAGAGTCACGAATGGAATAAGGCAGTTCAAGAGGAGCTAACTGCACTAGAGGAAAACAACACATGTACTCTAACAGAGTTACTCTATATATGTATTCTAGTAAAAAGGCATTAAGTAGTAAATGGGTTTTTCGAATTAATCAAGAACCAAACTGCAATATAGAAAAGCGCAAGTCCAGGTTAGTCATTAAGGGAAATGCAGTCATGGATCTAATATGTCTTAGAAACCTTCTGGATTTGGGTGTTGAAGTTCATGAACCAATCGAAATTTTTGAAGACAACCAACCCACTATTCATTGCCTAGACTAGTGGAACGAAAAACGATTGAGACATGTGGATGTGAAGTACAACCTTGTTAAACACATGTATAAAAATGGAGTACTGAAGGTTATTTATATCCCTACAGATGATCAGAAGGCTGACATCCTAACGAAACCGCTATGTGGAAATAAATTCAAAAAGCTTCGAGAGAGTCTAGGAGTTGCTAATTCCCTAACAGAAGGAATGGAAGCTGGTTAAATTGAAGGAGAGTGTTGAGATAGCAATTTAACTTGTTATTATTATTTTCAATTAAGTTGGCTTTGGCCATATGTTTTTTATACAGTGTGTGTGTACTTGTAACAAAAAAAAAAATAAAAGTTCTGTCTTGTTTAATTAATTGCGTACATTTTGAAATACAATAAGTGAGTTTAGAAAATGCAAGTGCCATAGCCAAAATTTCCGACATGTGGTATTCTGGCAAAATATTTATCTCTTAACCTACTCTAAGAATTCATGTTGTAATACCAAAGGGAAATTTTATTACACTTAGGAGCCAAGAGGTGGCACACAGCTAAAAATAGATAGTGTTGTTACTCTATAGTTAAATCCTCCTGGAAATGGTTTTGATAGAAGTAAAACTCTAAAATCCAATGTTTAAAAGAAGAAGTAACATTTACGTAACGAATAATGAGAGCTTTTTTTCTAATTATTTTTCATCACGACTACTGAGCCGCTGAACTCGAAATCGCTGAGTTTGTAACCTAAACTCAGGAATAAAGCGCAAAAACTTGGATCCTGAACATGTAACATACGAGTACAATGAAACTTTATCTATGAAACCCGATTAACATTAGGAAGTTTGTCCTTTCCTTCAGTCGAAGTCGTTAACCAGCAGTCAAAAATCTCTTTTATTTGAGTTTCAGATTAAAGGGTCAACCATATTGAGTGACACCATTTTTTTTTTTTTTTTTGGAATATAGCTGCTCGCGGACACACATTATGAATAAAATAATTTTTAAGGGTAATTTTTAAAGCATTTCTTACATATATTAGATCCTAAGGTAACATGGAAAAAATAAACTACGATAATATGAAAATAAAGACTCACGTGGGGTGCTATGGGTAAAAGAAACTTTTGTTTCATTGTGCCCCACCTCCCCCTCTATATCCTTGTAATTAATAAAGTCCCCATAGTAATTTTTTTTCCCAAAGCTGCAAATGAAAATTAAAAAGTTTTTTTTAACCTTGCAATTAGTAGAGTACTTTTCATTTGTAGTTAGGTACTTTTCAACGTTTTATATCGTTGCAATTTGTAGTGCAAAAATGAAATTATGATTAGTAAAACCTCTAACCAAGGACTACATCTGAGCCAAATTTCAAATTTTTATTTCCATGCCAAACAGAAATATTAGACTTTAAACTTTTGGAAATTTCGAGACTTTAAAAATTTGTATGAAAAAAAATGTGCAAGTCTCAGCTTGAAACTTTGTGAATTTAGATCACCCACCTATATTTATCAAATAAAAAATAACTAACACTAAGTCATCTACCTACTTGTGAAAACAAAATTTTGAAAACGCATTTTTGTAGAATTGAAACTTTGAAACTTTGAAGGGGTTTATTAACCGTTGTAGAAGAAGAAGAAGAAGAAGAAAAAGTATTTTTATTCTGGGACGTCATGTCCCCTAAGAATAACAATGTATGTACAAATCCAGAGTCATTTGTCTGGCTAGTTTAGAACAAAGTTGTTAATTAAAGAAATAAAATAAAAGCGAGTCTCATTAAACAAAAAAAACAATAGCATTAGAAATTAGAATATAAGTTGACTAGTTTTCAACCATTTGAACTTAAAAAATAAAAATAAATAAATAAAAGAGAAACAAGATTTATGTATACAAACACAGATAAGTATTGCAAATTAAAACAGGTTTCATTATTTTACATAGTTGCGGTAGTTTGAAGATTAAGGAGGTGGAGGAATAATTGGGTTTTAAAAGATGTAAGGGATGCATTTTTACGGATAGAAACGGGTAAAGAGTCCCAAAAGGAGGCACCACGGATGATAAATGATTTTGTAAAGGAGGCAGTTCGGTAGGAAGGGATGTATAGATTTAAGGTTTGGGATCTGGTATTTAGAGAGTGAATGGAGGAACAAGGTGTAAATAAATTCAGGATATACAGAGGCTTCTTAATTCTGAACGTTCGGAAAAGATATACACCAAGGAAATATTGCCGCCGAAAAACTGGGTAGAGCCATTTCAATTCAGCATAGTAACTTCAGATGTGGGAGCGCCTGGGGACACCAAAGATAAATCGAATGAAGCAATTCATTAGTCTCTTTAACCTCGCCTCATGCATACCAGACAGTCCCCCGTATACAAGACAGCCATAATCAAAATTGGGAAATATAAGAGAGGAAACACAGAGTTGACGGGTTTTGGAGGACATGCAATCACGGGATCTGCGGAACTGTTTGAGGATAGCGATGGATTTTCTAGTGATTTGGGAAATATGGTTACTCCACGACAAATGCTGGTCGAAGATCACTCCAAGATTTCTGACATGTGGATGGAAACGGATAGGTTTGCCTTTGAGGTAAAGTAGGGGGTAGTAAGAAAGGGAATTATTGAGATGCTTGGAGCCGATCAGGATAGCCCTGGTTTTTTCTCCATTTAGACTCAATTCATTTTTTTCTGCCCAGGCGTTTATGCTATCTATGTCTTCCTGTAATTTTTGGATTGCTTCTAGCATCTCGTTAGGATGGAAAGATAAGTACATTTGGAGGTCATCGGCGTATAAGTGGTATTTTGAATGGTTGATGGAATCCGGAAGATCATTAATGTAAACAGAGAAGAGTGTTGGTGAGAGTGAGGACTTCTGTGGAACGCCGTGTGTTAGTAAAAGAGGTGAGGAAGGAGGTTTATCAGGGATATGAACTGTCTGTGAACGTAAGGACAGGAAGGAGAGGAACCACTTTAAGACGCTGTTTGACAAGGAATGGTTTTGGAGTTTAGAAAGGAGGATCTCATGATTGACGGTATCGAACGCTTTTGAGAAACCGAAGAGAATTAGGATGGTTATTTTAGTTTCGTCTATGGAGGATTGAAGGTCCTGAGTAATCTTAAGTAGAGCAGATTGTGTGGAGTAATGGGAGCGAAATCCGGATTGAGGAGAGCTTTTCGCTCGAGGAAATCATTGATCTGGGAGTGGACGATTTTTTCGAGCGGTTTGGATAGGTTTGAGAGAATGGAAATAGGTCTATAGTCGGAAGCTGAAGAGGGAACAGGACTTTATTTAACGGATGGACTATAACTTTTTTCCAGGCTTCTGGGAAGCAAGAATTTTGTAGAGATAAATTATATATGTGTAGAAGGGCAGGGAATATTACCGGAAGGCAGAGTTTGATGATCTTTACAGGAATTTGGTCTGGACCGAAGTCATTCGTCCTGGACTTGAGGATAGATGAGAGTAAGGCTTCAGGTGAGATATTCAGGAAATAAAAATTATCTGGATCGAAAGTTTGTGTGAACGAAAATGAAGATGGCTGAGGAATAGATGGAGAATTAGCGAAATGGGAATTTAGTTCATCTGGATCGATGGGGTAGTAGGTGCAGGCTTTGGATTTTACCATAGACAGGTTGTTAAGGATTTTCCATTTGGACTAAGGATCGAGGGCTTGTGATAGGGAATTATGGAAAAACAGTGCCTTAGCACGTCGTAGGGAAGATTGGGTGAGATTCCGTAAGGACTTGAAATGGGTATAATCTTCAGGGGAACGGGTACGTCGGAATCGTCTTCTGGCAGCATCTCTTCTCATCAACTCTCCGATGTCGGGATTTATCCAGGGTGCGGTAGGGCGTCTAAAGGTGGAAGTCTTGAGGGGAGCATGTTGATTTAGGAAGGTGTAAAGATTAGAAGTGCTATGTATTGTGGATGCTGCCATGATAGGAAAAGTAAATTGAATTGATAATTTAATATCAAAATATGTAAAGATGAGAGATGGTCAACTGTTCTTCAATTACGATAGGTTAAATGATGGTCAGGATTTTCAGTTACAATGATATTTATTATGGTAAGCCAACGTTTCGATCCAACTTGTGGATCTTCATCAGGGCTAAAAGTAAACAAATATATGAGTATCTATGCTAGAGGGTGACAATAAATGGATACATTACAGAACTGATAATAATATAAAAGATGGTGTATACATAAATATTAAAATAAGAGGCTGGTTAACAAGATAAAATAGACTCTGATATTAACCTACTGAGTCCAGGTGGATACTAAGACTAAAGGTAAAAATAAGGTGAGAGGTAGTGGTAGGGGGTTAGTTTGCCGACTTCAAAAGTTTATGGCGGGGAAATCCAACGCTTTTGAAGTGAAGGCACATGACAACTTAGAGAACAAAAATATTTAAAAACTAACAAAATATATGGTACTGTATACAAATAGTTGTGTCTGGACTGAATAATAACATAAAAATGAGATAATACATAATGTAACAATGCATACAAATTTGGAAAATATACAGAAAGAAGCATACAATACAAAAAATAATAATACCTTTGAAGTCGGCAAACTAACCCCCTACCACTACCTCTCACCTTATTTTTACCTTTAGTCTTAGTATCCACCTGGACTCAGTAGGTAAATATCAGAGTCTATTTTATCTTGTTAACCAGCCTCTTATTTTAATATTTATGTATACACCATCTTTTATATTATTATCAGTTCTGTAATGTATCCATTTATTGTCACCCTCTAGCATAGATACTCATATATTTGTTTACTTTTAGCCCTGATGAAGATCCACAAGTTGGATCGAAACGTTGGCTTACCATAATAAATATCATTGTAACTGAAAATCCTGACCATCATTTAACCTATCAAAATATGTAAAGTACTGTATATGGTCAACCCGGTGGTCAGTTTTACCTGAAGGCGGCTAGGTCTTGGAAATACCGCCTTGTAAGTTATTGGGGCCATAAACCTTCTGTTAGAAATTCAAAATAAGCAAAGTTTTGGACCGACAATGCTGCCGACAAACACCCGGGGAAATACCTAGGAAGATTGTTAGAGAAATTTGTGGCCATAAACCCTGGTTTTTCCCCGGCAAAGAAGCCGCTGGGAAACATGATGAATATGGAAAGGAAGGGAAATTTTAAGCAGCCAGCCAATCGGAGAGGTCTGCAGCCAGCCAATCAGAGGAAGTCTGAAGAGAGTGGGGGAAAGAAGACTTATACGGAGGAGAGAGAAGTTTAAGGGGTGCGGTCAAGTAGAGTCGGAGAGGAGTGGAGTAGGGAGTTCGGATGTGGACAGAGGTCGGGTAGTGTGCCAAGAGGGCGAGAGTGGATCGAGAAGGGCAGACGAGCAGGCAGAGAGTGAGACAGACCGAGAAGGGGTGCTGTGCTGAGTCTGAGACAGCGTCAGAGATGGCAGGGACTGATCCAGCAGATAGGCCAGAGACAACACCAGGGAGTGCCCACTAGATAAGGTTAATACATATACAGTACTAATTGTAATATTGTGTGGTCAGTATCTATGAAATAATGTTAAGTTGCCAGTCAGCATCCATTAACTAATTTGTGTCAGTGAAATATCTTTATATGATATATTAAAGGGTGTATAAATGATTTACATGATTGGTCAATAAAATTAAAGATATAGTTCAATTTACATTTGTTTATTTATTATCATTTACCCTATGCCACAGGTTTATTAGTATAAAATAGAATTGGTAAACACGCCACCTTTGGAAAAGTATCTATTTACATTAAGGCGAATTGAGTACATTAATTACAATATTAATTAGATATATGCCGTTTCTGGTAACCCCCACCCGCCTTAGAAAAGCGGGAGGCCAGGAACGTAGCAATTAAAATGGCATCCCTTGTGGGGACGTACTTACCAATTTGTTTATATCATTAGTTGACATTTCTTGTTAAATTATACAAAGTGGCTTAAGGGTGAATATTATAACGTTTGATAAATTCTTTAATTTAACTACAAATTCTCCAGAATTTCGCTTTAAATCTTTGCTTCGTTTTCTCGTGTTCTCTTGCCTTAGTGTCCTTATACTTCTAGTTATTCGGTCTTATAATAAGTGGCTTGTTTTTTGTGTTATATTTATTCAGTGCTTGCGTTTAACCCTACCGCGGAGGTTTCAATAGATATTAAAGGGATAATACGCGCACGACATTTTGATATGGCTTTGAGGGTAGAAAACGAGAAACTACCACAGCCGAATACGGGGTTGGCTGAAGGAATAGCGATCCCACATCCAGAAGCAACTCAGCCACAGACCAGGGAGAAAACAGAAGAAAATGGCCTCAACCCAGAAGAAATGGTAATATGGCAGCTAATAAAAGAGATGCAGAAAAATCAAGAAGATAGACATAAAGAGCTAAAGGGAATAATAGAAGAGCATAAACATAAATGTATTTCCTACAGGAAATACATAACGCTTTCCACACAACGAATCTGAAGTTGGAAGCGTCTTCAAAACGTTTTACTAAACCTGATGAGGAAATACAGAAACCACCCCTAGCTGAAAGTGAGGATATGAATGAGAGTGCAGAAGATGATGCCCATGTCCATAAAACAGTGAACAATTATATTAATGAACCCCATGCGGCCAATTGTATGGAAACTGGACCGAACGAGATTACTGCTCTGGAAAATGTAGAAATTATAAGTGACGAATCTCCGATGGAAGGAACAGTTCCTAATGCTCAATCAGAAAGTAGTGACATTGAGACTAATTCCGACGGGCAAGATAAGGTTACCTTTAAAGTGGAAGAGGAAACGAAGAATCTTCAAAAAGAAACCATTCAAGAGAATTTGCCAATCCCTCAATCTCAGGTAGAAACTCTTGAGTCTTGCCAAGTACGTGCGGAAGTTGATGGGTCCCATGAAAAGGTTGAAGAGGAAGAGAAGGACCGACCCATGGCGATAGAAAATGAAGACAATGTATTATGCCTCCTAGAATTTATAAAATTAATAAACCCTTATAAGCCACCTCCAGGAGATCACTTAAACTCATTAAGTATGTTTATGGGGAAATTCCCGTTAAAATACCGAAATTGTCATGACAGGTTCGAAACAAATATTTATTTTAGGGATTCGCGAACTGAGCCTATCACCTTCCTATTTCTACTTTATGGCTTTTATAGGGGTTATTTGATTTTGGACCATGTAAATAAGAAGCGCAGACTATGTTATAATAAAACACGGTAGTCTTTATCCCAGTCCAGGGGATAAAAAGGGGTTTCCATCTAGCGTCCCTTCCGTTGACGAGCTAATGGGTCCTGGCGAAACCGTCGTCAGGTCAACCCGTTCTGGATCAATGTATATATTTTTTGTATATATAATTGTAAATATTTTTGTAAATAGTTAACTCTTCTTATAAAGTTAAGTTTTGATAGGATTAAGGCTTGGGATGGGGATTTTATGATAATAATTAAATAGATCTCTGCGTAAAGTTATATATTAGTTTGAAGTAATTATAATATCAGTACTAAATTTCAAAATAGTTCAAAATAAAAATTAACATGACTTAAAAAAATAATTTACTAATTGAGATTTTATTGATTAATGCAAAGTGAGAGATACGATACATTACCTATGAATGAGAGAGTTATAATGTTCAAGTTTAAAGTTGCTGAGGTCACAATTGAGTTACGAAAACTGTTAGTTAATAATGATTTAAATTGCCTTAATTGTGTAGTCGCTATGAGCAACCCCCAATAATAACATTTAAATAACTTGGATCAAGTTTGCATTTTATATATCCTAATTGGATTATTGTGAACAATTATTATACTTCCCTGTAGGGTCATTGTTTAATGTCTAGAAGGGAAAAACCCTCAATGTGGAGCGGCCGTAGCGCCTCCAGGCCTCCCTAAGATTATTTTCGAGAAGATACTAAAATCTTCAAGTACGCCCAGAATACTGAGGCGACATTTTTATGGATCCATTTGTAAAAACTTTTATTATTAGATAATTGAGGGGGCTCATGGTTTAATTGATCCGAACATCCGGATAGGAAAATTACAAATCTTTAGTGGCCATAAATATAAATTCGAATTAGTATCAGATATATAAATCTTTTGCATAAAGGAAAAACTTTAGAAATTTTAAAAACTTTTAATTATACTTAAGAACTGAGATTCATTTAATAGAATGTGTAAATCATTGTTTGTGACATAAGAAAACCCAAGATGGTACTAGGACAACCGATTTTTGTGAAAGTAAAAGTTTCGCCGTTTTTGTGTCAGCCTGCTATGAAGAAAGGAAATATAAATACCGAATTAGACGTTATAATAATTAAAACGGAAAATAATTGAAATTGAACATTTATTTAAAATATAAAGATTCCTAACAAAAATAATTTTTAAAACTAGAATGGGAAAAAATCCCAAATGGTAGAATCCTTTTTATTTTCTGAAAAATGCTTGCCACACAATAAAATGTTACTGTATAAACATTATGCTTCTTGTTTTTGTTATCTGTGAATTAAGAATTGTTTCAGGTTGTGAAATAAAGACAGAAGAACTCTGATCACTATGTAAGTTATCTAGCAATTGTTTAGAAAAATAAGATTCCATCATGTGAATTCTTAATATGTGGAATTTCAATACTTGTATGGATAAGTTCAAAGACTAAAAAATAAAATGGTACTAATTTATAACTATCGTAAATAAGGAGTTAATTGATTGTAAGTTCATAAGTTTTGTGATATTCTACAACCATTCTGTATTTTTATAATCAAGTTTTGAATGATGAGCCAAAATGTTTTTAAATAGTATACAGAAAACTTATATTAAGAATTGTTTTTATTTTAGTTCTCGTTATGCGAGTACTTAGTTTTACGTTCATACTTATAACTAGAGCTCGGATTCCCTTGCAATTGCATCTTTTTATTGATAAGTCAGAATAAAGCGAATTCAAGTTTTATACAAAAGGTCCAAAATTCAAATATTTTACCAAAATGTATACTAAAAACAATATTATAAAAATTATTTGTAAACATAAAAGAGTTTCTTTCTATTTCAATTTACTCTCCGCTTACTTACTTACTGACGGGCACTACAGCTCTTGAAGAACCTTGGCCTCCTCCACAATTTTCAGCCACTCCTGACGATCATTTGCCTTTATCCGCCATCCTCTCACTCCATTTTTCTCAGGTCCTCCTCAGCATTTTTCAACCACGTCAATCTTGGCCTCCCTCTTGGTCTTTGGCCACCAGGTTTGCCGTATAACATTCTCTTGGGGCATTTACTCTCCGTTACTTATTTTATTCCAAAGTAGCTATTTTTTGTTCACAAAAATAATTTAATACCCGATTTTCAAGCAATCCAATATTATTGCATGTTTTCTCACGGTTTGAAGTTTTTAATGCACGTTTTGAAGTTTTTATCGCACGTTTTCAAATTTTTACTGCACGGAATTCCGAGCTTTACTTATAATCTTTATTATAGTTCAGACCTTTCTAAAGAGATTAATTTTTATTTAAATGTTCTAGGATGAGTAAAAAAGGAGGATATTTGATTTGACGTAGAGCACTAAAATAGCTAAAAATACGAGTTTGGTTGACAATAAAGTGGCTGCTATTGGCAAAATAAAAAATAAGAAATAAGCTAATTATATTTTTGTTTCTAATGTAAGGTACTTTCTATGGTAATTATATTTTTTTAAATAAGAACATTGAAGCAACCAATTAATTTATTTTTGGACCACTTGATATGGAATGATCCTAAAGTCAAGTGTCTTCAAAGAATCATGTGTTAACCAAGAAGTAGGAGATCTTGATAAAGCCACTTTGTAGTCCAAATGGAATAGATTCACCTCATTGGACTATTAGCATCCTAATAAAAAATCTGCATATGATAATTACCAATTAAAATTCTAATCACATGATAGAATTGTTAAATGCAAAGATCTGAATCAAAGCAATATCGAAACGCATTAGTCATTTAATGTTGCTACTTTTCATCATTATTTTATCTTTATTTTATTCAAATGAAACGTTGTTGTACTCCGTGATATCGCTAATCAAGATGTAAATTCCATTCCTTTTTCTCAGACATCCTCTGGGAGGAACAACTCAATTAAGACTCAACTCTCGAGAGATGTTTGACGTCGGTGCTCACAAGACACATGGGAATTCCTTCTCAGACAGGATATCTGCTACAACCAAGGTTCACTTTATACGTCGTTCTAAACTTTTAATTCTGTACAGAATACTAAAAAGTCTTCCTATTTAACTAAATTAAAACCCATTTAACTCCCATATCTTTACAAAGATAGCTTTGCCAATATGAATGAGAAAAATAATGCAGTACTCTGCAGTCTGTAAAGTGGGTTTTGATTACATTAGGATATTCTAAATGATTTGAGCAAATCGGAATGCACTTTTCATAAACGTTAATATATTCCTTTAACGTAACAGCTCCGCTTCATTGTTGTTGTGTTTTTTTTATATTGTCGCACGCATTACATAAATGTTGGTCAGTAAGTGTTTAAAGGATTTCGTATTTTATTTTATAATACTAAAATTATTTGTTTGTTAAGATTTTCAACCGGCTTTTTTATAAAAAAAAGAAAAATCTTCATTATGAAGCTATATAGTTAGTATTCTTAAAGATTATAAACATTCTTTAAGAACTAACACTATAAAGTAATTCTTAAAGAATCTCTTTCAAAAACCAACTGTTCAGCAGATCCTTCATTATTGTTAGAATGACATCTTATTGAATGAGTTACTCAATTTAAATGAGTTTTAGATTTCCTGTCTGTCAATCTTAATTACAGAGTTCTGAGTCAGTTAAATCTGAGTAATAACATTTAAAATTCCACAATTTTTATACGTAATATGATTGTTATTAGTATTTTCATATTTAAAAAATATATATTATGTCGTTGGTTTGATTGCCAAACCAAGTAACTCCAATTTATGCACAAAAAAGGTTTTTTTATTTTTTTTATTTACCCTTTCCTCCTTTATTTAGCTAAACAAAAACAATTACATTTAACTCTTATTATATCCAATTAGGACCATTTTTGAGTTATGACTATGTATAAATTTCGTTTCAAACATATAATCGTGAGAATTTAAATTTTCCTTTAAAATTTTGTATTTGGTGATTACGAGGTTAGGTAGTTTAACCAAAGATATATAGGTTTTTAATTATTATTTGTTATTGTTAGATGGAACTCAGCCAACTAGCTTACAGAAATAAAAGCAGTAAACGGTAAACCTGAAGACTGATTTGATATTCGCTGAATGTTTTACTGATCAGATATATGTTTTTTTTTTTTAAGTAGGTAACTTTTTATTAAGGATAATTCGCTATGAACTCGATGCCTTATTTCCTGATACCTATTCAACTAGTCTTTCCACAAAAATAACTAATCAATTATAGATAAGAGGCTTGTTGCAAAAATGTCTTGCTTGCATTTTTTTTAACTAGTCTGATTCTGATAGTGTCGACTGATCATTATTTTTAATTGATTCATAACTAATCAATTAAATCCAATGTAGTTTACGATTATCATATAATTTAATTAATGTAGCAATCAGGATATCTCAGATGCATATGCTCCAAACCAATGAGAGAAACAATATATTTTTGAACCACCTCAACTCGAATAGTTTGAGTTAATGTGGTGATTACTAGTATTTGGCCTGCAAGATTATTACTTAATTAGATACATTTGTATTTGTACATGTACATGATCCATTACTTCAAACTTGAACTTCCGGAGAGACTGTGCCCGTCCACAATTTGCTGCCTACATTACTGAAACCTTACGGAATTCAATACTCAAATTTTAATACTGATATTAAGATCTAATATAGAATTTAAAAAAGAAAAAAAAAATTAAACACCCTCATGTTTTAAGCATCTGACCGAAAGAGCAAATGCCGTGCTATTCCACTAATTTTCAATACAATGTATATTTTTTTAATTTTTAATAAGGAGTTTAACATATAAGGGAAAATAATTTATATGTTCATCAACAGGTAGATGAATTAAACCGGTGCGAAGCGGTAAATAAAACAATCGTTCGAATTATATAATGAAAAATTAGTTCCATGTGTGTACTATTGCTTGAGACTAACGCCTGATGAAGTCACTGACTAGTAAACTTAGCTGATCAGAATATTGCGAGCTTGTTTACTTAAAGAATGGAGGAAAGAGAATTAATACTCAAATCAGGGAACATTGGCAACATTCCTTTCCACAACTATTTTAACATAAAAAACGAAGCTACATGTTAAAATAAAATAAAAATATATATCATATATGTCTTTGAGTACATATAATCTTATTAAAAATTGGTTAAAGTTTTATAAATTATTATAATAGTTTTAATAACAAATTATTAAAAATCTGGAGCGTGCTCGCAACACACAACTTTCACTTACCAACTTACTTAAATTAGAAATTTATGCGTTTTGTAAATTGCCACTTCTCAAATGAACAGAACGGCTTTAATTATGAACAATGGTCTGTCATTAAAGGCTTACTCAGCATGCGTGATCACAACGAATTTTATGAGTTGACTGAATATTTTTATATTTTTATCTCATATTTAGCCTCCAAATTTCCCTCCGTGGTTCTTTCATACCAGGTGCGAACACGTGTTCATATTAAAATTGCATAACTTCAGCCGATCTTCAGCTGATATTCTTTATTGTTATAAAAATCGTTATGATCTCGCTTTACATTGTTTTTTTAGGAAATCGACTGTTTCGTTAGAAAAATGAAATTCCCCGGGTGAAACTGGGATATACAGCTAGTTCTATATAAATACACCCTTTATATAAAACTATTATACAGAATTTAGGTCAGGCACTACACAACAAAATTTCATAAATAACATCTTTATTTATTTGTTCCAAGTCCCTTAAGACCGAATTTCTATTATATACATAGTGGGTTTTAGTGAAATTATATCGAAAACAAATTAAAATAAACAAATAACAATTATGAAATAAAGATAAAAAATCTGGCGCGTGCTCGCAACACACAACTTTTACTTACCAACTTACTAAGATTAGAAATTAATGCGTTTTGTTAATTGCCACTTCTCAAATGAACAGAACGGCTTTAATTATGAACAATGGTCTGTCATTAAAGGCGTACTCCGCATGCGTGGGCTCAACGAGTTTTATGAGTTGACTGAATATTTTTCTTTTTTTCTCCTCTTTATGTTTTCTTTATTTTTATCATATCTCATATTTAGCCATTTCTTATTTTTAGGCGTGACGAGAGACAGTTAATTTCTCCATGTAAACAAAAACAAAGGTACTTTATAAGAAAGATACAAACAAACAAAAAAGCCCCCTCAGAACACTTTAATAATGATAAAGCTTACCTGATATTAAAGAAAACCTAATTTTCATTAAACATGACGAATTTGATAAAAATCGTTAAAGCCGTTTTTGAGATAATCGAAAAAAAGGTAAAAATTGGAAAAAAAGTCATGAAACAAAGTGCCCCCTCAGTTGGACCAATGATGAAATATTGGCTTTCACATATTTGGTATATACATACATCAAATACCCAGTTTCTTCAAAATCGTTAAAGCCGTTTTTGAGTAAATAAAAAATTTGTACACGTGAAATTGGTACAAAATTTATTAAGTAAAGTCCCCCCTCCGGTTGATCAATTTTGAAGAAAATTTTTACAGTCGTATCTCGGGCATATACATACATCAAATACCCAGTTTGATCAAAATCGTTAAAACCGTGTTTGAGTAAATACAAAAAAAAACATGAAAATGATACAAAATTTATTTAGTAAAGTCCCCCCTCCGGTTGATCAATTTTGATGAAATTTTTACGGTCATATCTCGGGCATATTAATACATTAACTACCTAGTTTTATTAAAATCGTTAGACCCGTTCTTGAGAAAATCGAAAAAAACGTAAAAAGTTATTAAATAAAGTACCCCCTCCCTTTGACCAATTTTGATGAAATTTTCGTTGTCACATCCCGGGCATATACATACACTAAATACCCAATTTCAGGTTCGCACGGTTTATAGTTTTTGAACTAGTCTGTTCACACACACACACACACACACACAAACACACACACACACACACACACACACACACACACACACACACACACACACACACACACACACACACACACATAGACCATTTCGCGGGACTTAGTTATTTTGAATCAGGGGACCCCAAAACGTGTATTTCCGTTGAAAACCGGAAGTCGAAATTTTTCAGGATCGCAATACTTCCACTTACTATACATTTCATATATAGGTAAGAGAAAGTAAAAATAATTTCTGCCATGGGAAGGCGTATTCACTCATAATAAAATACCACAACGTCATTTATTCTTATTTCTTTCATTTTATATCCCAGGGATTCCCAAATATTTTCGGGTTCCGTCGCCATTTACATATCAAATTTTTTAAAGCGGCGCCCCATGTCAAATTTCAGAGCAAAACTTAGTTCACTAATGTTTTTTCTCATTCAGATACGCATTGAAAATTGCAAACATTAGATGTATAGATATATCTAATGTTTGCAATTTTATTTAATAAATAAATGAAACTCCTGTATCTAATTTATCGACTTGCAGCGAACAATTAAAGGCGAACACTATTTGTTTGCAATAATATAAAATACATTTCCGTTGTCTCAGTGACATCTATTTGAGATTGGACAGCCAACGGTTGTAGTTACTATCCGTTATTTTAATGCTCTAAATACGCAGTTAAAATCCGCATTTGATTTGGTTTGGTTAGTTTATAAATAAACTTGTATTTCAAATTCACAAATAATCCATTCTATGGACAAATTAAAATACTTAGTGGGATAGATGGGCTTGTTGTTCTCTACACATTTTACAAAGTAATAATATTATTAAAATAATATTTTGTATAGAAAAAGTTTTCCGGCGCCCGAGGAGAAAAGCCGTCACACATAGCTTGGGAAAAATTTCCTTGCATAGTCCGTGCATAGTATGTTAGAATCATTCATTTCTGCTCCAGTGTTATATAATAATGAAAAAAAAAAATAAGTTGGAGACCTATGAAATCCAGTAGAAAACATGTAAATAATTAAAATGAAAATTTCTTGTTTTCTTTATATTTTTATTTCTCTAAAGTTTTGAAAAATGTATGACTGTGTTAGAAGTTCAAATCTGTGTCAATTTAATTTTCAGTAATATGAATATTTTAAATTAGTAGTGCGATAAAACATAAAGAGTAAATAGTCTTATTATTTAGTAAAATTAAGTGCTCATAGGTTAACTATTTTACATCCGATTCCCTATTCAAAACATAATTATAAATACAAAAAGTACTCCCAGACAACAGGAGACACGTGAGTGTGAGACTCCCTCCTCCTCCCCCCCAAACTTGTTGCTGAATCCGCCCCTGAAGATAACAAGGGTTATCTCGATTTTTTGATGGAGGCCAGCAATTTTACTAAATCCGATTTCATTGAATATTCACTAAAGTATAGAATAAAGATTTACTAAAGCATAGCGTGATTTCAATGAAAATGAGAACGTAATACAAAGGTAAAGAAGAGGACACGTCTGGTAGGTAGATATCACAGACGGGTTTGACCAGTTAGTGCAAGTGGAGTAAATAACGTCTATACAACTGGCCATTGAGGATTCCCATGGTTGAGTGTCCTTCAATACTCATCTTCAACAGCACATTTTCCATCCTAAGCCCATTCGTTCCTTTGACGAACGAAGTACTTAAAAAAAAAAAGTCTTATTTTAAAATAAATTCCAATGCTATTTTACTTTTAAGGCTTCGTTAGGTGTCTAGCAGTTAACTCTTTTTCAGCCGGAGTACGAAGAAAGGATTTTGTGGCGTTACGTTACGCTATTCAGAAAAAGTACGCTAAGTATCGAGAAAGTTAATGTTAGTTGGCTTATATCGTCCGAAAATAGTAAAATTAGATACATTTGTTTTGTAAAATTCCGGATTGATTATTATTTATGTTCTTTTTTAATTTATTTAATTATTTGAAAACATGACTTCTGTCATAATTTATCTATTACTCGATAATGTGACAAACCTGGGAATAGACTACTCTTTGTATTGATAAATAAATTTGATTTCAATATTTTAATATGAAAAATAATATGTATGTACGACAAATAGAAGTAGATGCAGTTTATAATTATAAATTAATTGTTAAAGATATTGTAAATTAATTACTTGTTAAGGATATTGGTCAATAAATAAAATTGTGTTTATTTTCTATTTCCGTATTAAGTTAAAAATCAGATTGACTATTAAAATCTCCACAAATGAAGGAAGAATCGTACCCTTTCTTATATTCATTGAAAAAATAATGTGATTGCAAGCTAATTTAAGATCAGTTAATAGCATATTTATATTTTTGACTGGGAAGAAATATTAAATTATGGATGACAAAGAAGTTGTAAAATAATATTCCTAATTAAATATACACAATTATTATTTGGAATAAAAGTGGTTATCCGATTTAGGAATCTAGATCCACTGTTCCTCATTTCGGAAATCTTATTTCAAATTTGGGTCTGGAAGATTTAATGTCTCATTTTTATTGGCCTCCACCCCGAAATAGCTTCAGTTTTTTTTTCGAAGATTGAAGATAAGATACCGTGGTAAATTTGCCATTGTATCTAAACATTGTAAATTTGCCATTGTATATAAACATCTAAACAGCCAAAATTGTATTTTTAAATAGGTGCAAATATAAAAATGAGCTGAATGAATAGTAATAATTTATGCAGTTCACAAAAAGTATATTGGCCTCACCCAGACATCCGACCGTTGTACGAACTATGGGAAATAAATGCAAATAGAAAATAAAAAAAATAGTGGCACGTGTGAAGAGTCTGTTAAGCTACATTAGTAAAACAAGTTTCACAGCAAAACTAACGATTATAGCGAATGTTTACTAACTTATGTGGAGTTGAATCCAGTTGCACTAACACGGATCCAGGACATAACTGACACTAATCTCTGTAACCTGCAACCGCTTATTACCTCCAATTGTCAACATACGATAAGATTAGTTCCAGCGACAGTTTCATTCCAGTAGTGCACTGACTACAGCACTTCCAAGCTGGATCTCTTTCCTCATCAATGCAAAGTTGGTAAGTCGAACTGATACGTTAATTATTTCTAATTATCTATGATAATTGGTCAAAAAAAATATCCAACCTTTTTTTCCCTCTATAACTTTATATTACATGAGATAATAATATATTTAAATTTTCGAATATCTCTTTGTTATGTGATCTACACAATTAGAGTTGATCCACACCACAAAGTCATGGTTCGTTTTCGGTCCGAACTTGGTCTGATTAAATCTCATAGTGTTCAAAGTATTCTGACTCAGTTCACGTTATTATCTTGAACCTTCAGCTTTCAAATTCGGATGTACTTGGTTCGTAATTAAGTGTTTATAAGTTTTTAATCGATTGTAATATTTTGCGTCCGAAAAATGTCTTTGGAATTTTTAATTAAATAATTAGCTGTTATATCTCCTATTTTTGTTGAAGAGAATAGATATTACTATAAACAAAAGATGAAAATATGAAGTAAGGTGAAGAATTTGGATGAATCCAAGTTTATGGTGCATCCACACTATAAAGTCATGGTTCGTTTTCGGTCCGAACTTGGTCTGATTAAATCTCATAGTGTTCAAAGTATTCTGACTCAGTTCACGTTATTATCTTGAACCTTCAGCTTTCAAATTCGGATGTACTTGGTTCGTAATTAAGTGTTTATAAGTTTTTAATCGATTGTAATATTTTGCGTCCGAAAAATGTCTTTGGAATTTTTAATTAAATAATTAGCTGTTAAATCTCCTATTTTTGTTGAAGAGAATAGATATTACTATAAACAAAAGATGAAAATATGAAGTAAGGTGAAGAATTTGGATGAATCCAAGTTTATGGTGCATCCAAAATCAGTCATTTGAGAACCCAACAAAGACGATTCTCCTTTTAATTTATCTTTGGTCTCTTAGCAGGCTGGGACAATTAATCAAGAGAATTTATATACCTTATTAGTAAGGGATACATGTCGAACTTAAGTAGATACCTTTTTCTCGCTTTTCCGTAAATATGATTCAGTGCATGCCGGGTTTCTTTAACGAATTATTCAAACGCCTTCATGTCCATGGTTGAACGTTATCTCATTCCTCAATGCTCCATTTTATGCCATTAATCAAATAATTCATAAACATTTTTACATTCACATTAGGATTATGTCCGGATCAAGTTCAACCATTTTGATTCTTAACTCCAACTAAGCATTCTTTCAGTATTTCTGGTGCGTTTGAAAAGGAAATGGTCCAAAATATTAAAGTATTAGAATAGCCATAATATTGCTATTCTAATTGACCACCGTTTCTAACAAAGCATTTGAATTTAAGGGATATTTTTATTAAGAGATCTGCAGCTGTTGCGAGGCATTGACATAACTAGCCTGTGGTCCTCTGTCACTTCGTGGTTGGCAGCTTCTCCTATGTCTTATTCTTCTCATACTTGTAGAATTCCAAAAAAGAAAGCTCCAGTCTGATCTCTTTGGATTCTTGGTCGATTCATTAGTCAAGTAGTTGAAGCAAGTGCAAGCAAATCTCTGTAAATTCATCAAACAAAACTATGCGGCATTTTGAATAAAGCATTTTGAAATAATTACCTACTAGGATGCAATGATTGAAGTGAGGTGACCACTACTAATAGCATATATAATGAACGTGATTATACACAACCGTACTGGAACTAACGTAATCGCTTAGAAACTACTGATTTCACACACTTTGGCGATACTAATGGCAATTATTTCAATTGAGGTTCCGCATTTTGAGGGTCGGATTCGACGGACTTGGACGTATTACTCGGAATGAAATCTTATGAGATCTAAAAAGCAAAATCACGACAACCTATCTTAAAAAGCATAGTTACGTAATTTATATGATTATTGCGTTCAAGTCATACCATACAGCGAAACGAAAGATTTTTTTATTTTAGTTTTAATGTTTTTAATGATACGGATACTCAGTACTTACCATTTCTCTAATATTTAAGAAACAAATTAAAGAATATGGACACATTTGTCCAAAACGTCCACCGCAATGTAAAAATATAAATAAATATATTCTGTATACATTTATGTGTATTATTCTGTATATAAATATATTCTTTATGCTATAGCAGCGTAAGTCACGCTACTTTATAGCAATTCCTTGTACTTTATTGTCGAACTGTTCGTAGAGGGCGATAAAGTCGCATACAATAAATTATTATTTACACGTCTTTTATTTACATTTAAACCACCATAAATGCTATCTACCATAAATACAGATTTATTTATATTTATTTTATTTACAGGTCAAATACTAATTGCAAATCAAGGTATAAATGAACACGCATAACTAAAATGTTTTCAGACCTAACTTCTCCAATTAGGAGAAGGAGTTTTCCCCATGCTGTTTGTAATATATTTAATGATGTTTAGGAATTTCTCAAAATTCATTATTATTACAGCATATTATCTTGGTAGACTGCTTCTTTACTTCAATTTATTAAATTGATTAAATCCTGTTGCAGTCTCAGAATATATTTATTTATATTTTTACATTACGGTGGACGTTTTGGACAAATGTGTCCATATTCTTTACTAACCCTTTTTTCATGTAAATATTAAATGAATTCTTAGGCCAGTCCGAAACGTCCACCGCAATGTAAAAATATAAATAAATATATTCTGAGACTGCAACAAGATGCAATCAATTAAATATATTATTACATCCTCAAAAGTCCGAATTACAACTATTCAAAACTGTTTAAATAATACTTAGACTATAAGGAATAGAATGAACAAATCATTCAAACATTCTTATTTAAAGCGACTACTACATCGCTTTTTAAGTTTTTATTTTCACTTACCTATATATGAAATATATAGTAAGTGGAAGTATTGCGATCATGAAAAGTTTCCACTTCCGGTTTTAAACGGAAATACACGTTTTGGGGTCCCCTGAGTCGAAATAACCAAGTCCCGCGAAATGGTCTGTATGTGTGTGTGTGTGTGTGTGTGTGTGTGTGTGTGTGTGTGTGTGTGTGTGTGTGTGTGTGTGTGTGTGTCTGTCTGTGTGTGTGTGTGAACAGACTAGCTCAAAAACTATTAACCGTGAGAACCTGAAATTGGGTATTTAGTGTATGTATATGCACGCGATGTGACAGCAAAAATTTCATCAAAATTGGTCAAAGGGTGGGGGGTACTTTATTTAATAAATTTTTACGTTTTTTTTTCGATTTTCTCAAAAACGGCTCAAACGATTTTAATTAAACTAAGTATTTGATGTATTTATATGCCCGAGATATGACTGTAAAAATTTCATCAAAATTGATCAACCGGAGGGAGGACTTTACTTAATAAATTTTGTATCATTTTCATGTGTTTTTTTTTATTTACTCAAAAACGGCTTTAAAGATTTTGATCAAACTGGGTATTTGACGTATGTATATGCCAAAGATGTGACAGCCAACATTTCATCAAAATTGGTCAAACGGAGGGGGCACTTTATTTCATAAATTTTTTCCAATTTTTACCTTTTTTTCGATTATCTCAAAAACGGCTTTAATGATTTTGATCAAATTTGTCATGTTTAATGAGAATTAGGTGTTCAATAATATCAGGTACGTTTTATCAGTATTCAAATTTTCGGAGGGGGCTTAAATGGGGAAGGGGCCTTTTTTGTTTTCCTATAAAGTACCTTTGTTTTAGTTTATATTGAGAAATTAACTGTCTCTCATCACGCCTAAAAATAGGAAATGGCTAAATATGATATATGAAAAAAATCAAGTAAACAAATACAGGAGAAAAAAAGAAAAATATTCCGTCAACTCATACTCGTAAAACACCTTGAGCTCACGCACGCACCGTACGCCTTTAATGACAAACCAATGCGTTATAATAAAAGATGTTCTGTTCATTTAATGAGAATTATTTGTTTCATGGGAACTAAATGAAATATTCAACAAGTACATAGAGAATTATAAAATCAGACGACTTGGAGTATTATGCTTGCATTGCCGAATTATCACAAGTAAAAACTTTTATTTGATAATAAAAGAAATTAGTGTTTTTTTTTTTTGAGCAAATGAAAACTAAAATAGGAAATGAATGTGGAAACTTGCTTAACTTTGAGAAGTGGCAATTAACAAAACGCATTAATTTCTAATCTAAATAGGTAAGTGAAAGTTGTGTGTTGCGCGCACGCACCAGAATTTTAATTGTTGGGAACAACATTTTTTAATCTTTCCATAATTTTAAACATTTTATTTTCGAAGAAAAAAGATTGGTGTCGGCCTGGATTCGAACCCCGGTCTCTCGCGCAACTAGCGTGGTACGCTGCCATTGCACCTCCGAGATCGCATCCAAGACGAGTCAATCCACTCTCATCACTAATCTCCTCGTTTACCACCCGTATAAATAGAATAATATTGGTCTCTGTTTGTCGTTATTAAGAATATGTTTTAATAAAATGGACTGTTTAAAAGTGTAGAAACGTAAAGAATGATTTGGAAAAAAAAACTTGTTCATATTATTTAACAGAAATTATTTATTTCCATGGTAACTGAAAGAAGTTACTTGATATGAAAAATAGAGACTTGAAAAATTACACGTCTGGAGGTATAGTGTTTTGCATTTTCATCATGTCACGGTTAAATAAACGAAAATATAGTTCTTTAGTAAGAAAATGCGAAAAACGAACAAAAAAACAAAACACGATACTCAAATATTTAAAGCAGTATTTCAGCATTTTTCGAAAAATAAAAATTATGTTTTTATGCAACTACAAATTAAACTTATAAACTGACTATAATTAACTGCCACGTTTATTTTTAATGTATAAACTTAAAGTTAAACTTTTTGGTATTCCCTACAGTTAATAGAAGAAATAAGGTAAACATTTAACATGTATGTATACAAATATTATTATTGAACAAGGAACCCTAAGACTAATGACTTATTTATTTGCACATACATGTTGAAAACATCTTTACATATTAACACGTTCAGACCCCGTATGATACTATCCCATAGTGCGAGCCTCAAAAGCTTATAGTTTTCTCTAGTGCGGTACGGGGCCTATAGACCTCGTACGTGTCGTAACGTTAAGTGCATTACGGGGCCTATAGACCCTGTAATTATTTCAGACATAAAAATGTCCTACGAGCTGGACAATGTTTTTTATTTGATTAAAATTTGATTTTTCATTAGTCTATTAGTTACGGAAGCTACCACAATGACAGGATGTAGAAGCTAGTAATAGTTTGATATTTGTTGTTAATGAAGTTTATTCGTCATATTTACACCTCATTGCTGATTAACAATTCGGTTTCAAATGATTAAATTGTGTTAACTGAATTTTATATCTTCTTTACATTTTAATGACTTTCATTTATAAAATGATAAACCCATAAATTATTTAAATTTATCAAACATAATGATAATAAAGATTGAATTATGAAATATGGATACAAAATAAAAATTAAAGATATAGAATGACTGACTGACTTCAAAAAACAAAATAAAACTATTTTTTCGGTCTCAACATTTATAATAGGCAAAATAGAGTCGATACCTGAAGTAGATGGCTGATCTATAATATCTTCATCATTGCATGAATTGCCACTAATACTTTCTGAGTCACTAATCGATGACGGAACATATTCTTTATCACTGTAACTACTCACTGAATCTGTATCACTATCACTTGATAAAAGATTTTTCTGTGAAAATGCTAAATTAACTATTGGACTGTTCACGAAGAGAGCAGATTTAAAATTAATCATAATTAGCTTAAATTAATCGAAAATGATGCATAAACTCTTTCTGTTGTCACATTTAGAAAACCAATATAACATATCGAAAATATGTCATAAATAAGTGTTACATATTAACCTCGCGATTAAAGTGCTACACTTTTTATCGAAAATGCCTATAATAATGCCCATAATGCCTATGGGGGCTTAAAAATGCAAAATCCGCACCCTTAAATTAATCGATCTCCCGAAATCCATCAAAGCCAACTTACTTATCGTTCCAAACCTTCGATCTAATCATTGTCAAAACTTTGAATCTCCAAAAATATTTCCGTGTTTTTATTTAAGTCAGAATCGAAGAATCGGAATTACTATTCCACACGTCTCCGTGAAATTTCCCTCCATGTTTACTTTAATAGCCTATGTTTCGATCCTAATATGTGTGTCTTTATCAGGGGTAAAATGAAACAAATATGAAGTTCTATACGTATAGTGAAATTTAAAAATCCCTATACATAGCATATGAGATATATATACTTAATGATAGATCGCTGGACTCCAAACTGAACGAACGTTTTGACTCAGTAGTCGTGGAGTCAGCTCTTAGATTTGCCTATCTCAGAGCACTCCTCACCACTTTATTCGAATATAAACCATTTATAGGTATATCAGTACGCTAATTGTAGCCAGAATAATTAATAAGCGTTGGCAGTTTTAACAATGTCGGTCTATGATTACTCGAGAACTCTTTATAATGAAATAGTACAAAACAAACATATTTTCAAATAATAATTGTTTCTTAATTTTAGCCCATATTCTCTCGAATAGAAAGCAGGAAATTCTGGGAATTCAATATACTCTTATCTTACCATGAATATATTTCTGAACGATGGAATAAACATGTTTTACCGGTGGATATCAATAAAGTACTCAGTTCATATATATGTGAATAACAGCAGTAACATATCTAATTGATATATAATATCAGTACCACTTTTACAGTCTCTAGAATTTGGCCTTCAAAACATTCGCCAAGGTAATTTCACATCTTCAAACCAAATCCTTCTGATTTTAACACCCTGGCAGATGAGTAACTAACAGGAGAATCTCTTTGGATGGTTTTAACAAAATCGATAATTTCCCTGTTTCAATTAGATTATACGTGTGAATGTATTAAGAATAATCTTATTTATTTATTTTGTTAGTTAAAATTAACAGCTTTTTACAACAATTAGTTTATTTTATTTTTTATACAGTGGAAATGACCTTTTACCTTCTTAAATTAACTTCATTATAGATTTGGTGTTTTAGCTGCCTAACACCATAAATACATTCATTAAAACCATAATATTATTTTTGATTTGGTTCCTAGTAATTAATCAATTACACAATTCAACATAATATAACTAGTTGATATGGTTATGCAAGTTGTTATTGCAACGTAAGCTATGCGTAATTTTTTATCTAAGCATCTACAACGACTGTTCTACTATGCTTTGTTTGCTGGAGAAATTGGTAAGGATATGAAAGTCGATTGGAAGGAATAAGGAAATTGCCTTCCAGGGGAATAAAAGCGGGATCCGTCACGATATAACACTAAACGAAATACGCGAAGCGTTCTTCCGTATTTTTAATTCAACTTGTTAGGTAATTGTGGAATGGTCGACCACACATTTATAAACTCTTTCGAAGAAGTTCTCACTTACTCCAGAACTTACGTCAACGGCTTTTATGTCCTCACGCGGGTGGGTTATAGGAAATCTGTTGCATATTTTTGCTGTGTTCGCCTCATCCTTGGAATTGGGACAGTGAGTTCATCTCTGTAACGGCGAGTGATTGAACGGTTCCACGTGTGTCAGACCATTACTTGCCCATAAGCCCCCGACATTGCCGGCGCTCCAAGATCAAAGATTAATGGGCCACTTCTCTGAACTCGTTTCCGTCACTGCATTCCCTCTGATGTAACTGCTGATTCATTTGGAATTTCACCCTTTTTACTTAAATGAAGGAAACTTTTTCACATATAATTGCCTCTAATAATGTCCTACATGTGAGTTATCACATATCGTGAAATCGGAAACTTCGTTAAGAGAGATCTACCAAGAGATACAGACAGGCGCACAGCTTGACTACCGTTCTTTGGACATCAGTTCTTACCTTGTCAGCTAATATTTTTAAGGAAGTTTTTACTTTGAATTTAGGTCAACTGTTCGACTCCTGGGGAGGGGGGATAACTTGAATGCTTAGCATTCATCGGTGGGCAGTCATCCATCCGAGTACTAACCACATTCGACGTTGCTTAACTTTGTTGCCTACTTTGCAAGCGCCATTGTCTACTAGGTTATCCCGTCCCCTAATCTATTTGAGATATATAAAACAAAATCGCGTTAGTTACACCATTTATAAGTCAAGAACAAGTTCGTTTCCGCTCCAAGCAGAATTACTATTAAGCAATACATTTTTTGCCATTTTCTCGAAAACGAAACAAACGATTTTGAATAAACTCGTTATACAAATGTTAAGTTTAATGATTATTAATATCTGCAATGCGAATAATGTATCTCCACTATGCTTTATTTATTAAATAAAACAAGCATTAAACAGTCTCCTATAGTAAGTAGCAGTAAAATATTGATTTGATCTGTGAAAGAAATTGGTTTTTATTGTAATTGGCTGAGAGTAAAATTGATAAAATTTCGAAAAAATATTATCTGTCCTGTAGAAATTCTTCCTCGACCTCCATACTAGTTATTAATCGATGTCTTCTTTATTATCGATAGTATCATTGCATGTAGCCATGCTGAAAATTCTTATTGTATTATTATGAAGGGATGGAAGGTAAACAAGAAATTGATTCTGGGGTCGCTAACGAATTAATGTAATGCTGCGTCATCGACTCTAATTGAGCCAGATCACAAACTCATTATGTGATGACCAATAGACGTCCCATTGTCTAATCGGACCGCCCCAGTATATGAAGCAAGTGGTAATTGATATGTGACAACTAGACGTATATGCTTTACCATTTTATCACGAGCGTTGATACCCGCTGTTTTCTCAGAAACCATCAACTCTGGAACGTATATTGCATGGATCGGTTGCCTGTAATCTTACTAACTACGATTTTTTATAATTCGGACCACGTTATATAATTATATATATATATATATATATATATATATATATATATATATATATGTCATATATATTTAGATCGGATATTATATATGAATCTTACATCCTATATCGGTCTTACATATGATATTCAAACTTTTCAAAATTACATCAAAATTGTGATAAAGACATCATATGATGGATGCACACATGAAAATGCAAATATTAAAAAGAAAAATAACTATATGTCATTTATTTATCTATTTTACAACATTGTATTTGTAGGTTTAACAAAGAAGTTACAGGATGCAAGCAAGAGGTAGCCAACCAACCTATACCCCATACCGACACTTTTCTGACCAGAAATATCCCAAATCACCCGAAAATCCATCTCAGTCCTCAAGCAGTTTCAAAGATTCCGAGATTCTCTTCAACAAAGTATCTGCCGTCTTTTATTTTTCTCGCTTATTCTTATGGTGGCCTATCTGGTGAGAAAGGGACGAGACATCTGGAATTCCTTACCCAAGCCCGTCTGTCAAGCTTCCTCCCTAGCTTCATTGAAACGCCTTCTATTTCTCCATCTCCTGAACTATCAATCTTCAGAATGAATGTAAGGCTCACAATTTATTTAGTTTTTTTTCATATATTTCTATATTAATTTTATTTTTATATGTGCACTTACTGAATGTTGAACTCAATTACTGATAAAGTTTGTCAGTAGATTATAATACAGCCAGACAAATACTGCCATAGTAACTGTCATTTATGTTATTCTTAGTAGACTAATTGTCATTGAATAAAGTAAAAATTTTCAATTCATTTCATTCTCACCCTATCTAAGTTTCTTCCTGGCGGATATTTCACATCTCTTGACCAGATTCAAAATGTAAGATAGCTACCTCCGCCGACTCTACCGAGTATAATAGAATCCAATAGTGAAAAAACTTTTCTTATACCATGCCATATCGCAACCTACTTTGGCCAATACACATGATATAGGACATTTATGAGAGGTACATGGATGATATAGACATACAGTGGACAGATAAATAGGTGAGTTTCAAGGTATTTGATCTTATCAGTCCAAACTTTTCAACTTGCAATCCATATTAATGAAGTAGGTATCAAGTATCAGATAATAGAAGCCTGACATCATGTCCTCCATACCCCGCATAATTCAGATTATACGCCATCGTAATTCTCCAACTTTCATTAGAACCCTATTCATCATCCACATCCTTTAGTGTAATGGTTTTCATTGTGAACGAGACATTCCTTTTGTCTTCAGCCATTTACAGTCTAAATTTCGGGAATGCCCCACTCAGTCCCATAACCCTTCACGAAGCTTAAAACTAGAGTTCCCAAAAATTTGTAGTAAATACTTAAAATAGAATCATGGTCATGGCCTACTTTGCTCAACAAACTCAACTAAAGTTATGTGCATTTTTTTAGTGCCTTCTCTGCCGAAGCGTTGTGACTGTCTAAGATCCTGATTTTGCTTCTATACGTGAATGATAAAACTATGCTCGGTGTACTTCAATCTATGTTTAAATATTATCACAGTCTTATGGTTCGATATTTTATTTTATTTTAGGTTTAATTTAGCCCAGATTGGTCTGCAAAAACTAAGGTAAAAATTTGTAATATTTGACAATAGAAAAATATATATAAATATGTTTCTTACAATCATTATATAATTATTATATCGAGCCAAAACTTAGATAATCATCACAATAGAAAAACTGTGAAAACTTAAAAACGAAGTACACATAAAGTATTTATTAATATAAATACTTTCCTTATACCATGCCATATCGCAACCCACTTTGGCCAATACACCTGATATGGAACATTTATTTGACAAAAGTCAAAGTGCAACGTTAGAAAGAATGTGATCCATTTTTTTTCTTAACCTAGGGCTTCTGAAGCGAAGAAAGCCGAACTTGATTCCAATGGGGAGAACTAGACAAATGCTTTCATTGCGAATGATGGCTTTCGGACCCTGACCGTAACGTGACAGGTTATAAGTCACGCTATTTACGGGGATGGACCAATACCGTTATCGTGTTTCAGTGACACTGGCGATACCAGGAGAACTGCACTCTCCTCCAGAACACAGGACAGTGGTACTAAACTTTTTGCCCTACCGGTATCTATGCTACCATACGAAACATGAAAAAAATACAAATGTAATATATGCTTCCATAAAAGTATAAATATGGGAACAATGATGATGAATCACATATGATAACAAAAACGTCCTATCTATCAAACGGTTGTTATGTTTTTCAAAAGGCAAAATTTGTTATATATATATATATATATATATATATATATATATTTTTTTTTTTTTTTTTATTATTATGAAAGTGAGTATCTGCGTGAATGTCCTGGTTTGAAGTTTTGTGGGTTGAATTTTTGGGACACCGTTAAGTGGCATATTTTCGCATTTGTTTTTTCATATGGGATTCATATTTTTTTATTCCTGATGATGCTTGGATTGGAGAAATGTTCATAGGTTAGCAGTTGGTTACATAAATATTAGACATTTCAAATTTTATCTTAATATTCTTTTTCAAATAAAGCAGTCCCATTTTAGTAAGAAACAATAGATATTGAAAGTAAAATAAAATCTAGTCCTATGGTAAAAACGTCCATTTATTTGTTTATTCAATAATTCTTTGGCCGTCCTTGGTCTTGTTAGAGCTGTATAGCTACAAATAAATGTTAACAAACGATTTCATAATGAAGTAATTTAAATCGATAATTTAAAATCATCCAATAATTAAAATTATGGGATCTCGGATTTTTTTTCACTCCTTCCATGTTTCATAATCATTGATTATGTTAGTAATATGTCTGATATCAAAATTCTTACACAAGATATTAATTTCAAACAATTATGAACCAAATACGATTAAGCATAAGCGAAACAGTTTCCTTGAGAAAAGAAATTATTAAACACAAAACAAATAAATAAAATAATGCGAGTACTGATACCTGACCAACTACGAGGTTGATTTGACCAGGAATAAAATCCAATCGCTAATTTTTCGGTAAAAAGTGCTATACCCCAACGGTAACACGCTGAAAAAATTCAACCTCTGTTTCGATCCAAGCCTGATAGAACTGAAGATAAATATTATCTGTAGCCGGGATCCGAACCTAACCACAAGCCATCCGGGTACTCCCCTTCTTCCAGAACTAAATATAGACCATGATTAGAATCTTCAATGAGAGTTACCCTACTACTAGGGATCTACCGCACATAGGCAGTTAGAGTTGACCTATGATTTCGAAACAATTTATAATTCCACCAATAACTGTGAGAAGAACTGAAATAATGATATGGTCGATAGCTATCCATGCGAATCTAATCGAAATATAATAATAATATACTTTTTTGCATTCGGGGCAAATCCACAGACAAACAGAGTATATACTTAATACTTATCGATAATAAATTTTATAAACATATAAATACAATGTACCATAATACAGTACATTATAATAGATCATTAACCAAAACATATCAGACTATAAATATCAGACAAAAACAATAAGTCACAATAATAGGCACAGGCAAAGAATAAAAAGTATATATTAAATTCATATATGATTTCAAAATAGGAAATATAAAAACATTGAAATATGAGTACGTAGGTTCGATACAATTGAGAAAAATAATCATAATTCGGCGATTCCGCATCTGACAATAAATTCTGATCCAGCTTCCTCGGAAGCTTATAACTTAGATATGATCTATACAACGATGGAAAAATCGATAGCTATGGCAAACTAGTGATTGGCATGCACCAATTAACACCAAAAATTATGAATCAACATCTTCAAGTCATCTATATAAATAAAGATGAAATTCTGTTTGTTTGTTTGTTTGTTCTTTATAGAAATCCATACCGTTTGTCCTAAATTCTCCAAATTTCCCTCCGTGGTTCTTTCATACCAGGTGCGAACACGTGTTCATATTAAAATTGCATAACTTCAGCCGATCTTCAGCTGATATTCTTTATTGTTATAAAAATCGTTATGATCTCGCTTTACATTGTTTTTTTAGGAAATCGACTGTTTCATTAGAAAAATGAAATTCCCCGGGTGAAATTGGGATATACAGCTAGTTCTATATAAATACACCCTTTATATAAAACTATTATACAGAATTTAGGTCAGGCACTACACAACAAAATTTCATAAATAACATCTTTATTTATTTGTTCCAAGTCCCTTAAGACCGAATTTCCATTATATACACAGTGGGTTTTAGTGAAATTATATCGAAAACAAATTAAAATAAACAAATAACAATTATGAAATAAAGATAAAAAATCTGGTGCGTGCGCGCAACACACAACTTTCACTTACCAACTTACTTAGATTAGACATTAATGCGTTTTGTTGATTGCCACTTCTCAAATTAACAGAACGGCTTTAATTATGAACAATGGTCTGTCATTAAAGGCGTACTCCGCATGCGTGGGCTCAACGAGTTTTATGAGTTGACTGAATATTTTATTTTTTTTCTCCTCTTTTTGTTTTCTTTATTTTTATCATATCTCATATTTAGCCATTTCGTATTCTTAGGCGTAACGAGAGACAGTTAATTTCTCCATATAAACAAAAACAAAGGTACTTTAAAGGAAACAAACTAACAAAAAAGGCCCCCCCCCCAAAAAAAAATTCCCCTCAGAACATTTTAATAATGATAAAGCTTACATTATATTAAAGAACACCTAATTTTCATTTAACATGACGAATTTGATAAAAATCGTTAAAGCTGTTTTTGAGATCATCGAAAAAAAGGTAAAAATTGGAAAATAAATTATGAAATAAAGTGCCCGCTCCGTTTGACCAATTTTGATGAAATGTTGGCTACCACATCTTTGGCATATACTTACATCAAATACCCAGTTTGATCAAAATCGTTAAAGCCTTTTTTGAGTAAATAAAAAAAACACGTGAAAATGATAACAAAATTTATTAAGTAAAGTCCCCCCTCTGGTTGATCAATTTTGATGTAATGTTAGCTATCGCATCCTTGGCATATACATACATCAAATACCCAGTTTGATTCAAATCTTTAAAACCGTTTTTGAGTAAATAAAAAAAAACACGAGAAAATGATACAAAATTTATTAAGTAAAGTCCCGCCTCCGGTTGATCAATTTTGATGAAATTTTTACAGTCATATCTCGGGCATATATATAGATCAAATACTCAGTTTAATCAAAATCGTTTGAGCAGTTTTTGAGAAAATCGAAAAAAACCTAGAAAGTTATTAAATAAAGTACCCCCTCCCTTTGAGCAATATTGATGAAATTTTTGCTGTCACATCGCGGGAATATACATACACTAAATACCCAATTTCAGGTTCGCACGGTTTATAGTTTTTGAGCTAGTCTGTTCACACACACACACACACACACACACACACACACACACACACACACACACACACACACACACACACACACACACACACACACACACACACACACACACACACACACACACACACACTCACAGACCATTTCGCGGGACTTGTTTAATTGGACTCAGGGGACCCCAAAACGTGTATTTCCGTTGAAAACCGGAAGTAGAAATTTTTCACGATCGCAATACTTCCACTTACTATATATTTCATATATAGGTAAGTGAAAGTAAAAATAAGGTAACTAGTATTGTTAAAAAAATAATTAAATTAAAATAAATTGAAGATAATTAATAGCAATATCACATACCAAAGCAACATTTTGAGTTCTTTTCAAGTAAGTCACTCTTTTTGTTCAATATGAAACAGTAACTGAATAATTATTGAATTGGAAAAGGCATCACTAACTTGAAAAGAACTTTTTAAAAAGAAATTAGAATTTCTTATTAATCACATCCATTAAAAACTACCAGTTTAAGCGGTTTTATTAACCAGCCTCATACAGTGGGCAAAAGATGACCCACTTTAACGAAAAAATCCTTATTTAATAAAAAGTAAATACACATTAGTTGAAATAAGAGTTTCAACTGAATTAGATGAGTAAAAAAAAAAAAAAAAAAGTTGTAGGGATTCCTGTCTTCTTGAAGGATCCGTGTTTTCTTCAGCGGAAAAAAAAAGTCATACTGAATTATCACAACAAACATTTATATTTCTTCCTCGTTTCGAACGGTGGTTTTCATTTCAATTATTGTTGATTAATTATTTTTAATAGAATTTCTTTGAAAAATTCCTTTTAAAATGCTAATTTTAAATAAGGTGATTAATAATACTGAACAGTCCATTGAATTTAAGATTATAATTTTATGTCTTGCCCAAATTATTTTAAATTAAAAAAAAATCAGCAAATATTTTTTCTTAATCTACTAGGCATTGTCAAGCATTTGTTTGAATATTTTCCCAGCAGCCTAACTACTAAAAGGTACACTATTTCAGGAAATCCACCATGCATGGCGGGACACCAAACGTTTAGTCGGGCGCTTGTTCCATGCCACAACTGCTCCCAGAAAATTGGTTAAAAAATTAATCTTTAAGGAAAAAGTAAATTTATAAGTATAACTTACTAAAAAATTGTTAATTTTAACTAAATAATTAGTTCATTTATGAAAAACATACATTCTTTAACTCAAAAAGTACCATTTTAAATAACTTAATGATGTTCTCGTTTGATTCAACACAATAAATGCATACTGCTTTATCTCTGCGTATCTTGATCTTAAGGGGGACCATCGCCAGTACTACAGTAAAGGTCAAAAGAAGCTATTTTTTAAGGTAAAGCGTTATATATATCGTTACCATCAACAAGACATTGTTTTCACTTTAATGATTTAGTATTGGAGATGATCGCCATTTAAAATGAAGATGCGCAGAGACCGGATCCCTAATGTGCATTACCGATCATGAAATAAGTTTTTCATAAGAATTGAATCAGCTTCGGCAGTTGGGCTCAGCCTGGCGGAGAAGCAAACAAGCGTAACTGATTCCTATCAGCAAAATTTACAACCTTTGTTGTTGCTTATTTTTTTAATTTGGTTCAGGAGAACTGGTGAAGGACGTCTCGTCGAGAGGAGCCGCCGCGGTCTCGAAAAGAGTATTCCATGAAATTCATTCCACGGAAGAAGTGGATGAGCGAAGGTTGATCCCAGGCAGTGACCTTACCCTTACACTATGTACCACCAGGGGTCAACGGCCATGGGCTACTTGTTCAGCAACTTCTTCTGTTATATCAGCTTTCCGAGGAGTTGTATCTATGATGGATTGCTTGCAAGTATCACCCATCAGGATTAAAGGAGTCAAGCTCCAGAAAGCTTTGATTGAATGCAATTCAGTATTTGAAACAATGCTTTCCAAATTTTCATATTGAAATTTCGAAAAGTTGTCTACTTCTATGAATGTTAAAGACGAAAATATCTTATAAATATCATTGAGCTTGAAAGATGATCCAATCTCCACATTGTAACTTATTAAAAAAACATTATAACGTAAAATGATTTTCTCTATTCCATCTCTCAGATTTTATAATTATTCGATATAAATTTCATCATAAAAAATCAATGTAATTTCTGCGTCAGAACCTTCCTTTGAGCTTTTAACTTTTTAACGTATTAATTCTTTGTTCTTTTTTTTTCCTTTTCGTTGTGACATGTTACGCGACATTTATAACCTTGGTTATAATTAAGACAGATTAAACTTATTTTTTCAGATAAATTAACCATGTAACTAGGCTATTTTTTCTTTCGATTCAGATATGCTCCACTCTTATTAAAAAAAAAATGCATGACATTTTAAAATGAAAAAAAGTGGTGCTCGGTGCACATAACTCACAGCTCTCAGTTTCCGCCCGTATTTTTATTTTCTTTAAAAGTAATTTCTTTATTTAAAAAAAAAATTATCTTTCATCTGATAGAGATCATTTTTAACTATTCCCAGTATATTTATGACGTTCAGATAAATAGCTATGATAAAAAATAATCGTTATCATGTAATATTTCTTAAGAAAAAAAAAAAGGTATGTTATGAGGAAGGCTCTGCAATTAAAATCTGTCTATCCAAATATTTGAGAAGTATGACATAATATTTACGTTGTAATGCGAAAATTATAATTCGACGAGTAAACAGATAAAATAGACTGGAAAATTATAAACATTAATAAATCTGAGTTAACACTTTAACTCTAGCATAAATAAATCAATTTTCGGAAATAAGATTATTATACTCAATTAACCTAAAGTGTATATTTGAAAAGCTGCAATGTTTTGAAAAAATTGATATCTAACCAATTAAGTTTAAGACGGCAACGAATGGTGTCTTTTTTAATAGTAATTAATTAAACAATATAAAATATAAACATTAATTGGATCCACTGAAAACTTATAAATGTCCAAATTTTCTTGTTAATGTTGGGACAAGCTTGGAGTTCTACCTCTGTGTTTATATAATAGACCGAGACACCGTGAGAAAATATCGACATTATCTGTGAAAATTCTGCCAGAGTTTTTGTTAAATCCTTATAGTATTGATATTAATAAAATACGTCTGCCATTCGGATTACGTTACTTGTGTAAACGGCAGCCCCTGAAATTGAAGATTTTGGCTATCTTTCAGTTTTTTCTTATACCTCGAAAACAATTCATCGCGAAGAAAAAATTATAAGAACTCATATAATGTACAAATATAGAAGAGCATAAAATTTCGTGTTGAATCAGTTACTTTATGTTAAGCTCGGTTAAGCCGATTCGCAAAAACCGATTATAAAATATCAACGATTACATTTGTAGATGGAAAATGAATTACGCTTATATTACCTTCCCTACAACTCCGAAAGGGCTACTCCAAAGTATGTTTATTTCTTATAATTTTTCATTTGAGACTATTTTGTTCACTGTAGTGTTCTTTATTTATTTTTTTTTTTTTTTATAACTTTGTACATAGTTATCTCAACTTTATTTATTTACTGGATTTTATTATAATTTTTTTTTTTTAGATAAGTTGGTTATAAGTAAGACTATATCCCAAAATAAACTTACTCATTTTATAGTATTATAAATACAATTTTTACTCATTGTTTACTTTAGAAGGGTATTTAATAAATGTTTTATTTTATAACTATTTATTTGGTACCTTATGTAATGAAAGGATAAGGCGATTTTTTTCTAGCAAAAAGAATTTATTATTATTATAGAAATTTTCGCACTTTTAGAATTGATATTTAAAATTCTGGAAATCAAAATAAAGTTAACATTTTGTTCTTCAGTTCCATAAAATGAATAAAATCTATTCAGTCAGGGAAAAGTGTTTTAAAAGCGCGACTTCTAGGTATCTAGGCTTCTCTTCTATGAATGGCTACTTCCTCAGCCAGGTTTCCTTGATACTAACGTCGCATCAATTATCAATTTCAGTCAAATGAAGGGTAGGACAATATTTTCCCGGGGACTGTTGTTGAAAAACGTGACTCAGAGATCAGACCCTGGTCAGCTATTTCCACCGACACGTGGGTACGTTTTTAGGATATAATCAAGTCATTATACTCCCGAGTATCAATCATGCTTAGTTTCTGGAAGTAATGTGAATGAGTCAAGGAAAAGTCTAGAGCATTACCTAATATAACAAAACTACTATGGAAACCTTATATATATATATTTAAAAACTAATATTAACCATTAATAAATATGTACCAATACAAAAATAAAAAAGTTTTAAAAATGTGGAATTACTCTTTCTATCTCTTGTACTCAAAAGATTAGAAATTTATAAAATAAAATAGAAAATATACTTTATTCTGGGACGAAGTCCCTTAAGAATTACATGGTCAACAAAAAAGATAAAATTAAACAGACCAATTAATGGAAGTTATAAAGGAGAATTAAATTTGATATGTACCTACATAAAAAGTTAAATAAATCCAATTAAATTTTTCTAAAAATTGATTGTTTACAAAATGGTGAATAATATATCCATTATTCAATTAAATAAAATTGACTTTTGAATTTTTTAGAAATTAGAAATACCTATATGGAATGGCACATTTGGAATAGGAAGTAATTTAAAAATTTGAAATAACAGGAAATAATTTTTAAATATTTTATTTTAATGCTTTATATTTTAATGTTTTATATTTAATGTCTTATATTTTAATGTTTTATATTTAATGTTTTTTATTTTAATGTTTTTTTTTTAAATGTTTTATTTTTAAAACCCTACTTTACTTCCATTTCTTATTTATTTTTTATCCGTCTTTCCGTGAAACGGTCAGAAACGAGATGATTATCTAATACCATTGGGAAACTTATTGATGCCTCATGTTTTTCATCATTAAAAACTATATGTTGTTTGTTTGGTTTAACGTTCCTTTATGCTACTTACTAATCGGATGATGCTATAGTGGGAGTCCTACATTTTGTCTATCCAGGTATAATTAGTATAGAGATTTTTAACGAATACTGATATCGCACAGACTCGGGACCTCCATTTTACATTCCATCCGGAATAGCCAAGAATTTTCATATGCTGATAACTATATGTTGATTCAACTAGTTGAGAAGTTATGAATTTTTGCAAAAAAAGTGCGTAACTCCTCTTATTATCATAGACTTAATATTAGTTCTTTTACAAACTAGATAGTCATTCTTAATGAAAATTTAGTGCACTTTTAAATGGCAAAAGCAAAAAAAAATTATATCTATTTATATAAAATCTGTTGGAGATTTTATATAAATAGACAACTACTAATTTAAAAATCACAAAAACCACGATTAATGGAAAAGAGGCTCCATGCGTTTATAGGAACTTTTTGGTAGGACATTGGATGTGGAATTGTTGGTTATTTTTTTCCCTCTATTTATTTGGGACAGCCTGTATCCTACAATATACCAATTCAGCAATTTTATTTTAAAATTATCGTTTTTGTTTTGAAAAATTTATAGATTTATGATTTTATTTATTGATTTTATGTTGACTTAACACTTTTTTCTTGCCCTTATGGTACCTGAAACAGCCTCCTTAAGGTCTGCTTATCCAGGGCTACTGCTTACTAGTTTACTTTATGCAGCTCTGCAACGTTTTTTTAAATTTTATCTGTCTGGATAATGCTTTTTTTTATCAAGGATGTCTTTACGTTTTGATGTTTTCTTCAATATAATTCTTCCGCAAGGCTATCTCCCTTCCCACCCATGTCCTGTCAATGCTTTCCTTTATTTTTTCAACTTCGTGGTCTTCCATTGTCTCTATCACCTTCTGCCTCCACATAACCGTGTATGACTATAAATAAAGGAAGTTTTAGCAAAATGTCATAACTTTTTATTTTTGTTTTGTATAAGGTACAAACGCAATAATCCTGTCTCAAGTTATGTTTAAGCAATTTAAGTACAGAGGAAGCACTCGATAACAGAAGCGATTTGAAATAAAAACCATTCAGACGGATAATGTATTCAAGGGGTTCTTTTTATGCGCTGCCATAACCTTTTGTAGAAACTTGTTTTGTCTGGCTCCGAATATTTCAAGTACCTGAGGGCACCATATACAGAGCCTCGTTCAGACCTGAGAGTACACTGATAATGAAGCGATATCGTTTCGAAGCTAAAGGTTTATGTTGTACTCCATTTTACATGTTGTACTCAAGTGCGAAACACCATTAGATGTTGCCTGGGGCCCATTATCACGATGGGATGTACACATATAAATTTGTTCAGATTAACTTCAAGAACACATAAATTGAATATGAATTCAATAGGGATTCCTTAAATGCCATGATATAAACAAATAATCTATAGATGTTTAACATATCGTTTTTTTTACATATGCAATTTTTAACATTTGCTTTTGCAAATCATTCATAAATATGAATTACAAAACATTTAATCTTAAACCCATCCATAAGAAATAAGGAGAGAATTAGAAAAGTAATAGAGATTTGCTTAACCTTTAATGAAACGTTACTACTACGTTATTACATCCTCCCCATCAATAGGCAGTAGAACCAAATGTGGATATTATATTTCGTGAATCACCCAGTTACGAATTATTGCATAAATAAGTACCCCAGATAATATGACGTAATTATAAACATGATTTAAATGAACAAAAAAACCAACAAACAAGTTACATGGCAGAGGGGAGAACCTGCGATCTTAATAATTTAAAAAAGTAATTTGTCAATATTTTTTTAACTATCTAATTGTTATTTTGCGAATATATTGTGTTTCATATAAAAGTATTTATAAATTGTACGTTTTCTCCTTCAAGTGTCATAAGTATTTTATGACTAAACATTTTTTTTAAAATATTTTATTTTCCTTTTTCATCGACGTTTTGGGGTGCACCAACCCATATTCACGATTCATTTATTTACTCCTATCCAATATATCTAATTTTTTTTCCTATTACATTACTTTTCCATCCATAAGTATGCGGTATTTTCTTATTAAAACATATGTAAATTCGTTATTTTCTCACATTTTTAACACAAGAAATGGAGTCCCTTATTTCTCTCCATTCTTAGTCAAAACAAGTTTACAATCCATTTCTGGCGTTAAAAAAGTAACGAAATAATAAATTAACAGACATTTTGACAAGAACAGACAACGGATTTATAAATTATTGGAATAGAATATTGGAATAAAAAGGAATTTAAAAGGAGAAAAAATAAATTTATTTATAGGATTAATTACATGAATACTAGTAGTAGGGGTAGAATGCTCCAAAACGTCGATGAAAAAGGAGAAGAAGATATATATACATTAAGGATTTATACCTTTTTCGTTTAAAAAATATAAATTGTAATAAAAATAAACTACCAAGTATAGCATTATCGACTTTCCTATATTTTAACTCACCCGGTCCCCAATATTGAATCTGCGAACACCCTTGCACAATTACGTGTGGAATGCAACATTCACATTCGCATGTTTAATACTCTTGTAAGCTCACCACTTCAAAAATATAGGTAGGTACATTTGTACTGATACACCCGATAGTTCATATACTTTCATCTCATCTCACTTATTCGAAACTTGTATCCACTAATGAGACAAAAATATGATATCCATTCAAATCATCGAGAGTAAGTTTATGGATTATTTAAGTATAGTCCTTAAAGTATATTTACCCTTACTCTCACATTAATAAAAATGGTAAAGAAAATATTAGGATTTAAAAAATCACGAACAGGTCATTATCTTGTATCCCAAAACTGTTTCAACATCATTACATATTTATCTAAAATAAAATTACCTTCTTCTTCTTCTTCTTTTGGCGCACAACCCATTTCTAGGTCCCGGCCTCCTGTATCAGCCTCCTCCAGTTCTCCCGGTCTTGTGCAGCAACCAACCAGTTCCGAACGCCAAGCATGGTCCTAGCATCATGTGCGACTCCATCCCTTCAACGGAGCTTGGGTCTTCCTCGTCTTCTGATCCCATGGGCCAGACCCCCCTACCGTGCACCCCCCCCCCCACATCCATATAAATTGCATATCGTTGTGCTCCTTATGATAAAAGATTAAGAAAAAGCCAATGTTCCCAGAAAAAAAGTGGCCGCACTAACCCAAGATGGCGTTCAAACATGGCGTAATGACGAATTTGATTTTAGTTAGTTTTTTTATTACTGACATTCACCATTATGCTTAATTTCGCCATAACTGGTCTTTTATTAAAGCTAGATAGTTCTAGGTTCAGAATACCTTTAAAGTCAATTAAAGTCAAGTCTCTTGCGTAAAAGTTAATATTCCAAGTTAATTTGTGATTAAACGGCCATCGTTAACGAAAAACGCCCTAAAATGAAACATCTAGAGCAATTATTCTACTTTAAAAATCGGTCGTCAAATTTCAAAATATATCAACTAGTTTTATAGAAAACGGACCTTAGCGGCGAAAAGGCGCCAGTGACTCGGGCGCATCTAGTCCTCTGCCACATCGTTCAGTTCTCATACATCATATAATTACAGCGGGTTTAGGATATTATTTTGAATGTATAATCGAGCCTATGTAACTGCAAGTTTTTAATTGAGAGAAATAATTAATATAACCTTTATATATATATATATATATATATATATATATATATATATATATAAATCTGAGAAATAAAGAATATAAATATGATAAATAATAATGAATTAGTCGCAGATTGCACATTATCTAAACCTCACTTATATTGACATAAACCGGTTATCTTGAAATGAAATAATAATGTTCTCATAGTAGTAGTTGGGTTACAGACACTGGCTTCAGATCATTCGTGAAATTTGAAATAAATGCATTTTTGCTAAGTATTGATTATTTACAGATTTAAAAATAATCAAAATAAAAAAGATAAATAAAAAGTTCTGTTTGTTCGTTGATATCTAGAAATTATTCATGATACAATTTAGAAAGTATATACCTAATACAATTTAATAGCTCACAACAATTAATGAATTAACAGTTGTAACGATGTATATATTAGAGTTGGGCAGTAGTTAACTATTTCCAGTAGTTAACTACATTTTTAACTACTAACTACTAGTTAAGTAGTTGCACGGAGCAACTACTAACTAGTAGTTGGTAGTTAGAAATGTACAACTACTTTTTTCAACTACAGTAAAAGTAGTTAGAATTTTTAACTACTAACTACTAGTTACAAGAAGTAGTTAAAATGTTTAACTACCAACTACTAGTTGGTAGTTAAAAAGTTATTAACTACAATGGTAGACATTTTAACTACTTTTGGAAGGTTTGTTCTAAAAACCAGTCCTGAACTAATTTTCATGCTCTCATTTCTTTTTATTTACAATTTAATTGTTTGGTTTTCTCCTTCGATGGGCTCTTATTCCGTAACCAACCAAATAAACATAGAATCGAAGGATTGAGGGGGGGGGGGCATGACAGCTAGTCCAGGACTGCTTGTTGGATCAAGCGCACTAGAAAATAGTTTGAATTTCGATTTCGTTCACATGGGGGTCCAATATTATGTTATTGGGGCCGGTTTTTTTGAAAAAGATATATCCATTTTGTATTTTAGTGGGGGTTGGGGGTGCATTGGAAAATAGTTAGATTTTCCGATTTCTTTCACACGGGGGTCCAATTTTATGTTATCGGGGACAGTGTTTTTGACAAAAATATTCATTTTGTATTTTAGTGGTGAGGGGGGGGGGACACTAAAAAATAGTTGGAATTTCGTTTTTCTTTCACTCGGGGATCCAATATTATGTTATCATGGAAGGGGTTTTTGAAAAGAATATTCATTTATAGTATTTTAGGAGTCTGGCTCTGCTGCTGAAGTATAAAGATCGCTCTCTGTGTACTTTGTGAAAATAGTGGTTTTTTTCCATCCAATTGATTTGAAAGTTCTCATAGTTGTTAGTTACCATACCAATAACCGAGCTGTGAAGTTTAAAGTGAATATATCTAGTGGTTCTCCTGTAATTTTGAAGAAGAAAAATATTCAACAGGAACCAATCTGTGCAGGTACGTGCGCTTATCAGTATTAGTTCAAGTAGTGGGGGCCAGTAACTTTGCTTTACTAATCCAGTTTGCTGCCTAATAGCACTAGGTTAACGTCGCTTTTAGTTAGCAACAACCGTTTACGTAATATTTCACGTAAATTATCAAGAGTTTTCAATATTCATTTATTCTTCTTCCCTTACTAAACGCACATTAATAAAATGGTGTACACAAATGACGATATAATGGCGGAAATAAAGAAGGGTACCCAAGAGACTAGAGAAGTTAAAGCTACGGTTGAGAATATAGCTACAGCTCTACGAGAAGCTTTTGTTGAAATATCCAACCTTAAAACGAAGTGTAGTTCTTTGGAAAAGGAGAACAGTCGACTTGAAAGCGAAATCAGATTGCTAAAACGTCATTCTCGCAATAATAATTTTGTTATATATAATGTTTCTGAACAAGAAGACAGATCAAAGGAAAATGTCTTAGAAACCGTTCAAAAGACCTGTGAAGCTGCGGGCATAGATTTAAAAGACACATCAATTAATAATTGTTTTAGACTGGGCAGAAGTACTAAAGACCGGCCAATTCTCGTCTCCTTAACCAGTAAACTACTTAAAAATTTAATAATGGTGAGGAAAGAAAATTTTTCTAAACTCAACACTCCAATCAGCCACGATAGGTCACCAGAAGATAGGGAGCATGGCAGGAAAATATTCAATATAATGAATCACCTAAAAAAAATTGATAAAAATGCTACATATCGCAGTAATAGATTTAAATTTCGAGGAATTTTTTACAACATGGAAGAAGTAGAAGAACTTGTACAAGGATATTCACAAGACCCTGGACAACAAGATTCTAACAACTCAAAAAAGCTAAAACAACAGACCCTGAAAATTGAGGCCTTTCGATCGAGAACAAATACTTAATAACAATAAATGTAGGTTGGAAAAAAACTCAGAACTCTGTAACATATCGAATTATAATAATTTAAACAATACAATGGACTCTAATAATAATGTTAGAATTTTAAGTTTTAATATAGGTGGCCTAAGCTCTAAGATAAGGGACAATAATTTTTTAAGTTTCGTTAAGCAATATGAAATATTTCTTTTATATGAAACATTCATTGAAATAGGAGACACTAAATTTTATGATGATTATTTTTCCGAATATCTAATAAAATGGATTCCAGCTATAAGAAATGATAGGCTAGGGCGAGCTATAGGAGGTTCACTTTATGGTATTAAAAGGAACCTAGACAGAGTAATTTCATTCTGTGAACTATCTGATTATTGGTTCCTTAGGTTAAATTGTGAAGGTAAACATAACTACTTAGTTCCGGCTTATATCAATTACAACAACTGGGAAAATGATTTTTCTAAATTGTGCCAAATTTTTAATGAATATTCAGGTTATCTATTCACCTTGATTGGGGACTTAAATGGCAGAATTGCAAATTCTCAAGTAATTAATAACCAATTAAGAATAACAAATTCTGGCATAAGGGATTATAGACAATCAAAAGACCTTCTTGAAAATGAACGGGGTAAAAAATTATTAGAATTGTGTGACACGGTAGATATGATTATACTCAATGGAAGAACAACTGGGGACCTTAATGGTGAATTAACTTATATAACCAGGGGCGATTCCTCCGTTATTGACCTATGTTGTGTATCAAGGGAATGCATTAATCAAGTTATCTCATTTAAGGTAGAGTCACAGCTATTTTCACTCCATATGCCTATAGTTTTAGTTTATGCATTAAGACATCATTATGACCCTAGTAATATGCTACCTTTGTTGCCAAAATTGAATTGGAAGGACCAAAATGTAAAACAGTATAGGATGTCAATTGAAGAAAAGGTGGATAAATGTAAAAAGTCTATAGATATTAAGAATGTAAATTCTATTCTTGACATTATTAAAAGCAGTGCCACAATATTATTTTCGAATACCTCACGAAAACATTTTAGAAATAATAAGTGGTTTACTAAAGAATGCGCTAGGGCTAGATTACAATCTTATAAAAGTCTTCGAATCTTTAAAAAAACGAACTTAGTTGACGATAAGATAAATTATTTAAACCTAAACAAGGAGTATAAATTAATCTGTAAAGAAGCTAAGAGGAAATATTACCTAGAGCAGATAGATAGAATAAAGAACTGTAAGGATTCGAAAGAGTTTTGGACCTCGGTAAGGTATTTGAGAGGTGCACAGTTCTGGTCAATAGATGTAGGAATAAAAATAGAGGATTGGGTAATCTACTTTCAAAATATGTATAACCCCCCACTCAACGCAGAAAGGATACAGATATGTGAGCCATTTGTAATTGATGAGTTTCTCGATGCCCCGTTTACTATAGAGGAATTAAGAACAGTAATCCATATCGCTAAAGATAACAAGGCTCCTGGAATTGATCGAATTCCATACGAGTTCTTTAAAAATTCTCCGGACAAATTTATGGATATCTTACTGTCTCATTACAATAATATTTTTTCATCTGGAAAAGTTCACAGCACTTATAATCAGTCTATAATTTTTCCCTTACATAAAAAAGGTGATAAAGGAGTTGTTACCAATTACAGGGCTATTGCATTCGAAAACGTTATAGCTAAAATTTTCTCGGGCTTAATTTTACAGCGACTAACTCAATGGGTAGAAACCAATAATATACTTAAGGAATTTCAATCAGGGTTTAGAAAAGGCTACTCTGCCATAGATAATATATTTGTATTAATTAATACAATAAATCTGAAACTAGCCACTAAAAAACAGAAAATTTATGCATTTTTTGTTGATTTATCGTCTGCATTTGATAGTATCGATCGTTATTCGTTAATGTATAAATTAATGCAGCTAGGTATGTCAACAAAAATGCTTCGCATAATCCGTAGCCTTCACGAAAATACCGAGGGATTTGTATGGGGTAAAACAGGAATTTCCGAAGGTTTTCCAATCTCTATGGGTGTCAAACAGGGTGCTCTTCTTTCGCCTTTGTTATTCTCCCTGTTCCTAAATGATATAGACGAATATCTTGATGGGGGCGTACAAGTGCACAATTTTAGAATAAAACTACTGGCTTATGCAGATGACTTAGTTTTATTATCCTCAAATCCCGTTACAATGCAGCTTATGATAAATCAAATCGAATCTTACTTTCTAGAATGGAATCTGAAAATAAACTTAAATAAATCCAAAATAATTGTTTTCTGAAACGGAGGGAAGCCCGCAAGAAATGAAAAATGGAAGTTTGGACATGCAAGTATCGAAGTGGTAAACAACTATAAATATTTAGGCATAACGATATCTTCTGGTCTCTCTTTGGAAAAACATCTTAGTGAAAGATTACAAACTGCAAAACAAGGCTTAAATTCTCTCTGGCACACATATGTAATGAATAATGATATTTCGCATTCTTCTAAACTCCATATATTTAATACAGTCTCTAGGTCAATTTTGTGTTACGGGGCGCAGGTTTGGGGAGGACAAAGATATAGGAAGGTTGAAAGTTTATTAACATTTTTTATCAAAAAGTTGTATAGTCTGCCTCTTAATACACCTAATTATATAATATTTAATGAAACCAATTTAGACCCCATATTTATCCATACTATTAAACTTCATTTAAATTATATTTTGAAAGTTATGAATACCCCTAACAGGCTCACACAGGCTACCGCTATCGAAATTGTTAAAAAAGATCTTTCCTGGTATAAAAACATATATTTACTATTACAGAAACATAATCTCCCGCTGATAAATCTGGATAATTTAAACGACTGGCCAGAGATCTTTAAAAGTTTAATTAAAAGCATACGGGATAGCTTAAAAAATGACCATATAGAATCTGCGAAAAATTCATTAACTAGTACCCTGTATAAATATCTAATGTTTGAACTACCTGATAATGTAGACTATTTCAAAAACTTCAAAAGAAATGATATTAAATGGATAATGAAGTTGAGGGGTGAACTGTTGTGTCTCAACTACCGGAGGTATTCATCAAATTCGGAAATAAATTGCTGTTTATGCAACAAACAAGAAAAGGAAGATATACTCCATTTTATAGGTATTTGTCCGATATTAAATGAATACAGGTTGAAATGGTTTAAAAAAACTACATTAACCAGGACAGAAGTCATTAATTATTTGAATGGGAAAAATTGGATCTCTTTAATCGGATATGCAAAAGAAGCCTGGAAATACAGGTATACGGTTATAATTGACTCCCGTTAATAGAGGGCCACCTTTATATTATTTGTATTTTTCTTTTCTTCTTAATTCTTTTTTTTTTTTTTTATTATTATTCTTTTTCTTTTTTTATTATTATTATTATTATTATTTCTTTTTCCAATTTCCTTCACACGGGGGTCCAATATTATGTTATCCGGGACGTTGCTTTTGAAAATATTATTCTTTTTGTATTTCAATGGTGGGGAGAGGGGGGAGCGCACTTAAAAAAGTTAGATTTTCTATTATGTGTATTTTTTGCAGGAAATTTATACATCCAACTTTATTTATTCAAATTGTCGTCTTTATTTTTCTTTATACATGTACAACGTTTCGGACTTGTTTGTCCATTTTCAAGTACATATCTAAAACATTTTTCATTCCCTTTAAAACACAATATATAAAAATTATATTACACTTTAAAACAATTCAACCACATAAAAAACTTTTTATTTTTAAATTTAATCTTTAAACAACTTTCATTTAGTGTTAAAAATATTTTATAAAAATTAGCCAATATCATAAACACGAGACATAAAATGGACATACCTCAAACTTCCTATGATATTAACAACTCTTTGAAATGTCTCGTCATTACTTTTTAAACTATCTCCTTACCATTCACCCGCTCATCGCTCTGTTGTTGACCGGTCCCCACTTTTCACCCTCTCTCCTCATCACCAAAATCCATATCTTTTATCCCCACTCTTTTATATTTTAATTTTATTAATAATTTCAGCATAATGGGTTCCTATTCCCCCTTTATCGCTTTTATAATTCACTGTGTTTATTAAGTTTTTGGTTATATGGATTGCTTCCTTTAATTTTCTTATTTTATTATTCTGTTCTCTATCTATGACTTTTGCATCATCAAAATCAAATTCATAGCTTTGTGTTATGGCATGTTTAGCTAAAGCTGATTTATTTATGTGTTTTGGGTTGCTGGTGCTATTTTTATGTTGTGATATTCTTGTTTTTAAATTTTGTGATGTTTCACCAATATAATATTTATCTTTACAGTTCTTACAGTTTATTTTATAAACTATATTGAGGTTATCTGAATTTTTTATTTTATCCTTTTTATTAGTTAAATGTTTTTCCGAAAATTTTACTATTTTCAATATTAATGAGCCCCACCTTCATTAAAACTTTAAAATAAATATTAATGCTAATGTATAGCTGGTCATGATATAATATACTTAGGTAATGGGGTAGACCGGGCAAACATGAAGGAGTGGTTGAATTTGACTTGGACAAGGTTGAATTTGAAATAAAAAAGGTTGCTTTTGACTTGGAAATGCTATGTATACATCTTTTTATGAAGTTTTCTCGCCGCTCTCCCTTTTCCAAATAGATTGCAGTACTTCAACAAAGCAGGCTCACTAATATTCCGAAGTTAATAATATTTGGATAGTCATCATATTTGGATAGTAGTTAGTAGTTAAATAATTGTAATTACCAACTACAGTTTGTAGTTAGTAGTTAACATATTCTAACTACTTTTTCTAACTTGTAGTTGGTAGTTGGAAAAATTTAACTACTAACTACTAGTTAAAAAATTTAGTTTCCAGCTGTTAACTACTAACTACAAACTGTAGTTAGCAATTGTAACTACAATCAAACCAAAGTAGTTGTAGTTAGAAGTTAGTAGTTGTAACTACATTTTGCCCAACTCTGGTATATATATATATATATATATATATATATATATATATACATTGTGTAACTGTTAATTCATTAATTGTTGTGAGCTATTAAATTGTATTAGGTATATACTTTCTAAATTGTATTATGAATAATTTCTAGATATCAACGAACAAACAGAACTTTTTATTTATCTTTTTTATTTTGATTGTTTTTAAATCTGTAAATAATCAATACTTTGCAAAAATGCATTTATTTCAAATTTTACGAATGATCAGAAGCCAGTGTCTGTAACCCAACTACTACTATGAGAACATTATTATTTCTAATATTATATTATAGGTAATATTATTATTAGAACTAGCTTTAATAAAAGACCAGTTATGGCGAAATTTAGCATAATGGTGAATGTCAGTAATAAAAAAACTAACTAAAATAAATTCGTCATTACGCCATGTTTAAACGCCATTTTGGGTTAGTGCGGCCACTTTTTTTTCAGGGAACATTGACTTTTTCTTAATCTTTTATCATAAGGAACACAACGATATGCAATTTATAGGGATGTGGGGGGGGGGGGGGGGTGCACGGTAGGGAGATCTGGCCCACATACTACATGGTTTTCCTCGGAATATCACCATCTGCCATGCGAGCAACATGACCTTAGCCTTCCAACACGAATGAAGTGGACAATATTTATATCCTTATAGAGCTCATAGAGCTCCTGATTGGTTCTCCGTCTCCATATCTGGCCAGGACAGACACTCCCAAAATCCAGATACTCCGATGGATCGCAGTATCTTTCGCTCCTGAATTGTAAGGGCGTGTTCGTGTGCTTTGGAGATGGTCCATGTTTCCGAGCCATATGTCTAAACTGGACGTATAAGGGTTTTATATAATATTGTCTTTGTAGATCTGTTTATCATCCTACTTCGTAGAAGACTCCTGAGGCCCAAAAAAGCAGCGATTAGATTTCATTATTCTTGTTTTGATCTCATCTGCTATACTATTATTGATGTTCACGTTGCAGCCAAGATACGAGAAGTCGTTAACTCGTTCGATAACATATGAGCCAACTGTTATCGTTTCTCCTGGGTACGCTTCATGCCCCGTTACCATATATTTTGTTTTAGAGGCATTGATTTCCAATCCCAACCACCTCGCTTTAGGGCTTGGAAGGCTGCTCTAAGGGATCTTCCAACTACATCCAGATCATCCGCAAAGCCTAGGAGCTTGACAGATATATTAAAAATGGTTCCATTTATTTGAATGCCTGAGTCTTGCACTGCCTTTTTGGAGGTCCAGGTTGAACAGCAGACAGGCTAGAGCATCTCCCTGCCTAAGGCCCCTCCCAGAGATAAACGGTCAAAATAAAATGACCGTTTACCTTTTATCCTCAATGATGATAAATCATTTTCAATTTTATTTTAATTTACCATAAGTGTCAAAAAAGGATGTTTTAAGAAAAGGTGTTCTGGTATATTTCAGTTATTTAAAAATATTAGGAATATTTTTTTTATTTTAACTGCTTTTCTTTATCCATTCATCATTTTTCTTGAAAAAAAAATTTATAAACAATTCCACTCTTTTCTCTTGTGACCACAATTTACTCAAAAATATACTAAAATATTTAAGCTATTGCATAGATATACATATGTATTAAGTTTTGGAAATAATATTGCTAAAACTGTCGTGTTATGCATCTGTAATGTTAATTTGTATCTACATACATGAATTAAAAAGTAGATTTAAACCCTAGTAGAGTAAAGTTTGTTACTACTCTAAAGTTGGCTACTACAGTTAATCAACCATAGAATTTATTGTTATAAGACCCTAGCTGATCGCTTGAGTCTAAAGTATTTTTATCACCTAAAACTTTTAGTTCTGTATGTTTGCTATGACTGTTATACAAATTACTCTCTTTTTAATATTTTATGTGTAGACTTTGGAACGCACATTATTTAAACTTTGATGATCTAATGGTTTTTAATTTTAATTTTTTGAATTGAATCAATGGCAATTTTGTTTCAATTTCTTCTCTTTTTTTCTGGAATAATTTTTTAATTTGTAGTGCAGTTGTAAATGATTTTTGGTACTCAACTAATATAGATATGAAAAATATTCAAAATATTTCATATAATATTTTATCATGTAATAAATGGATAAAATATTTTGTTTTTTGTAATTAATTGATACCACTGGTCAACAAATTTTTTTTTTCTTTTGAATGAAAAGGGTATTTTCTTATTAATTTTATATCGCTGAATACAAATATTGAACTTAAAAATTAGCAAGCTATTGTAAAGAAAGTACACATAATAATGTAATTAGATTTTTTAAAATAAGTTTCTATTAATAATTTTGTTATTTATTTAAATGTTTAATTATTTAATTAGTTATATTCAACAAATAATTAAAGTATTTCATAATTTTCATGTATTTCATCAAAACTTTTTAAGAAAAATAGCTTGGCCAAAATGGAAACTGTTTCTTCCTCATAGACTACGTTAATTTCGAGAATGGTATTTCTGTAAAAGCTGGTAAAACACTTATGACCGGGGAAGGGGGCCAAGTTACTCTGCATATGTAAGGCTCAATTTATTTTTAGAAACTTATTCATATTTGCTTATACGTTATAATACTTAAGAAATATAGTGAACGAATAAATTTAATTTATAATTTTTGTTTCTCATATTTCCTAGGAGGGGGGCAGCTGCCCTCTTCTGCCCCCCCCCCCCCCCCTGCGGACGGCTATGGCGGTTATACAGAGATATTGGTCGGTATAAAAAAAAAATTAAATAAAGTGAAAAACGGCACAATTATATATTCACAAAAATAATAGGCACCTAAGGAAAAGTCGTAGGGATAAATACTGCTTACGAAGGAAATTATGTGCGTAAATTTATTTCACTTATGGAATTAAATACATATATTCGATATTATGGGGTGGGGGATCGATCACTAATATCCCCCCTCACTAACAGTTAAAAGTGTAATAATATATTACACCTTGCATCGTGAACTTCATAAAAGTAATCAAAGACATTGATTTCTGTAATAGAACATTTAAATAAATTTTCTATGAAAAATTCTGTAAAAAATAAATATTAATACTGGATTATTTTTCAATTAATAAGATCATACACATGATGAAAACTGCTTTCTTGTGGCAAACACTAAGCCTTGAAAGAGTCCTTTAGTTTTTTATTTAGTCCTTTAGTTTTTTTTTGTTTTATATATATATATATATATATATATATATATATATATATATATATATATATAAATTACAACGAATATTGAAATAACAAAAATCCGTAAAGAACAAAAAAACAAGCAGAATAGCGAACAACCGCTCTGGCGCAAAATGCTTGTACGTGTCCGATAAATATCAAGCAGTTAAAACCGGTGAACTGTTTTACCTCTATAGAAATTCGGTGCACAAAGCCTGGGAGCAGGAACATAAACAAAAAAACATGCAAATTCGCAGGATATGACATCACATTCTGCCGCACCAGAAACTAGGCCTACCATTGAAATAACATTGCTGGTTGCAATTCATCAACAATGTTGATCACTTCGGTATGACTCTGAATAGTTGACCATTTGAATGAATATATTAAGTTTTACGATGGTTCGGTGATATTTTAAAAAAAATGATTAATGTATTTTTATGTGAAAAAAATTAATTACGATACTCTTTGTAGTGGTCTAACAAGATGGATGGGGGGGGGGGAGGGGAAGTCGTACGCTGCTAACTAAGAGAACCTTACAAGAGAAGAGTTCAGTTTCGTAGCCACACTACTCGGGGCCACCCTATCAGAGGTGATGGATGACCTGGGGGTGGGCCTTTTATCGCAGTGATTATCAGGGGAGGGGGAAGAATTTTTTTTTATAATTTATTTATTAAAATTCACAACTGTATATACAATACAATAAGTAAATTTGATATCAGTACATTAATGACATGAAAAGGCGTGTGGAGAAACTACCCACTGGTAGCACTCGAAGGGGGAAGAATATTTCTCTAATTTGGAACCCCCCTGGAGAGAGGGGAGCCATTAATGATTCCAGTGCAAGTAAAATTCAAAACTTTTTTTTTTTTGTTATACTGCTAATATTTTCAAAATAGGTTTATTTCATTTATGAAATCCAAAGATGTTAACTAATGAAAATATTTTATTGACAATCTTAATCGTAGCACATGAAATATTACATATTTTTTATTTTCTTATCGCTTTGATTTCTTTCGGTAATATTTCTCATTATATTTATGTCCAGTTGCGTTATTATTCAACTTACCGAAAATAAAATAGAAAATAAACAAGCTGATAGGCAGGACCAAATCGTTTCCTTTGAAATGAAAGATTTAATTCTTTATTAATTAACAATTCATTTATTATTGAAAATTTGTGTGAACAATTATTTTACATTCATTCTTAACTAATATATCCAGTTTTTTTTTTGTTAACGTGTCGGATTCAAAGAAAAGGATCATATTAAGGATCAAATAAAAAAATATTCATCTGTTCTAATTTTTCTTTAAATCATATAGTTACTTAAAGATATTAGATTAGTAATAAATATGAAAGACATTATAAATGAAGATAAAAACTTGTTCCGAAATCAAGAATTTTTGAGTTGTTACTTATCTTTTGAAAATTATAATGAAATTTTCTATCTTCTGTGAAAGAAATAATTAATATATTATTATTTTATTATATTACTATATAAAAATTTCTCAAAAATAGATTTTCTCTGATAGCCATATTTTTTTTTAAAAAAAAACCTCAGACTCAGTATTGCCATATTAAAGTAGCGTACACTTTTCCTTCTCGTTATTTTGAATTTCCATTAAGAAATAAATAAAAATAAAAATGAGGATAAAGGATTATACTAAATATTATGTTTCAAATTATTAAAACCCTGTACCATCAAAAGTCACGACGAATTTTTTTTTTTTTTTTTTTTTTTTTTTTTTTTTTTTTTTTTAACTAGCCCATCCTGCAACTAATTACAATCTTTTTCAATTACTTAAAAAACATAATAGATATACTATATCTCAAAAAATGGCTTTTATGTCAAATTTGGGGGAGATGAAATTTTTATTAATTACACATTTTGAAATAGCTGGGGAATTAATTTACTGAGAATCGGTTTTTTTTCAAAATCAACAAAAATTTCCCAAGGAAAATCCTCCTATCAGGAAATATGCTAAATTAAGTCTTTATTAAACCTATATTTTACCTTACAATAATATAAAATGTAATACTAAATATACTATAGCAATGGATATGGAATGAAGCCATAAAAATATAAGATCTGAAGCCTATAGTGAAACTGGAGATGGCTCTCTGATGATGTAGGGATTTATTATGGTGGCTACAGGTGTTGAAAAATTGGTTTCATTAATAAATTTATTATATTATAGTGACAGTCTGAAAAAAAAAATTAATAATAAAAGTACGGACAGCATAGGACTGAGGTGTAAGTTTCATTTATATCAAGATAATTACCAGTCTATTGGCTCAAATTTTCTGCCTTTACTCTGCCCAAATTGGTCTGTTGGCCCCTGCAATTTTATGACATGATCCCCACTCAGCACCTGTGGGACCATTAAAACGGCAAATCGCAAAGAGTCCAATAAGCTCCAAGGAAGAAATTAGGAAACGTATTCTCAAAGAATGGTCCAAGTGCCTTTTTCTTTTTTTTTATTTGTTACATAATTATTGTTGTTTATTGTGTTAAGAATTAAATTGAATTATGTCATAGAACTTATGAAGTAATGTACTAAATTTTATTAATGGTTCATTCTTAAAAAATCCAGCAAGAATTGCATGATTTCTAAGTTCATGAGTGTCCAGAAACTTTTGTTACTGGCTGCATATGTCACTTCATATTAATTTTCTTTTTTATTAAGGATACCAAATTAAACATATACCTCCAAATGAGGTATTTTTTGAGTGAAGAATAAAATACGTATTCCGTAGTTTTATTTATAAAGCGTTGCGAGTAGTATGTTTATATCGTTTTATCCAGCACATTAATGTTTTATGTGTGAATATCTGAAATTCAATATGCTTTATGTTATCGACATGCTTTATGTTTTATGACGTAAATTGTTGACGGTAATGATTTGGTTTCACGAGGAATAAAGCTATTTTATTTATTTCGCTCTTCCTTTATCAGGCAATTGTTTAATTATCTTCTTTATTACTACTAAACGTTTAAGTCATGAAATAAATTATCATCTTGAAAGCCAAATAACGTTAGGTCGAGAATATATCAAAATAAAGAATTCATTTTTTGGGGGGTGGGAGGGGGCGGGGTTCACATGGGTATGTATTTTTGAGGGGACACAATTTTACTGGATAGAGATTTTTTTCCCCGTGATTTGATGCGTGGATAAGAAAAAAATAGGAACAGACCACAACAGCTATTTATTTTATTTGTTTCCCATGAGCAAAGGTTCTTTTACGAAAATACATTTTTAATGGAAAATTAATGTAAGAGAATTTACACTAATCGAAAGATATCAATAAATTCTAATAAATTGTTAAAATAATTATTAATAATAAATACAATTTTGAAGGATCTCTTTTGGATTTATTAAGGTCATATGCCTCGTCCAACGAAGTATTTTTCCCACTTTAATACATTAAAAGATGCAAATATTGCAATACGGAACTCCATATTTGTAATTTGGTATAATATTATAAGTAACAATAATATTAATACTTAAACTTATAACAAATTACCGTTTTGAAGATGTTTTACAGACTGCACTTCTCAGAGCAATACTACGCTTTGTTTTATAGGTTTTATTGTTATCCGAATTAGAAATTAGTTACACCTTATAAGCTGCCATGGTCAGAAGAAACAAATTTATCGATTAGTTGAGAAATATTAAGTATTTTTTATTCGAATTAATAAGTCACTATATATTAAGTAATACTGTATATATTTTTAAATAATAATAAAACAATAATATTTTTACTTGTTTCTTTTACTTCTACATTTTGAAAAAATATGAGTAGAGTATCATCCAACCCGGCTCAAGCTCTTACCATAATCGCTTAAAGTTATCAAGGATATTAACGTTCACATGATCCATCTTGTAGGTCTGTAATTATATGGCAATGATTAAAAGGTAGGGAAACACATTTTTTCTTCGTCAGTTGTTACAGTTAAATGCGGTAATTTCCACTATATGTTCTCGCAATTTTTTCCAAAGAAAATTTAATCTTAAATCATTGGGAAAACCCCCATTGACGTCAAAGTAGAGCATCCCCTCAATCAAGTACAAGGCAAGTGGAAAGCTCCGAAAACACGTCAGTCACAGAGTCGAACACGTACTCGAATAGCTTGTTTAGGGCACTTTCGGCTTTTCGGGTATGGGGTTCGACGCAGTGTGCGGGCACCTATATACTAACAATGGTTATGTAACGAAAACATGGATTCAAATTAATTTATTAAATAATATAAAGATTGGAAAATAATTAATCAATTATTGACAACTTCTGACATTCCATTAAGATTAAATGTATTTTTAATATTTTTAAAAATATTTAAATTCACTATCACCTTAAATACGTTACACACTAACTAATACGTTATACACTACCACAAATACGTTATACACTATCACCTTGTCAATTTAATTTGTACTCATCAGTAAACCAATTTATTTAACATAAATTTCAACGTATTTTAGTTGTAAATATATATGTAGTTAATTATTAATTCGTACGCTGTACTGTACAGCAACCCAACGTACTAGAACAGCTCTGCATATTGTTAAAATAAAGCATTTCTCTCTCAAAATAAGTGTATTTTTGTCTTAAACCATCTTCATAATAAGTTAAACTACTGTCGCCATGCAATCAAATAAATAGTTTGCAATCTACAACTTTATATAATTTAAAATATCTATTTGGGTGAGTTATACCATTTTGAAGTTAGTACTAAAATGGGAGAAAATGCACTCAAAATATATATTTAACTCTAAAATTCTAACAGAAGAACTTTTCACTTTAGAACTCCTTGCTGAACTAACAGCATAACCAAAGGAAACAAATATACCATTCAGATGATAAGTAGCACCAAAAGACGCCGCGATTAGATCGGTAACCCGCTTTACCCGATACCCCACTTTATCCATCTCTCCCCTACATAATTTTTAACAGGATTGATTCTAAAGTAAAGAAAATTAAGATATTATGTTGTTATTTAGAATATTTTATTTCAGCGTCTAAAAACCACTAAATGTTTATAAGCTTTGCATGCGTGATTATTATTATCTAACTTTTTTTATTGAAAATACAATAAATTAGATCATGGTGAGTAAATAAAATGTATACCTTATAATTTCAACTCCATTATGGAACTAAAATATTAACTCGATGGGTATTTTAGAGAAAACGTAACATTCCATTAAAATAGTTGGATTTTCAATATAGGTACATAGAGAATAAATTTTATATTTTTAAAATAATAAAACAAGACTAATAGCTCAAATAAGAAAGAAAAATGAATATAATTGCCACCGTTTAATAAAACACTTATATTTTTTTATTCTATAAAAAATAAAAGTTGTTATAATATACAGTATATTCATGGATTGAATTAAGTTTTGATTTAAAATTCAATACCAACCTGACTTAGTAAATTTATTTCTTAAAAAATAATTAGCCGAAAACGTTAACTTTTCGATGCATATTTTCATTAATCAGGGCATATGTATAATTATATATAAATAAAAATGTACCAACTTCTTTTTGGTCATAATCTTCAATTTTTATTTATTTTTTCATCTTACGACTATTATTGAACAGGTTTGTCAAAATTATGTTTTCTAAATTTTACATATTGAATGAAATACAATTCATGTAATTGCTCCAGACTTGATTTTCAGTTGTACGGTAAACTAACGGATCTGAAAAAAATCTGATGTTAGAGATTCTTTATAATTTTCGAATCAGTAGACATTTTTTTTTTAAATTGGGATCTTAGTAATTCAAAAACATTATTACGACAATCACCAATAGATTCCTCACCGAAAAATCATATAAAATAATACTTAACAATCGTAAGGCATGCACCGAATTGAACTAAAGTTAAAAGCTGTTTTTTTTTTTTTTTTTTTTTTTTGGGGGGGGGGAGGTATCCTGAAAAGTCTAGTTTTTGCAGATTCGCTAGTTTACCCTGCAGCCGATTATGTATACTGCACCCGACATGCTGAGTATAATGATGATAATATGTTCTTTAATTGTATAAACATGAAGTTTTCCAGTATCTGCGATTTTCTTACTCTCACTTAAATCAGTTGTAGGTTGGTTAGTAGCATACGGCAAGGAAATAAGCGCTGGGATCTCTTGTCATCCTGCTTTACTCATTGAGGGAATGTATGCTATTGTTCACTTAGTTTTCGTTTATATTATCTGCGATGAATTTATTTTATATTCTATGTATTTATTGTTCCTTTAATCATGTTATGACTGGTTATAAGGATCACCCACACTTATTGCTCTCAGATGTGGCATGTTGTATAATATTAAAGTTTAAAAAAATTAACCTGTTTTTACAAATAATTTATGAAATATGACACATAAGTTAAAGTTCATGTAGAATGTAGCTATTAGTCACGGAGTATAATGACGGCATCTTTGAACTATAATTAAGGGGTTTTAACTGGGCTGATTCAGTTATTGTTAGTATAAAACATTCCATATCCTGTTCCTCAATAGAGATTAAAAATATTCCACCCGGCAATCAAACAACCTGAAATCATTGCAGTCCAAGCATTCTCTTGAAAAAACCAAGCTTCCAACATTTCCACCCAAACCGTCACATTTTTTCCACTTAAAATTATTTCACCTTCGTTTTGAAACCTCTAATTTAGTAATTACTAAGTCGCCTTATTTTCCATGCGCTTTTTTCCATACTATATTTAATGGTGTCGGGATCTGAAGGTCAAATTCAGGCGTTTGACTGGCCTTAATCTTCCAATAATATCTTTTATTTAAACATTACATATTAAAATGGTCTAACGCCAACGTTTCGGACAATTCTCGTCCATCTTCAGGGCAATATTCTCCTATTTCATACTTTCTTCTCATTTTTTTTGGTGGCATGGTCAATTATCTTATATTCTATTCTTCTTTCACTTGTCCATTACAACTGGAGTATATATATATATAACATATATGTAATATATACTCGTATATAATAAAATTTGAAAAAATCAGGATCAATAATCGATTATATTTTTAACCTCATTCTTATACGAAAGTAAACACATCTTGTTACTATTTTAGAATATTTTTTATAAAAAAATATAAATTTATTATACTAGACACATTTGTTTGTTTGTTCTTATAAAAATTGTTCTACCAAAGGCAGGAGGGGCTGCAGTCCTAAAGGGGGTGGCTGCAGCACCCGCAGTCCTTCCGCTGGATCTGAAAATCAGCTCTTTTACCTTTATTTTCCTTCCCACTTGCAATAATAACAAGTGATGAAAATTATTTCTACTGCATATCATTTGTCCTTTACTTTACTTCCTTACTTTTAATAAAGGTTTATTTTATCTTCAAACAACAAAAAAAGGCAAATTTCCTTCCCCTAGATCCGCCTATATTTACAACGAAGAGTAAGCTTATCTGATGGAATTAATTTTGATTCTCCACTTTGACACCATTTTGATGTGAGCTTGCAGGTTCGGGAAGCAGTGGATGGATTATTATTACTGATAGCACACAAGTTTCATCAGCATATGTGGTGTTACAGTGTTAAGATGGGTTGGGATTTCAGTTGTATAAACGTTGTAGAGAATGGGACCGAGGATGCTGCCTTGAGGAACCCCAGATAACTGGAGGAAGAGATTATTGTGATATCCTTTTTATGATCACCCAGCTAGGTAGGAATCGATGATACATATACATGACGAAGCATATAGTGGGTAGGGTAGCATTTAGTGGAACTCTTGAAAAACTTTCTGAATTTCGATTTCGTCAGAGACACAACTCAAACTAACAATATATGTTGTAATAATCTGAATAGCACGGAACATCTATTTGCCTTTAGCTCCCTTAAAACATTGAATAAAAGTTTAAATATTGGTTTTGGAATATTTTCGGATATAATAACATATTTAATTTGTCTTCTTCTGAAATCAACTCTTTGGTAGAAATGGATGTTCTATGATTTTCAGAAACATGGCTTTTATCTTCGGATATTAACCTACCTCCTTTTCTTGATAATTATATTTATTTTGATAGCGTAGCAGTTAAGGAACATTGCAAAGGTAGAGGTAGTGGTGGTTTGCTCATTTGTATAAAAAAAAAAAAATTGCTTTTCTGATATCCAAATTATACTCTCATATAACTGGTTTATCTGCCTTTTACTTAAAATAGATAAAGTTTATTTATGTCTAGGTCTTGTATATTTACGTCCCGGAATAGATAATGATTATCTGGTCGATCTTCTTAATCAGGAACTTTATAATATTATGACCGATTATGATAATCCTAATTTGATAATAGGATCGGATTTCAACTCTAGAATCGGCACATTAAATAAACTAGATAATTAAATGTTTGTTAGCTCAATTTTGAAAGGTAATAGAGTTTCTAATGACAAGGTAATTAGTAAAAGAGGTAAACATTTAGTCGAAGTAATGGAAGACTTAGGTATGGTTGTATGCAATGGTAGGGTTATAGAGGATTGCCCGGCAAATTTTACTTATATCAGCGACTTCGGCATGAGTGTCATTGATTTAATATGGGTATCTGCCGGCTGCTAGGATATGGTTTTAGGTTTTAGGGTAATTAATATATCTGACTTATCAGATCATTTATCATGTCATTTATCATTAGGCATAGAATCAGGAAATAGTCACCCTCCAGATATAAGTAATGAAAACCTGGTTTGCCATTACCTTAATAGAAGTGACACAAGTCTCAAAAAGCTACAACAACGATTATTAGATTCCAATATCAATGATTTTGAAGATATGGCAACAGATGAAATGTATTTAAATTTAGTAAACATTTTGCAAAATATAATGGTGGAATCTGAAGTACTAAAGAATAAAAACATTTATAAAAACAGTATGGGAAAAAATAATAAACCATGGTTCAACGTAGATTGTTTACAAGCCAAGAAACTGGCTCGTAAACTATACAGAACGTGTAGAAAATCTTGTTTTGGCGAAACCCACTATGTTACTGAATACATTACAGCAAAAAAATATTACAAAAAACTTGTCAAATTTTTCAAGACGGAATATTTTGATAATTTAAAAAAGAAATTAAGAAATACTAGAAACCCTGCAGAGTTCTGGTCGGCCGTTAAATCCTTCAGAAGTAGCAAATTTGTTAAGAGCCCCATTAGTCTAGAGAGCTGGGAAAAATTTTACCTCAATATTCTTCCACCGAAATTGACTATCGATTGCAAATTACCAAGTTTTTTTCATCCTTCACTTGACCCGGAAATTTCAATGGCCGAATTAAGAGATAGCATTAATAATTGTAAACCAAAGAAAGCCGTAGGTTTTGATATGATTCCCAACGAATGTTACGTGAACTTTAATGACTCCTGGGTCTCATACCTGCACATTCTTTTTAATAAAATTTGGGATAATGAAAATACTCCAAAGCAATGGTCCTCTATAAAAATGTTTTTATTTCATAAGAAGGGAGATCCATTAAACCCAGAAAATTACAGCGGTATAGCAATATTCAACTCTATAACAAAAGTTTTTACCCGAATCATGTACAATAGATTAGTTAATTGGGCAGATTTATCAAATATAATTCCGGACGAACAGATGGGTTTCAGGAAAGGAAGAGGCTGTAGAGATTGCATTTTCACTTTGACAGCCGCAATTAACATTCAACTAAGATTGAAAAAAAGAAAGGTTTTTTCAACTTTCATAGATTTCAAAAGAGCTTTTGACTCCATTCCTCATGGCAGTCTTTGGCGTAAACTTTATGATCTTGGGGTTCAAGGTAAATTTTTAAGAATTTACGACATCGCTACTTTTAGAATATCAGACGGTCTGGATCTTTCAAATGAAATACACGTAACAGAAGGGGTCTTACAAGGGGAAATTTTCAGCCCTCTTTTGTTTTCTTTGTATATTTCCGACATCATAAATTTTTTTAAAGATAGAAACTCAAAAGGAATAAACATTTGCAATAATAACGATTTGATCGCTTTTACTATATGCAGATGATATGGTCTTCCTCTCCTCAACATGGGCCGAAACTCAAACAAACCTTAGGATTCTCTCAGAATACTGTAGGGCTAATTCTTTGGTCGTCAACTCCAATAAAACAAAGATTATGGTCTCACATAAAGGTGGGCGTCTAGGGAAGCTCAATACTTTTTCTTACGAGGGTTCTAACATCGAAGTAGTGAAAACATTTAATTACCTGGGTGTACCTATTTCTTCATCGGGGAAATTCAGGCAATCTTGCGATTCAGCTTTAGCTAAGCATGCGGCTGCAAATGGAGTGGTCACAGGTATTCTATAAGCGTGTAAATCAGACAGCTGGGATACTAAGTGTCAGCTATACGAATCGCTATCCGAAAGTGTATAGTTATACATGACTGAAATTTGGGGATGCCAGTATTCGGAAAATATTAAAAGAGGTCAATTAAAATTTATTAAATACTTATTAAAACTGCCTCGTAATACGCCTAATTTTTATATAAGAGTAGAAACCGGTAAAGTGCATGTTTTACTAAAAATATTTAAAAGGATGCTGTATTGGTGGTTAAAAATATTAGCTATGGAGAACCATCAACTTCCCAAAATTTGTTACGACCGACTTGCCGAGCTTAGTTTCTATCCGTCTATACCTCATAATTGGGAAACTGAACTAAATAAACTCCCTCCATGATTGGGGCAACTAATTTGTGGGCTTCCCAAAATATAAATCTCATAAAAAATCACACGATCGAAATCAATGAAAAATCACTTAATAAGTTTGGATTTTGATAAAGTGGCCCAATCATAATTTAATTTGTTTTATAGGAATATTGTTATTTTCGGAAATCCCCAAGAGTATCTTAACTTTAATATTCATGTAAATAAGCAAAGGATAGTAGCTCAATTGAGGATGGCGGGTAAGAAGTATACACGATTATCAATAAACAACATGCATAGAACTTTCAATAGTAATCAAGATTGTAAATATTGTGAAACCAGTTGTAGCGATGAAATCTCACATTTTTTATTAAATTGTTCAGCCTTTCATGATATGAGGCAAACCTTTTTGAAAAAAGTATATCCAACCAAATAGTACAAAAGAATGGAATCTCCAGAATCTTTTGTTAATTAAAAATGAAAGTCAAATTAACAATATTTATTTATTTGTACTTAAATCACTTAGGAAAGAACGACAATAGAAAATAAAAATATTTAATACTCCATAATATTTAATTGCAGCTTATTAATAATATTTTTTTTTTTTTTTTTTTTTTTTTTTTAATCTATACATAATTTTATTCTATCTACAAAGAATTTTTAAGTTTTATTTTCGCTATTTGTAAATATTCTGTACGTGATTTAATTTTAACATTTTTCTTTACAAACATATTGTACTATTTGTCTATCATTGTTATATTAATATTAATACTTTTCTTTTTATGTTATATTTTAGGATTTTATTTTATTATTTTTTTTATTTTATTTTTTTTTCTTTCTTTTTTTCGTTTGTTTTGTATGACCACTTTATATTATTTTTTGTATATGGAGCCAGACCTCCTGTGATTGTAATTATTACAAAATACAGTATTTTATTCATTCATATTGTGGGTAGGAATCTACGGAGTTTTTACAACAGTTCCGGGTGCCACACGCGATCAAATTAGAGATATTTTAACGTAAATTCCTTCCTCGACGGAAGAGTAAAATATTATTCTTAATCGATGTTTGCTGAACGAAATTGTATAGTTTATAATATTTAAATTATAAAAGAAAGAAATTGCTGTTTTATGTCCTTGCAATCAGTTTTCTATATTATACTATTATTTTACGATGTATTAATTGAGTAATAAATTTCAGCTAACAAGATATCCCACTGTCTGAGGAGGAAAGAAGCGGCGAGAACGGCAAAGGAACGGTGAGAATTTATTAGTAAACAAGCCAGAGCTCGGACAGTGGGTAATTTCAATGATTCATATCATTGAAGGCCCCCCATCACCAGAATGCAAACTTCTTTTCTCTTTCCTGGCATATCTAATGAAGGAGTAAATGTGCCGATCCTTATCTTTCGGTGAACAGCGCTGCAATGCCCATTCATAATGGGCGACCGGCACACTACAATCATTCGATATATAAATACATGGAGGTAACAATTTATCCCCTTCGTCGGCATTGGTTTACTGATGGTATGGACATCCACCACAACCAATGATAACTATCGTCTCATTTTTCTCGAAGCATGCCCGCTACCTTCAAAATAGCCCTTGTTGTCCAGGCGGTGTCTGCCGATAATTTAAGGCTGGAGCCAGTCAAGTATCTCGGATTCCAGATCTGCACACTTCCGTTCCTCCTGTCATCTAGTTGACCGTTTTGATCTGCAGCTAAAGGAAATTCAACGCCACGTATTTCTCATATGCACTGCTGACAGAATTTTTTATTATTTTTCCCACGATACGCATATCATGCTCAGCTAGAAGCGATTCTTGAAATAGCTACACGAGAAAAAACTCTGCCCCTTGACTTATAATAATAAATAGTTAAATACTTATTTATTAAATTACATACTTTAATTGATTTCTTTATTGAGACGATTTTGATGTTTCAACAAATTTCAGTTTCTAGTGATAATTAAGTAACATTAATAAAATAACACTAATACAGCTCTTTAAATTTTATTTTATCCGTTTATTGCACAATATATAAAAACTTATATCGGATGCTCGGGTGAATGAAGAAATGTTTTTAATAGGATCAAAAGAATGTAGATGTAAAGATAAACAAAAGCGTTGAAGACCAACAGGTTTAACTCCTTCATATTAACCAACCAACCTTATAAATTTAAAAAATATCACGAAAGATATAATAAACTTAACCTTATTCGAATATCTGTTATTTTGTCAATTCTTAATTTTCTAAACTTAATAAATCTGTATGACTTTTATTTCTTTTTAGAGGTTTCGTCTTATATCCTTTTATGTGTAAAATATCTGATCGTATATCGCTAATATTTAATATTTTACCTATATTATTTCTGGTTTCTAAGTCCACAAACGGTTTGTCATATTGCTGGATATAAGATCCGTCTTTGTTTTCTTCGGGCTTCTTCTAACCGACAAAGTTTTAATGTATTTTTGGTTTTAATGAAGAGAAAACCTTCACTTCATCGAAACTGTGTATTATTAACTATTTTCGAATCGAATTGACTCTTGTAATGCGGACGAGTTCAAAAAATTAATCTTATGTGTTCTAATCAGGGTTTGAAATTAACTCTTATTTTCTGGGAAAGAGAATAAAAGTCAAATCAGGACTTTTATATTTCTAAAAAATAAATAAAAATCACATCATGACTTTTATATTTTGGGCCAGAAAATAAAAGTCCTGATATGATCTTTATCACAATGATATCTAATATAAAAGTCAATGCTTTATTTTCATTATTTAAGGATGAATTTATTAGCTTTTTTATCGGATTTCTCCATATTGTTGTTCATTATTGGGTTAACCTTTTTTATGGAAATCTTATAGGGTATATTAAATTACCTTATATCGATCTTAAGATCGATTATTAGATTATCAAGGCTGCTGATAATGAAAAAAAATATCGATATACAACCTCAGGCTCACTCAGGTATCGATTGCAACTTATCCAATATTTACAATATTGGGGTCGATTTCTAGGTTAATTGGGGTGCTGAGTCTGAAAATGATATCGATTTTTCGATTACGCGCTCAGGTATCGATTATTTCAAGTCACACGATACAAATGATATTGGGGTCCACTCATAGGTTATTTGAGGTGCTGAACTTGAAAATAATATCGATTTTTCGATTACGCGTTCAGGTATCGATTTATTTTAACATACGCGATATAAACGATATTAAGGTCCACTCATAGGTTATTTGAGGTGCTGAATTTGAAAATTATGTCGATTTTTCGATGACGCGCTCAGGTATCGATTTATTTCAAGTTACGCGATATAAATGATATTGGGGTCTGCTCATAGGATATTCGAGGGGCTAAATTTTAAAATGATATCGATTTTTGGATTACGCGCAAGCATCGATTTATTTCAAGTTACGCGATATAAATGATATTGGGGTCCGCTCATAGGATATTCGAGGTGCTAAATTTTAAAAAGATATCGATTTTTGGATTACGCGCAGGTATCGTTTTATTTCAACATACGCGATATGAACTATTTGCTAATGACTAATTTTATGAAAATATATAAAATGTGTGCAACTTATGACCACAATATCGTTATCATCGTGTAGGTTGTAATATATCGATACCTGAGCGCCAAATCATAAAATCTATATCATTTCTAAATTCAGCACCTTCCAAACCGAATGCCGATTTTCATATCGTTTTTATCCCTTAACTAGTATTAAATCGATACCTAATTGTGTTATCCGAAAATGGATATTATTTTAAAATTCAGCACCTCAACTAACCTATGAGTTGACACCAATATCGTTTATATCGCGTAAGTTGAAATTAATTGATACCTGAGCGCGTAATCGAAAAATCTATATCATTTTCAAATTCAGCACCTCAAATAACCTATGAGTGGACCTCAATATCGTTTATATCGCGTATGTTAAAATAAATCGATACCTGAGCGCTTAATCGAAAAATCGATATCATATTCAAATTCAGCACCTCCAATAACCTATGAGTGGACCCCAATATCATTTATATCGCGTAACTTGAAATAAATCGATACCTGAGCGCGTAATCGAAAAATCTATATAATTTTCAAATTCAGCACCTCAAATAACCTATGAGTGGACCTCAATATCGTTTATATCGCGTATGTTAAAATAAATCGATAACTGAGCGCGTAATTTTCAAGTTCAGCACCTCAAATAACATATGAGTGGACCCCAATATCATTTATATCGCGTAACTTGAAATAAATCGATACCTGAGCACGTAATCGAAAAATCTATATCATTTTCAGAATTAGCACCCCAATTAACCTAGAAATCGACCCCAATATTGTAAATATCGGATAAGTTGCAATCGATACCTGAGCGAGCCTGAGGTTGTATATCGATATTTTTTTCATTATCAGCAGCCTTGATAATCTAATAATCGATCTTAAGATCGCTATAAGGTAATTTATTATACCCTATAAGATTTCCATAAAAACGGTTAACCCAATAATGAACAACAATATGGAGAAATTCGATAAAAAAGCTAATAAATTCCTCCTTAAATAATGAAAATAAAGCATTGAATTTTATATTAGATATCATTGTGATAAAGATCATATCAGGACTTTTATTTTCTGGCCCGAAATATAAAAGTCGTGATGTGATTTTTATTTATTTATTAGAAATATAAAAGTCCTGATTTGACTTTTATTCTCTTTCCCAGAAAATAAGAGTTAACTTCAAACCCTGGTTCTAATCATTAGGTTAATGTGTGTTTATAATTTGTAATTTTTAAAATACAATCATTCAAGATTATTAAACGCTTATTTTGAAATTCACATTAAATAAAGTTTATGGATTGGTTAAATGGTGTTTATTATAATTTCACAATAAACGCTTATACCTTTATTGATGGTGTAAGCTGTTCATAATCACCACATATGTTTATAAATTCGTATTTATTATATAAAAATATATAGAAATATAATATTATTATATGATAAATAATCACACATATAATATGAAATAACCCTTTAACTTGTTCAAAAATTAGAATATTTTTTCTAGGCCACCTCGAACATGGGTACACCAAAAAGTATACCAAACGAGAATAACTATAATCCAAGGACCTTGACCGAGTTACCACTGGCCTTGAACACGACTGTTTGAATATACGCCGGGTTTATGATCACCTCTGAATTGGTCCCCAAGGGACCGGTTATCGAGCTATGGATAGCATGCCTCAGTACCATGGAAACCACATTTTGCATCAAACTGACTTTAGTAATATGCTTTAAAGATATCCTCACTTCTACGTCTCGGTGAGCCATTCGAATCGTCACTTTTTTCACGATATTTTTGAACTTTTAAGCTAGTCGTTCTTTACATGACCCAACAATGCTAAATGGCTATTTCCAACACCTCACATGCTAATTAATAAAATATATTTGCTGTTTGGAAGTTACACAATTCTGCATAGGTCAAACTTTTGAATACTATACTTTGATTTCTTCCCCATGAAAGCCCTAAATTTTATTTTCGAGTTTTTTTTAGAAACTTCGAGTGATATTTTATCGCTTAACTTAAGGGAAATGTTTCATATACGTAAGGAACTGAAAAAAGTATAATATATTTTTGAAATCTAACTTTCAAATTTACTTAGTCAACTTACGATACAATTTACGACGAAGAGTAAGCTTATTTGATGGAATTAATTTTGATTCTCTATTTTTGACACCATTTTTCAAGGCTTGTGATGTGAGCTTGAAGGTTTTGGGAAGCAGTAACAAATAGTATCCATACAACTAAAAATGCTTTTACTCATTCTTTGATTTTTTTTTTTTTTTCATTTCACACTTTCTATATCCCCTGGGGTTAAAAAAATATATACGCCTTTTAGGCTTATACAAGGGAAGGCAAGGTGAGTCTGTGTCCGAATACGATGAAAAAAAATTACTATAAAATTACAACAAATTTAAACCTAAAAATTGGACTGTTGGCTTTCAGTATATCAATTTTCAGAAAAAAACTAATTTTTAAAAATTCTTTCACCCAACCTTAAATTTTTTGCTCTATATTAAATTAGTGCATTTCTTGTGTATTGAGTTATAATAGCATATACCTTTAAAACTTTATAATTAAGTAAAGCAATTTTAAAATGACTTCTACTGTTAAATATTAATATATTTTTTAAGGTTAATAAAATATATTAATAGGACTAGGAAGTTGTTCCTAGCTAGTTGACGATGTTAGACGTGGCAGATATTCAGATTGATATTTGACATATGTATTTTAAAATATAGACTAATTCTTTTAGAAGGATAAATTGTTTGACTATGTGCATAAAGTTTTGGTCTTTTGAGAATGGCACATTGAGGCCGAAACGTCATGGATTATATACTTAAATAAATATATGATATATTTGGTGACCTACGGCTTTTATTAACCTTAAAAAATTAAATATGGCACCGAAATTAAATGAGAAGACTATTAATGAATATTAATATATATTATTTAATAACTGTTCTGCACAATGAAGAAGCATAAATACTGAAATTATTAACCATAATATTACAGAATAATAAACTTAATATTTATTTTAAAAAGTTATGTGATTTTTTTTTAATTCTATTGATTGGTATAATTAATTTCATTATTTGGAAGTACACTATAAAAAATTTCCAATTAACATTTTGCGACAAAACAGTGCCAATCATCCAAAATATGTCTCAATAAAATTTAAATCTGTAATACATCAGGAGGATGAAAGAGCGATTCGCGAAAAGCCTCAGAATTATCGAGAAACAGAACGTTGAGTTGTTAGACTCCCCTTGTAAAGGGAATCCCTTTTAAAGTAAGTAACTGTCTACTTTACGATAGTGCACTTAGTGTTTAATCATCTTGAACAATATTTGAATGAATGATCCTTTCTTATTTGACAAAACATGAGAAAATACATAATTCGGGTTTACTCCTTTTCCTTTCAAAATCAGACATGGCATCAAATTTTTGTTGTTGTTGGAAATTATGTCTAGAATCCCCTCCCAAAGTTTCTTCACTGTATATAATATTAATTGTTGCTATTAGGCCACTACAAATATATGATTATCTTATGTTAATAACTTATCTTACCCTGTTTATTAATTCAATTTTAACCATTTGCCCCTTCTTTTCAATTGATTTATGTACAGAAATTTTTATCCACACAAGCTTCTTTATTTTTAGATCAAATATATATAAACATATAAAATACTTTAAAATATGACCTAAAAATATATAATAACATAAAATATATTATTTCGTGGCATACTTTTGTTCTATATGTTGTTTCATACATCAAGTTTGTATGCTTTTCGTCAGTGTGTCTCAAAATGCACTGGATTTTGTTGAAAAAAAAAACTATAATTGGAATTGTTTTTAATTTTTGAAGTTCACTTGTCAATAATTAAAAATGAGAAATTTTAATAGTTGTATAAAAAATAAATAAATAAATAAATAAAACATGAAGTGGAGACAACTTCCAAACGTCCCCATGACAACGCCTGCAAGTTTCCGACTCCGTTATGTGCGTTAGCCGAGTAGTGTGGCAAGGCATAACCTCAGCCCCTTACTGAAATAGGCCATCTTCAGCGAATTAATCTATCTATATATATATATATATATATATATATATATATATATATATATATATATTAATTTAGCCTTGAGATTAAAAAAATATTTATATATACTTTCAGCAATCTCTGACAATAGATTTTGTTAGAGAAAGGAAAACTGACAATTATATCAACTCACGATATTTATCATCAATCATTTATTATTATTTATCATTTTTATATTTATAAAATATTCTAATATAAATATTGATAAAATTTATTTGTTATTTATATAATAAAATAAAAATAAAAAGGGACATGACAAGTAAATATAATAATAAAATTTAAATTAAAATAATCTAAATTACGCATAGTAGATATTCTTTTTGATTGTAATGAAGTAATAAAATTCAATATAGATGTATATATAAATATACATTTTTTCTGCGTAATACTTCGTATTTTCATTATAAAAGGTTATAAATGAAATATCGAAAAAATATGAAACTCGAAGATATATAAAATGAATTATTCATAACAATACTATTGTTGAAACTTCACTACTAATGGAAATCAAACCAAAATGTTGATATTTTTGGTTTTTATACTTATCTCATTAACCTTTTATATGGCATCCTCAAAAGTATTTTAATTCCAATTTTTTTATTTAATTATTGAAAAATAAATAATACAATCTGCCACACTGAAGGGCATTTGGCATTAGTAAGCTGAGAATTCATTCACACAAAAATAACGAAGAATAAACAAATAAATTTAAAAACAAAATTAAAATATGAAAATAGTTTCTAAACTATAGGTCAGGTATTTTAACTATTTCTCAAGTAATTAAAGTTATATTTAAAAAAGTGATGCTGTATGTTTAAATTATAATTTACTTACCACCATTATCAGATTACATTTTGACTAAAATTTAGTTTTTAATAGTCAAATTTAATCAATTAATTTCGTTCCTCCGACGAAACATAAACTGTACATATTTTCGAAATTCAAATATTGATTGAAAAAAAAAAAGAAGGAGAAGGTCATAAATTACTTTAAAGACTATTTTAAAACAATAGCATAACATTTATAATAAATTTTATTTTATTTGTAATGAATGTAGATGAAATAGGAGATACAACAGCGAGTTAGTGAAAGTTGAGTAATTTAAATACAAATAAGGAAAAATCAATTTGAACAAATATGTTGTAAATATGAAGGTCAAGGTTTTCATTATTACTTTAAAATGTAAAAGTAATTCAACAATGTATGTACTACATTATTATATTTTTTTATATCCATATTGGATCAAATTTAAATATTGCTAAATTTGATTTTTTCCCTAATAACGTTTGTTTAATTACAACAGATTTAAATATATACAGTATGAAAAAGCAAAAACATAAAACTATATACAATTTTTCTATATCTGTTATGATATGGATAATTCTATGATAGGCAACTTATATCCACATATCATTACTACGTAATTACGGAAGTAGTTCCATAACCACAAATAAATAATATTAAATGTAATTTATATTAATCAATGACATGTGTTTATTACATAAAAAGATTGACAAAACTGATGGTTGTGGAGTATTTAATACATTTAATCTAGATATCCCGGGAAGATGCCCCCCAGAAGCCCAAAACGTTGGATAAAATAAAATAATAAAAGAACAAAAAAATGGAAGAAATTCCTTCTATTTAAAAAAAAAACAAACAAAAAAAAACCTGATTATACAAGCTCTTCCTCACCTTAAATGAGCATGCAAGCTATTGGTTCAACAAAATTTATGTAGAGCGCAGCACTCATAAGGTCGAAATGGACAAAAGTCGTTCTCGACGGGTTTTAAAAAAAGAAAGAAAAAAAAAAAAAATATATATATATATATATATATATATAAATATATGTATCATCGTGAATTTTAAGCAAGGAAAGTGCCATAATTATATTAGCAATACTGTTTACTACCTTGTAACAGTTTACTATCTATAAAAACTCATTTTTTTTTTTCATATTTTTTCATGTTTACAATTTGGACTTTAGTCGCCATTCTTGCCACCCGGCGCTATGTAAGGCTTTAAATAAATAAGTTCAATTCATAGCTTAATAAATATTTCAAATACATAAATATGGGTATCAGCATCAAAGCCTTCACTAAACGATCATCTAACATAATGCTCCCCTTGACAGAGATGGTGACATCGTGTACATAAATTATAATTAATGTATTATATGTTATAATTTGTAATTAGATTATAATTAATGTATTTATTTGTAATTTAATTTTACTTGTAATTTTACTCAATCTATTTATTTTTATTAAGGAAGATCAAAATTAGCATTTTTTTTTGTTTTTTTTTAAACTGAGCTCCACGAATCTTAACGCTTATTATATCCACCAAATATTTACGTGCAGTATTTCTGGAAGTGTCTCATATATATATATATATATATATATTTTTTTTATTGTAGTTCTTTTTATTTATAATATATTTTCAACGATCGCATAGAAAAAGTTTCTTTTGGTATATATACAAAGATTTCATCATTTTACTGATTTTAATATTATATATAAGTACATATAAAAAAATGTCTTTTTTTTTTTTTTACTGTGTTAATTTTTTGAATGTTAAAGAGTTGATATGTCCAACTAATTATGCTTATATCACTTTTGGATGTTTTCCATAATTTCTTTGTTAATATAGTTATTTTAATTACTTACTCAGAGAATAATTTCAAACATTGCAGAAAAGTTTACTATAATTATATGCTTAAAAGTTAATTTTACATATATGTGCCTTGCTTAACAAACATTGTATCAACAATCATTATTATTTAAAATTTTTTTTTTCATTGATTCAGAATTATTTTCATCCGTTTTAGAATAAGTTACTTCAACATATACGCATATCTCAGTAAACATTGATGTTTTTGTTTTGTTTTGTTTTTTGTAAACAATTTTTATCATTTTACCGATTTTAATATTTTTTTTTTTTTTTAAAAGAAGAGGATCGGATTTATCTAACTAATGTAATAGCTTCTGAGCTCCGCGAATGTTAAAGGGTTAATAAACACATGCACCAAATATATACTTTTATCACTTCTGGATGTCAGATTTTTTTTTTTTTTTTTTTTTGTAGTGAATGTAGTTTAATATTTTTTTTCTTAACCTATGTTCCGTTAAACAGATTTCAAAAAGGTATCCCGTGAGATTGAACAAGGTTTTTTTTTTGTCTCTACAGATAATATTTTCTAATGACCAAGACAGGTCCCAATTGGGGGGTTACTTTTTGTACGTGTAAAATTGTAAAAGTTTTATTTACAATACAATTTAAAAAGATGCTGACTTCAGGCTTGATCAAGCATTAGAAATAAAAAGGAATAGATATGAGAGAAAAAAAAATTAAATTTTTACTGAGGATGATCAAAATGGGTAAAACGTTCAATATATTTTATTAATAGAATAAAAACTTTAGAAACCGAAGGCCTATAAATTTATTATAAAACCAATTAAAAATGTATCATCAAAATATTTTCAATCATTACAGAAAAAATTAATTTAATCATATATGCATAGCAATTAATAAACGTTGCACCAACAATTTTTTTTTTTTTTGTCATTCAACTGATTTTAGTATACATATTTCTTTTTTATTTAACAGATGATCGAATTCACCATTAAATCACTTTTTGAGCTTCACGAATGTTAAAGGGTTAATATATTCATCAAATAAATACTTTTATCACCTCTGTAAATGCCAGATCATTTATTTATTTTTTTGTAGAAAATGTATTTTAATATTTTTTTTTCTTAACCTATGTTTCTTATTTATTAGCTATAGCTGGTTTTCTCGTCAATCGGTGAGAAGTACTCACTGTTGGGACGAGATGTCGCCTACTGGAGAAGGGGCAGGCGCTGGAACGGACGACACTGGAAGGCACTGGACGCCGAAGAGAGGGTTGGAGGCCCTATATACCCTCCCTTCCACCTCCACGTTCCCTTGAGACCACCCCCTAGTCCCAATCACGAGGGAGGATAAGTCAAATTCATTTTGTTTTCCATTTCAAACTCAGATTTCAGATTAGAAGTCAATAAAAAAAAAATTATATATATATATATATATATATATATATATAATTAAAAAAATCAGAATAAAAAAAATTATATAATATAAACATAGGAGGTATATGTTCCTAACTAATAAATATCTCTGCGTTCGTTTGAAATAAATTAGTGCATTTTCTGCGGGACCATATCATCATATGGATCACAGTGATTCGTGTATACGAAGTCATTTGAAATGTTTATTAAGCTATGAGCTGTTCACTTAGCCCCAAACATATAAGGAGCCAGTGTTTATATTATGCTGAGGAGGTGCACAAAGAATCCCTGAAACTTTCAAAATAGAATTGTTTAAAAAATTCCTATATGCTCATTTTTTCATTATTCAAATATAATTTTATATTTATTATTTTGTACTTATAATTTTATACCATTTAGAATATTTTCTTTTTTTTTTCGAGGAAGATCGAAATCGACATTATTGGATTTTATATCAAGTTCTGAGAATTGGAGCTCTGCGAATATTAAGATGTTATTATATTCATCAAATATATTGACGTTTGAAATATATTATGTATTATATAATTAGAACTATACATTCAGAGGAGCCGACTCAAGAATCTAAAAAATTATATTTTTCTATTTTTTTTTTATTTTATTATTTACACATTCATTTATTATGCTGTTTATGCTTCTACCCTAATGGGTCTTTGGCGTCTACTTATGCATTTACAATTCAAGTATCATTACCATTTATAATTGTACACATTACAATTATGTTGTAGTTCATTATAATTATTATACAAGAATCATTTGTCATCATTACCATTTGTCTAATATTTTAAAGTTATATTTTATATTTCATATTTTTATGTTGTTATTTAATTGTCTTAAATGTGACTATAATTTCTTGTGTGACGGAACCCCTAACCCTTTTCTCTACGTTAAAAATAACGAACGACCCATGTGTATATACATGATATTTATCATTAAAATTATAAACTGTTTTATAATTATTATATTAATATGGAATAAATTTTATCACTATTATTGAATACTTTTATTAATCCGAAAAATAAGCTTACCTAAAATGTTTTATCGTTCTATTAATGGAAGAGTGTTTTAAATAAAAAATTCTCAAAATTATATAAGGAAATCACCTGTTTTACTTTTAAGCACGATCAAAATCTGGTCTGACAAACCATGTTTAACTCCTCACTTTCGCTATCCCCATAAAGGCCTAAGATCGTAAACTTGTATAATTTCCTCTTAAAATTCGGAGGCCTCAGGTAAGATTGCTATTTCGTGACACTCTCGCTAAGTATGGAAAATTAATTCATTCTTAAAGAGATGTCCGAAACTCTTCTTTAAAAACGTTGAAACTTTTTTTGGGAAAAAAACCCAATATTTTTTTTTCTAGAAAAGCCCCTAAAGACAGCAACATTTTTTTTTTTTTAATTCATGAACTGCAACAATGACAACACTTTAATTTAAATAAGCAATCACAAGTAGGAAAAAGAGTAGAATGATTTCTTGTTCAAATATGTAGCTGTCAGAGGTTAGTGACTAAACGTAATAACAACAGCCTTGTGTAAATGCGTTCAAGGAATCTGTCATTTCGTATCAAGTTTTGAATACTTCTAAATTATATTTATTGATACAACTGTATTAAAATAAATGATCAAGTAAATGTGAATAGAATAAAAAAAAGTCTTGACAAAATTTATAGTAAAACTAGCTATTGGTAGCACTCAGATAATAGTTCAAAATTAGAATATCTTGAAGCCATCTCTTATTTAGACGCCTTAGGGGATTATCAGGAATATATAAAGAAGCAAGGATGAAAAAAATAGAGTTTGAATGAATCGGGAGTTTATTTTGAAATGATATGTGTCTGGATCTAGCAAATTCGGCGACGGATGGAGCGATTAATTCAATTAATGTCGAAATAAGGAGCATTACGTTTTTGCGTAGGGTTTAGAATTGTAAGGATTGGGTGGAGGAGGAATTTTATAAATTGTTGGAGTCCCGAAGCTCAACTCCGTAAGTCCAAAATGCTATCATATCTACAATATGAATTATTGGTTGGTAGTTTTGAACGTTTATTTAGTATTTGCGGATAATGGTCGTTTTAGTCTTATATTACAATTTCAAGTGAGATGTTTGTCCAGTTGGAGTCATTAGTACCTGGCCTATTCAATAGAGACAAGTGGAGCATTATTATAGGACACTGTGTGACAGGGGTTCGTAGGTTTACGACAAAGAGTAAAGGTGATTTGTTGGCAATGATCTTAATTCTTCAGTTTTGGTACAATGTTTTTGACGTTTGTGATGTCAATGGGTCATTATTAACTGATATCGCAAATTTGTCATCAGCGCAAGTGATATGTACGATGTTAAGATGTATTGGATTGGGGTATCAGCTGTATGAAATGTGTAGAGAATGGGACAAAGGATTCTTCTCGTATCTTAAAGAACAATAGCTGACTGGAAGACATTTAAATACCTCCCAAATTCAACAAATTCTCAAACCACTCCTTTATACTTCTAATTAGTTTAAACTTTAAAGAAAAAAAAATTTCATATTCCTTGAAAAATACATGTAATCACAGTTGTTTAAAAGTAACGATATTTCTCTGTCTGGATTTTTGATTGAATGTGCTATTGGAGTCAAGTACCCACATATTTTAATGAGAAAAGTCATCTGCTTATAGTAGTATAAACTTTTCCTTGATCTTTTTTTTTCTTCTTTTGTTTTTAATGTGCACCTTTCATAAATGCTTTTATAAAAAAAACTAGTGATATTCAATAAAAAATATTAATCTTCATTAATAATGTAATAGATGAAAAATTTCGTGAAGGAAACAGTTCCACTGGATTGAGAAGAGGTTTAGGAAGGAATTATCTTGTCAACTGTGTGTTCTTAGTTCGGAATCTGATGCTTCTGAAGTAAATGGAAGGAGTATGAAAAGGTACAAGGATAGATGATGGAGATTATCTGGAAGCCGTATTGTACGGAAAAGAATTCGGGAAATACTGTCGGCTGAAGAAACTATAGAACCGTATCAATTCCGTGTAGAATATGGTTAAATGATGAGCTAAATGGAATTCATTTGTGTTTTGAGGAAATACAAAAAAAGTTTTTCCAAAACTGATTTGAAGTAAATAAGGGAACGAAGGTATATTCGATAAATAAGTGACTTCCAGGTCGTTGAACAAAATGTTTGGGTAGTTAATAATTGTAAATTAGGAAAAATACGAAGATGTGATGGATAATAATATTTTAACTGCTGATTAAATTGTATATTTATCTTTATCGATATTTTTCCACCACTAGGATTTTTTAATGATTATTTTTATTTTTTTGAATAGGTAGAATCATTAAAAGCAGTTTTCCTTTCTTTCTCGACAGGTTTTTAATTTTTTAATGCTAGTCCATTGTTTCCCCATTTATATTTAGATTTATGACGTTATCCGAAAGAAATCGTATAAAATAGATTTCCTCCTATAAACATTTCCTGATAACTTATACACCGTGTTTATTAGAACCTGTGAAACGTTCGTTTCATAATCTCAAAAATATATCACGTGACAGATGACTTTTCGCAATCTATCCCAACACTCCACTTCTTAGGTTTTTAATAACACTGTCATATTAACCCTTTTACACTACCATTGATTACCCTTTCCGCCCTCCAAAAAATAATTAAAAAAGCTTAAAAGGAAAACCATCCCAAAAAATTGATGGTTTGATCGATACTATTTCTATTTTAATCATATGCATTAAATTTTTTTTTTTAAATTGTCTGGTTTGTAATTGAATTTCTAACAAGATGGTAGGTTTTAGTCACTATTAATACAATTTCGTTATCTTCATTTTGTGTTTTTTTTTTATTTTAAATAATTTGATAAACTTTTCTTATGATCATAGTAGTAAATCTTTTTAATATTAAGTAATAATGATTAAATTAGATTTTATTCCATCCTGTTCAATAATTATTTAGCTAAACATTTTTTATTTGTGTTTTTTATTAATATATGATTGTAAAAAAATTGATATATTTTAATGATAAGTAAGTAAGTAATAAATAAATAATTCATCGTTGAATTTATTGTATTTTAACTACTACCCCCTAAATTTGGGTACGCCTCAAATTCAAATATATGTACTTATATATAATTATGAATGCGAACAGAACCAAGATTCGGAACCTGATGCCAGACAGATATAGATGATCGTATATAACATACGATTTTAAAATTGCTTTGAAAAGCTTGTTGGAATACTCGGCAAGAGGAGATTTAACTGACTAAACACAAATAAAAATATGGATGGATTTAAGACAATAGTAACGCATGTCTTTAGTTAAATATATAAGAAACATACGGCAGTTATTCATTCCAAGTGAGAGAGTAATAGGCACACTGCTTCAAATATGCAGCGATTGATAATTCTCTTAGATTTACAAACAATTAGTACACAAAAATTAGACCAAATCGACCTTATATTGATCAAAATTTTTACATTTATGAAACATTGGTTACAACGTCGTATTATAAGTTATAATTGAGGTATGTAGAGTCAGTCAAAATTATAGGGGGACAACCACCCTTAAGGGAGTCGGTGTGCAAATTAATTCTGTTGTAGGTAGGTCAAGTGATGTTTCGTTTTTGATAGTTTTTATGTTTCGTAATGAGACCATTCCCATTACGATGGAGCCAACGTTCTTGGAGATTTTAGAGGTAAAATCTTACTTTTTTGAAAATATACTTACATCTATCTATCTAAACTGGTACTACAACTCGTTGCCGAGTCTTGACCTCCTGTAACAACCTCCTCCAATTGTCACGATCTTGCGCAGCCACCATCCAATTATTGACACCTAAAACATTCCGGGCATCAGCAGCGACTCCATCCACCCATCTTGATCTCGGTCTTCCTCTCCGTCTTTTACCATAAATTGGCTCTTTCAGTGTCCTCTTGGGGATTTCACTACCCTCCATTCGGGCCAGATGGCCCGCCCATCTTAGACGATTCAATTTATAAAAAAGAACGATGTCAGGTTCATTGAATAAGCTATATAGCTCCTTATTTGTACGTCTTCGCCACTGACCTCCAACCTGCCGTCCTCCCAATATCCGACGCAAGACTTTCCTTTCGAAGAGACCAAGTTCCTGCTCCATCGATTTTGTGGTTGCCCAGGATTCCGATGCGTACAACAGAACTGGCCTGATCAAAATCTTGTAGAGACTCATTTTGGTTTCTCTGGAAAGAGCTCTACTCCTGTAGTGACGCAGTAACCCAAAATACGCACAATTAGCTGCCTGAATTCTTTTCTTCACCTCCAGTTGAGTCTCGTTATTGTGTGAGACCAGTGATCCCAGGTAGTCAAATTCAGATACCTTCTCAAACTTGTACTCTCCGAAGGTAACCATTTCACCTGGATTTGGGGCTTCCTCTGCTACCATGTATTTAGTTTTCGAAGCATTGATCTCAAGTCCAAGTTTCCTGGCAGGGCCAGTCAGGGCTTGAAAAGCTTCTAGTACAGCATTGTGGGAGCGACCAACTATATCGATGTCATCAGCGTATGCGAGGATCATAGCAGTTCGGTTGAATACTGTTCCTCCAATCTGGATACCGGCCTCTCTTACAGCCTTCTCAAGCACGAGGTTAAATAGAAGGCACGCCAGTGCATCTCCTTGTCTTAAGCCCTTATTTGAAGTGAAATCCTGTGATACTTCATTTCTTATTTTTACTGCACATCGTACATTTTTCATTGTTATCTTCACCAGTCTCACCCATTTTTTAGGGATTTTTAATTCATAAAGAACCTTATAGAGTTCCTCTCTGTTAACATTATCATAAGCTGCCCTGAAGTCTATAAATAAGTGGTGCGTTTTAATGTTATATTCTCGTCCTCTCTCCAAGATTGTCCTCAAACTAAAGATTTGATCAAGTGTTGATTTGCCTTTTCTGAATCCACATTGATAGACACCAAGTTGGCTCTCTGCAAATGGTAACAGTCGAGCAAATAAAATATTTGAGAATATTTTGTAAGCGGATGGGAGCAAGGAGATACCTCTATAGTTGAAGCATTTTAATTTATCTCCTTTTTTATGTATTGGGCAGATATGAGAGAAGTTCCACGTTGTTGGTATTACTTCTTCGGTCCAAATGGTGATTATTAGGTTCTGCAGTGTCTTAAAAAGTTCGTTCCCACCACTTTTTATCAGCTCGGCTGGGATACCATCGGGGCCTGCGGCCTTATTGTTTTTCAATTTATTTATGGCATCCATCAGTTCGTCCTCATCTGGTGGTTCTATGTCAGCGGTGTGGGCTTCGCTTGGTCTGTTGCCAACACTTGATATACTACATTCCTCGGGAGAACTGTGGGTAGTATCTTCGTTAAGGAGACGTGAGAAATGGTTCTTCCATTGCTCCAGAACTTCCACCTTGTTACAGAGGAGAACATTGGCATCATTCAGGCAGCAAATGTTCTGTGGTGAGAATGGTTTCCTGCTTCTATTAACCTTCCGGTAAAAGTCCCGGCTTCTTTTATCACCTCTTAGTGCCTCCATCTCCTCAAAGTATTTCCGTTCGTATTGCCTCTTCTTATTCTGGTGCAAATGTTTTTCTTCTCTTCTCCTTTGTCGATAGGCCTCTACCGTTTGCCTTGTGCTTCTTTGTGTCATGACCTTATACGCTTCATTCTTAGTATTGGTTGCTTTTCGGCATTCATCATCAAACCATGGAGATCTTTCTTCTCTGCCATCCTTACCAAGAATAAGATCAGCTGCCTTCAATATTTCCTTTGAGCAACCATTCCAAAGAGATTCCACGCAATCCTCAGATACAGTATTGCATAAATTGTTACTGATAGTCTCTAAGTAACTGTTTTGCACGTCAGGAGACTTCAGCTTCCTTAAATTGTACCTTTGGGTTGTTTTTTGCGATGAGGTATTCCTCTTGGAGCTTATTCGCGCGTATACAGTGGCCATTGAGAGAAAATGGTCCGAGTCAACATTTGCACCTCTAAATGTTCGAACGTTTTCTAAACTCGATTTGTGTCTCCTCCCAATTAGGATGTGATCTATTTGATTCACCGTAGTCCTATCAGGGGAGGTCCAAGTTCCTTTGTGGATGTCTTTATGTGGGAAGAAGGTGCCTCCAATAATGATATCTCTAGATGCTGCAAAGTTAATGAGCCTCTGTCCATTAGCATTAGTTATTTCGTGAAGGCTGTGTTTTCCAATTGTTGGCTGGTAAATTTCTTTTTTTCCAACCTTCGCGTTAAGATCTCCGGCGATTATCTTCATGTCATACCTGGGACATGAGTCAATGGTTCTTTCTAAGAGCTCATAGAAAGCATCTTTCTCATCATCATCTGCGGCTTCTATCGGGGCATGCACGCTAAGTATAAATTGTAGAACTTTCCGAGTAACCGTATTACGCATATCCGCGGGCTTATGGCATTGAAGCCTATGACTAGGTTTCGAAGCCTACCTCTAACAATGAATCCTGAGCCGAACAGATGTTCTCTGTTATCACAGCTATAGAAGACCTTACAATGTTTCTTCTCGAGTATGCCTTGCCCTGTCCACCGTATTTCCTGTAGGGCGGCTATGTCAACTTTGTAGTGGTCTAGTTGCTCTAGTAGCACTTGCAGTGCTCCAGGTCTGTGCAGGGATAAAACATTCCAAAATCCGATATTAAATTTCCTTTTGGAGTTGCCGGGTCGTTTCCGTTGATGACTTTTACAATCCGAGGCTTTGTTGTTAGGTTTCGTGATATTTATCCTTCGGGTAGTGGGGCTATCAACCCTCTCTACGTACCCTAAGTCCAGTGGGGGGGCTGCCTCCTCTGAGCCTCTGGACTTGCTCCCCCATCCGGGGCGGCTACCTAGGGGAGGAGACCCTAGGGTGTGTACTGTTGGTGTCCTTTGTCTGTTGTGTGGTGGTGAATGTAGTGTGCTGTATGAGTGTACTGTGTGTACTGTTCCCCCAACCTGGAGGGCCAGTGGCTATCTGCGGTACAAAGACCGGGCGATGGGGCCGCCACCTCCCTACGCCTACAAACAATACTTACATACAAACATGTATAAAAACACGACCCTTATTTAACATAAAAGTCTGATCTATTCGTATTACTGATTGTTTGTGAACTTACACAATAATTTTGTTAGCTGTAATTTCATTGAGCCGCATAATGTGATATATCACCTATAATCTGTAATAATGTTTTGAACAATGGGCTGTATCGTCATGTGAAAGGCATCATTGGATTGCGAAGCATAAAAACTATCGGAAAGTAACTATCGATCGATCTACATACAGCAAAATTAATTTTCACCCCCACCCGTTTTTAAGTCCACCCCCAAGGTTGCTTATTCCCCTATAATTTGGGCGGGCTCAGATTTCGTTTCTTAATTCTAATATGAAGTTATGACCAACGTTTCATTAATATACAAATTTTATTCCATATTTTGTCTACTTTTGCTGTTGTATTGTAAATGGAGTTGTTATGTGAAGTTTTTTTATCTTGCTTTGGAAATACAAATAACTGTTCCGTAATAAATTCAGCCTCGGTTGTTTATTTCATTTAGCATATTTTTACTACTTTCACCAAACATCTAATTCGAGTTCTTAATTTCTATATATCATTTTAATTTACCCTAAAAAGCCTTTCAAGCTTTTACTTTAGCTCGAATCTTGAGGAAGTGATCATTTTTGTTCGGTTTCGAAAAACCTCTGAAAATTAAGTATGATGTCAAACAACAGGACATATCCTTCTTCAAAATTCAATATTGTTTTTTTTATTAAATAATCCCAGAACATATAGTGCAGAGGCCCTGTTTTTTTTTTGTTTTTTTTTTTTTGTTTTTTTTTTCAAAATTTTTGAACCTTTCTAATGTATCATTATCATCATTACCATCATGATTATTATCATTATCATTATCATGATCATTATCATCACCTAGCGGCGGATAGGGGTGCCTAGGTGGAGGAGACATGCCGTTGATAGGAACGAGTGGGCAAGGATTGTATCGGAGGCCAAGGTCCTATAAGGGCTGTAGAGCCATTGTAATAATAATAATAATGTATCATGATAAATTTCTACGATAAAAATGATGAATTACCTTAAAGTAATATTAGCAAAAATTACAACTTTCATATGTCTTTTTCTTTTGTCATTCTTGTCTTCTTTGGTCATTTTTCTGAATATTTTATCAAAGAATTGATTTATTTATTATTTATTCTATTTCAAAGAATAGAAAATACTTTGTATCGATACAATACAGATAAATCAATTGTGGTTAGTCCTTAGCTAATAACTGTTGGTACACACTAACGGTTAATACCATTTAAGTAATAGTAATAATTTTTTATGACAACGCTGTTAGTTTGAAAAACATAAATCAACTTATTTACCGTTATGTCCACAAGGATTAATAATAAAAGACCAACCTTTCTAAATAAGAATTATTAAATGTTATTTGTTTCACATGACCTTATAATTCCGTTTCTATGATTTCGATGTCTTGTTCCTTTTTTTCTTTTTTTTTTCTGCTTTTGTGTGACTGAATTGTGATAATTTAATTAATATTTTATCAATTTGTGCACATTTGAATTTAAATGGAATTTTGGTATTATGTCACTCCTGCTTGGCAAGTGAACGTGGCGTATTTATCAGCCCGCTTTCGAATGGGAAATTAGGAAAATACATTTTTATTTATTATTGAGTAGAAAGATTAACGTTGTATGGTTCGGAAACATGGCCACTCAGTATAAACGAAGAAAAAAAATCCTTTCAGTTGGAATGGATTTCTGGAGGAGAGCAGCAAGGATATCCAGAGCTGAAAGGATGAGAAATGACACCATAAGAGATATGTTAGCAATAGAAAAGAATATTCTTGAGGTAACGGAAGAGAGGAGACTCAGATTATTTGGTCATGACGAGAGGCTAGCAAAATAATTATGGGTTGGGAGGCAGAGGGTAGAAGGAGAAGATGGAGACCTGCAGTTAGATGGAAGGATAAGGTGATGGAGAGTATGACTGGTAGGGGACTGTCGGACCGGCAGAGATGGAGAAACCTACTAATACAGGAGTTTGGTTGAGGAAAACTTGATATTGAAGAAACTCATGGAATTGGGGTACAAAGAATTCAAAAATATATACATATATATGATCATTTTTCTTCAATTTCATTAGAGGCATCACATGATAAAATAGGCCTAAAACTGATTTGATCAATGGATACATCATGTGTGGTCAAAATGAAATTTTCAATCTGAAATTTTAATAGCAGAAAATATTATTATTATTATTTTAACCGTATTTCAATGAAACCTTCAAAATTAGAAAAATGCCATGTATACATAATTTTCAAGCTTAACTATTTTTCCTTTTTTCCAATAATAAATACTATTTGCCAATTCGAGTTGAAAATTTATGATCCCATGAAAATTTCAATGCATTACTTTTGCCTGTTAAAAGTGTGAAATACCAAAATTATAAGGCACCTGATGTAATTATGTTAAAGACTAGATAGTCAGTTGAACTAAAATTTAGTGCTCTTTTGAATGAACGGTGTATTTTGAAAAACACTATATCAAAGTACGTTAAAATCGGATAAACTGGTAAACAATTAATAATTCTACCTCCCCCACCCCACACAAATCCTATCCACGAAAATATTTATTTCGAATCAACCCTTTTATACTACTATAACACCACAGAATTCGAAAATGGGTTTCAAATTGCGGCGAAATTGGATAAAAAGTCAATAATTACCCTCTTCTCCTTATTCCTCTGATTTTTCCATGTTTTGATACTTTATCAGTTATTCGGAGTGGAGACAAATCCAACAAATTAAAATCATAAAAATCGGGCCAGCTGTCTTTGATTTCTAAATTATGTAACTAACACGACTTTTTCTGTATCTATAATAGATTATAAAATGGATAAAACTAAAAATATAAAGGTTAGAAACGATATTGAAATTCAAAGACCTGATTCAGATTTTATATAATAAACTCAATCTTTCAATTCCACTTAAAAATGATTTTAAAAACTTCAACTTTTCTTTACTCAATATAGGAAAAATTTAATTTTATTGTTCCACAAATATACATTTTTTGAGATAGAAAAACAATATTCGAATATTAAGGAGCCTAACTTCTTTCTTTAGACCCTAAATATAAGAAAGTTTGTATATTAAGTTTAAAGTTTTTTAAGTAATTTTCATATTAACGGATACAATATTGATTTTTTTTTAAATTATATAAAATACACAACGAGGGTAAATGCTTCGATTTTTATTGGAACTAATTTCCACAAGCTTTATACCAGTAAATCTTCTAACAAAAAAGTGCATATAATATAATAAGTATTCGATTACAAAGCTAAACCAACCACTCGCTTCTCCAAGAAAAGTCAATCCGAACGAAAGAGTTGAATGGTTTAGCGTTTATCAAAAAGAAGCTTATCGCACTGAAGAAACTAGTATGCAATGAATCCAATTTTGTCGGAATTTTCTTAAGAATAAATGTTCTACAGAACGATAAAATATCATTTAGTTTAGCGATAGGTAGATAGGGATCACCAAGCACAATATCTGCAATCATAAATTGGCTGGTAAAGACGTGAAACCGTAGTTCGGTCATCAACGCCTGTAGAAAAATGTAACAATTATCATAGTTTTAGAAAAGATAAATAAATTAGTAGTATATAAAATATTTTGCTGTTATTTTCAATTCATGTAAACGTTTGAAGAGGTTTCTGAGAGTGTTCTGTTGGCACTGAGAGAGTACTGCTCGGAAAGCAGCAATCATTAATTTTAAGCCTCTTGAAATTTTAGGTGTGATCCTTAATAAAATATGTCCCCATTAAACGAAAAATGTTTTCGGTGAAATACAGTGTCAACGAACATGTCGTATATTCTCAAATGTTTGTTTGGTGAAATTATTCAATATTCTTTTTTTCCAAGAACAATTAAATGGTTTTCGCTGTAAAACAGCTGTCTGGGTACTAGTGTCAAGTGATGTGAATCGCCATTGGCTAGCCCGCATTGCAACAGCTAACATGATCAAAGAAAGGTCCCGTACTTGCCGGAAGTAGCAAAGAGAGTTGTGTTTAAATCTTTATTAATTTACTGAATTAAAATAATTACAGCGTTCTTTATTGCACCAGATTTGTCTTTCGTTTTTTTTTCCTTCAAACACATCCATCCCTATTTCTATTGAAATTTCATCCTAGGTTCCTTTCCTCTTCAATTTATATAATTGATTCTTTAACTTTTCGGTTTCACAAAACATGCTTATTTTCGTAAATTTGACTGAATGATATCCCACACTCAGTGCAAGAGCGGGGTAGCTCACTGGTAAAGCAGTGAATTGCTCAAGGTCCCGAGTTCAAATCTGGCTTGGCTCAGGAAATCTTCATTATTCTGCCTCAGTTCGACTCGTGGGGCGAGAGACTCTCCTGGGGCAAACCCAGCCTCTGTAAAGTGGCTACCCTTAATTGAAAAATTTAAGGGGAAAACTTGGCGGTGGAGCGTGATCACGGCAAATCACCTCCTTGCACGACCGCTGACCAAGAAACAGTGCTTTTCCTTAAGAACTAACCCCAGTATTGTTCGAAGAAACAATACTGAACCCAAAACTCTTCATGGGTTTTTTTTTATTGTTTCAGGCGAAAAATGTTTGCCTATCCATCGTTTAGTGGAGACATATCTTTTGAACACAAGAAATCGTCCCAATTCCAGGTTTTATATCAGGACAAACTAATTGAAAATATTTGAAGAATCCAATCAATAATGATCATTACAGTTTCACAAATATAACTAGCACTCTACAATTGCTATTTAATTGTTATCATGTTTCGTAAAAGATAGCTTACGCTACCAAGCCAAAGTGGATGAGAGCCCCATTTTTGAAAAATTCGGGTTGATAAATTAATTAGCAATGGATAAATAGATTTAAAACTAATGAAATTAATGCAGCTGCGGAAGACAATGAAAGAGATGATTGAAATTAACCATTGCGAGCTGAGGCTAGGTGGATAACGAGTCACTGGCCCGCAACAGTTCTAGACAGCCAATTGAAGTCTGATTAAGGAACCGTAAAGTACAATTTGAGATGAACGGGAAATTGATTGGGCATAAATTTTTTTTACGCCTTTAGAAGCGAAGAAATTGATTGTTGTTTGCGACTCTTGGAAAGTTGTGTGTATTGCAACGGGGAAATTCTTTTCATTAAATATGACCCTTTGTAAGCTTGTCATGAAATATGAGCAATTTTTTTTTTTTTTTCAAAACTCAATATTCATTTGAAACATGCGCTGTTTGAAAATGTTGATCGAGAAATTAAACCTTATGTTTATTGTGTTATGTGGATTTAATTACTATTTTTTTTTTCAAAGATTACCTATTTCGGACTTTCCGTTGGGATTTTCTATTTGTTCCATTATAATTGGGCTACTGAAGGCTATCAGCTATTCTGCAGCTACAGTGGATTCCAACTTAAGAACTAATTCGGAATCGTTTACGATTAAATAAAAAAGAATTCCAGACCTCAGTATTTATAAAAGAAATCAGGCTATATATAAGACAGGAAGACATAATAAGACAGGAACTCCGCAGTTAATTAATAACTACTTTCTAAGGATTAAGGGTGTGAAAACTCATTCAATTGCGTTTTGCGGATATAATGAAGATGAAAAAAAATTAATAATAACAATCGTTTGAACCACCTGTGAAGTAATAGTTAGCATAGCCTACAAAACAGGAGGACGCGGATTTGTAGCTCGGCAGCTGGCCAAAGGATTTTTTTAAGGGAGTAAAATATCCTTGTCCGTCCTTCGGTTGGAACGTAAAATAGAGGTCCCGGGCCTGTGCGATGTTAAGTTCTCGTTAAAGATCCTTATCCTAATTATACCTAGATAGGCAAAATTTAGGATTAGCCTTGATAGTATAATTGAAGGTTAAATAAACAATCAAATAAAAACTAACCAAAATTAATCGATAATTTAATGAGCTTAATTTCAATTTAAAGTCAACACCGATTTCAATAAAAATCATGTAGGTTAACTAACAAAAATTACTCTGATCTGCAAAAAAAAATCACTCCCTTGAGAAATTGTTCCAGGTTTTTATATTTTCATGTGTACTGAATTCGAATCAGCAGTCAAAAAAAATTCTATGTCATCACTTTTGAGTAATTAGACTTTGTTTTTGAAAAACCTGAAATAGCGTATTTTTTTTATTTAATTCACTTCCATGAATATTTGTTGTGACTTTTATATTTACATCTGTGCTGAATTCTAATCAACATTAAAAAAAAATGCTATCATGCACCATTTTTAGAGAATGGAGGTTGTTTTGGAAAAAAAAAAACAGAAATAGCACTTTTTTCATTTATTTATTCAACACTTTTTTGGTGAAAAACTAATAAAATTTAATATATAAAATAATAATATTTAATACTGAACATAATTGATGTGTATATTTTTTTCCGTTTGTACTCTGATCACATTTCTCCCGTTGTAGTGTAATAGTAGTCTGCAAGCAGTAGTAGCCTATTTCAATCTCTTAATGAAATCGTTCTCCATGTTCATCTGAAACTGCTCCCAAGTTTAGAGGGTAGAAATCCAAATGGGAATGCAAAAAATGAATTTTTAATATCATAAATTCAATTTCATAAGCAACCCATGGTCTTAAATGATGAAAGCAATTCTTCGACAATAACATTGTAATTTGTTGTTTTTTTTTTCCCTAATACTTATATTATCCTATTTTTTACAATTTGTAATACATTATAAAAGTTTAAAAATTAAATAGTCATAAAAAATGCTCGAAATGTCGAAAAACACTTAATTTTTCGACCTAAAACACTAAGTTGACAAAAAGTGGTGTCTGGTAGAGATTTTCTGACTTCGGATTCGTGTTCAGCACACTTCTAAACATAATAAAACATTTTTGTTGAAGGGAGGATTTTGATGCAGAACAGTGTTAACAACCAGACAGGACTTAAACATTTTAATTGGGTACGTCAAATGATCTAATATTAGATGATGCTAAGGCTTTTTTTTCCAACTAATATTCCATTTCTTGGGTGTGATGACCGATAATGTTGCTTCTTTTTATGATCACAGCCAGTGGCGCAATAGCGGATGCGCTCTAGAGGAAACATTTTTCATAGACTCAAGCACGAAAACGTTTCTGAAAATGTTGATGACTTCTATCCATATTCTTTAACATAAGATGAGGGAACGGCTAGGTGTATCACCCCTTTCAAATGTGGAAAAAATACTGGTCTTCCACTTGGCCGTTTGAGAACTCTTAATAAATTCAATGTAGTGAACAGGATCCCTGTTGGATTGCTTCAACTTCCTGTCCCGGTCATCTTAACCTCCTTGACTTATTTCGTAAAGCAGGTTCTATACTATGCTATGATACTAAGCTAAAAGCTACGAAAGTTCGATCGAACTTTGAGTTAGGTGAGTTCGATGGAGGAGTGGTACCATACCCGGTAGCTCGAATATATGATCCAAGCCTCTTGGAGACAATCATTCCATCGAAGTTAAGACGATTAAAACTGTATAAAATATAAATGAATAAGTATTAACCAGTAAAGGATAATCCGAGCTGCGGCCGAATAAAGGTTGAATTAATAAATAAAGCATTATATATTTCTATTCAATCTGATTTTGTTATACGTATTTTTGTCAACCTTCTTCTTTGTATTAGTATTGGAATCGCTCAACTAGATATACCCTGTGTGAATTTTCTTTTTCATGATGAACAGATCCAAGAAAATCTTAAGTCTTATACGGAATCGGGATTCTTCACCTCCAGATGAATGAGCTAAAAGTAAGTTTGATCTCAATACTTATATTTTTTCCAATTACATGCAGTAAATTAGGTAAACATTTCGATAAATTATTGCTTAGAAATAAAGCAACTTTTATTATAGTAATAAATTGTTTTAAAACACGGTTGGTTGGAATGCGTTTTTGAAATATCTTCTACCATGAGAGAAACGCTCATCGGAAACCTCCTAATGGACAAAAAAGTAGTGCACCCAAGGACGAAAACAGCAGGTAGCGAGAGGAAAATCCCAGAGGCCTTGGAGCAAGGGGGCCTCGAATTGCAAACAGGGACCTTTTTTTCATGTTTACAAACCTTATTTTAAATGTTTTTTTTTTCCTACTTCTCAACTTAAAATTATTGAATTAGATGAAAAAAAAAGTGACGTCGCCATATTTTTTCCCCCCATCAAATTTAATGTATCATTTGAATAAACCATTTAATATCACCAAGAAACTTATCAATCACGTAAAATTGGTTAATTTTACGTACTTGATACTTGAACAAACAATGTATATAGTTAATTTTTAAAATTTTGAAGTAATAGTCTACTATTAATATAAAATGTCCCCAGTGACCATTAGCACACTGAGAAAACATCTAAATCGTTCACAGTTCGTCTTTCTACTTCTTATAGGGGCATTTAAACCGCCATAAAAACCATCTAAAATAAATTAATGATCAAACTTACAAATAGCAAATCAAGGCGTTTATAAACAGGCATAAATAAATATCTTTCTCTATTATAATTTTGTTATTACAAATTTAAACTAGTATTAAATCATTTAAAAAATGCTTGGTAGTGGTTAGCACCTGTGGTGTAGTGGTTAGCATAGCCAACTACTGCACAGCAGGTAGCGGGTTCGTAGCCCGCCAGGTGGCCATAGAATTTTTTAATGGGACTAAAAAATGCTTGGTTCTGCGTCCTTCGGATGGGACGTAAAATGGAGGACCCAAGCCTATACGATAAAAAACTTCAAACACCAACCTTAGCATCGTCTGATTAGCCATAGCAGCATAAAGTGACGTAAAATAAACAAACAACAACAATAAAAATATATAACTGAACATAAAAAGAAAAACATCATTAAGAATTAACATGTCATCTCAAAATGTTATCGAAAATAATGTTAACCTATTTTTCTTAATACTCGTAGAAAAGTAATATAAACAAATTTTATTAATTAATCCAATCTTAAATTGTGGCTGACCACCAATTTTAAATTATTTTTAAATAATTTATTTTTTGAAGAGAAAAGATTTGGCTCCGCCGGGAGTCGAACCCGGGTCTCCTGCGTTACATGCGAGGATGCTAACCGCTACACCACAGAGCTCGGCTCAAGGCAGAGCAAATCCTTCCTCTTCACTGATACCTACTCCCCCTATCTCACAAGTTTTGCGAGTAATAGCGGGAGGTGGACAAATTTTGTCCAATTATCAGTGAAGAGGAAGGATTTGCTCTGCCTTGAGCCGAGCTCTGTGGTGTAGCGGTTAGCATCCTCGCATGTAACGCAGGAGACCCGGGTTCGACTCCCGGCGGAGCCAAATCTTTTCTCTTCAAAAAATAAATTATTTAAAAATAATTTAAAATTGGTGGTCAGCCACAATTTAAGATTGGATTAATTAAAATAATTTAAAAAATTGACTTATGTCAATAAGTATCATAAATTGGACAAAATTTGTCCACCTCCCGCTACTACTCGCAAAACTTGTGAGATAGGGGGAGTAGGTATCAGTGAAGAGGAAGGATTTGCTCTGCCTTGAGCCGAGCTCTGTGGTGTAGCGGTTAGCATCCTCGCATGTAACGCAGGAGACCCGGGTTCGACTCCCGGCGGAGCCAAATCTTTTCTCTTCAAAAAATAAATTATTTATAAACAAATTTTAATTCTACGGGTAAGTATCCGTAGCAACGTAACAATTGAGGTATCCTAATGCCTCCCTCCCTTTGACTTAATAACGTTCGATTTTATGCAAAAAAGGAAGAATGCTATAGTTTCGAAGGAGATCTTCTCAAAATTTATAAAACAAAACTTCTTCTCGATCTAATCTGTCGACTGTACCAGCCTCAAATCTTTGAGACTTTTTCAGTACTTTTATAAAAACCCTTGTAAGAATTGTAAATACGAATAAATTCTTGTCTCTAATTCGAGACCCGTTTTTGCCGAAGCCCTTGGTTTTCGCCACCATACATACCATCCGCCCTTGGGTGCACTACTTTTTTTGTCCATTAATAGGTTTCACACAAACGTTTTTCCCATGGAAAACGATTGGATGTAATGCCGCCCATGATCCTCTACGAAGCTTAATCATTATCAATAAATATCAAATCCATTTAATAATTTTAACCGTTAAACACATCTAATGCATTACTACATATTTACACAAAACGATATTAAAAGATTTCTATATCACTTCTATATCAAATCGGTTCTTTTTTATCCTTGTCTAAATTATTTTTATCAGATATTGAAACAAAAATAAACATAATATAAATATAAAATCATCTTACATTTACTGTCAATCACACATTTTATGCCAAATCAACCTAAGGTTCTGGAATTAAAATCTCAGAAATCAATTATTTCTTGTAAATGTTTAGATAAAAGTGTTATCAGTTAGGCAAATTTTCTTATTATTTCCAAAGTCTGAGCTGAGGGCCAAAAAGGTGCCTGATTTGAAGAAAATTTTTGATCATATAGGCTGAAAGTACTCATTTCATAGACAACTAATGTGAACGTCTGCCACCTCAGATCGGTTGCCATCAAATTTTATAGGTGAACAAAATCGACTTTCGAACTTTTTCAATTTTTCGCTAATAACTCGAAAACGATATATCGCAGAAAAAATTGTGTCCTTTCTAAAATAAAAGAGCATTAAATTTCGCGTCGACTGAGGTCCTCACAGTTGAAATCGGGTGTCTTTTCGCCAAAACCGATTGTCAATTTAGCCACTTTAGCGGAAAAATGAATTACGCTCATGTTCCAAAGCCTGCAATTTAAAGAGGGTTACTACAAATAAAAAATGTTACCTATAATAGTTTTAGAATATCGAATTCTGTATAAAAAGATATCATTAATTTTAAAATTAGCCCAATCCTGTGAAGACAACGTAATTGAAACGTGAATGTATTTAGCGCCTTGTGGTCTAAAATCCGTGAAATGTTTTTCAATTTCTCGCATATAATTCAGGATACAGATCACAAAGTATTGCTTTCTTCTTAACATAAGAGGCTAAACTATTGCAAATAGAATGATATATTTGAATTTTAAATCGGTTTAGTGGTTTAGCCGGGTTTGGTACATTAAAAATCTGTAACTTTTACGATTGTCGTGGACACCGTGTTCCAACGCCTCTAACTCAAAAACATCGGAGACTTCGGTTTTTGAAGTATCAGGGGATTAGATAAAATATTCATGAAAATAACTACTTAGACTGGTTGAAACTTGGGAAAGTTTATCTTTTAATTTAACACATGGAAGATGGTTGTTTAATTAGTTCAAAATGGTTAATACTTCAAAAACCGAAGTCTTAACAGGAAGTAAGCACTACGAATGATTTCACGTTTTGATTTGTATATCCCACAGGATTTAGCTAATGTTGTGTGTACGGAGCTTGTTTCATGCTAAATTTGATGCTCTGTAACTTTTATCCGAAACATTTTTCATTTAAACTAAATGTTTTTTGAGAGGCGTTGGAACACGGTTTCCACCACAATCGTAAAAGTTACAGATTTTGATGTACCGAACCCGGCTAAACCACTAAACCGATTTAAAATTCAAATATATCATTCTATTTGCAATAGTTTAGCCTCTTATGGTAAGAAGTAACATTTTTTATTTGCAGTAACCCTCTTTAAATTGGAGGCTTTGGAACATGAGCGTAATTCATTTTTCCGCTAAAGTGGCTAAATTGACAATCGGTTTTGGCGAAAAGAATTACCAGATTTCAACTGTGAGGACCTCAGTCGACGCGAAATTTAATGCTCTTTGATTTTAGAAAGAACACAATTTCTTCTGCGATAAATCGTTTTAATCGAGTTATTAGCGAAAAAATGAAAAAAGTTCGAAAATGTCGATTTTGTTCGCCTATAAAATTTGATGGCAACCGATCTGAGGTAGCAGACGTTCACATTTGTTGACTATGAAATGAGTACTTTCAGCCTAAATGATCAAAAATTGTCTTCAAATCAGGCACCTTTTTGGCCCCAGCTCCCGGACTACCAGCTCACGAAAGAATTTGAATATTCTTAACAATCTATAAACTATTTCCGTCTGAGTCTGGTGAATTACATAATTACATTGAAGTTACTATTTAGTCTGAGGGATCCAAAGCTTAAAACCATTACTTATCGTGATGTTATAAAATCATATTTTATAAAATGAGGAGTCAAGTTAAGCTCTAGGTTTGTAGAATTATATTAGGCACACATCTCTTAAAATCCTAGGATATGACTTTAACAGCATAATATCATTATGGGATCATTTTTTTTTTCTCATTAATTTCTTCTTTTTTTTCCTTGGAAATTTATTTTAATTTATTACCGTTATTATTTATTTGATTAATGAATATATTATTCACTACTTTGTATACTTTTAATTTTTTATAATTATTTATTACGGGTTTTTAATGTAAATATTATCTTTAATTGTCCACCATTACTTTAATTATTTGACCAATTGTAGTTTTATTTTTTTTACAAGTCTGTTATTCTTGAGGGACCTTGTCCCAGAACAAAATTCATTTTCTCTTCTTTTCTATTCTGTATGAGGATATAATTAAATTAAGTAGATAATATAACAGAGAAGAGTTATATTTACATCAAATTTCTTATAACAAAAGTTCCTATTGACACATGGTCCATTCTCCACTCTTTTCGATTAAATGCGGTTTTCGATTTTATAAATAGCAGTTTTTTTTTTTTTTATTCAAATATATTTTTAAAAAAGAAATATACATTATTTGTTTTTTCAATCAACGTTTCCATAAACTAAATTTCCATAAAGCCTATGTTTTTTGGTGAAATAATATCAGTCAAACTTTCCTGAGATCATAACTTGTTGAATTGTTTAATCAACTTCTAGTATCTATTAGAGGAAAACTTGTTTTTCTATTTCTTTAACGTGCCACAGTAAGACGAATAAAAACTAACAAAAACCGGAATAAGATATGACAAATAAAATAACAATATTAAAACTGTTACGGCAAAAGTATCTACTTTTCAACTTCAAAAAGGTCCTAATCTAAATTTTAATATACGAGTATATATAAAATATATTTTATTTTTAAATAATTTTACAACTGCATTTTTTATCCTAAAATTGTTTAGTTTTAGAAATTCAAAACACTTGAATCATGCACATTTGGAATAGCGAGAAATTTCAAAATCATATTTCGGTTTTGAAATCTAAAATATCAGAATATAGGTATATATTATATATATATAGGTATAATGGTAGAGCATTTTTTGTGGAAAGTGTATTAGATAGGGACGGCCCGCATTAGGACGCAGAGCAGGGCATCGCAGTTTCCTACCTACCACTCGTATTTCCGGTATTAGGCTAGGCGCACATTGAGACACTCGCGACGCAGAGCAGAGCAGAGCAGAGCAGTTTTTGTAATACGTGTGGTAGATAGGAAACTGCGTCCCAATGTGCGCCGTCCCTATCTAATACACTTTCCACACAAAACTGCTCTGCCATTTCACAAAAACTGCTCTGCTCTGCCTATGGAAAGGAACAGTGCAAACAATGATGACTCTCTGAGTGATACAGTATTACGTAAATAATAATGATCAAATTGGGATTTAAAAAAATAAAAATCGCCTTTTAGATGATAGGTAAATTTTAATGTTATATTATAGCATTTCATTACTTACTTACTAAGTGGCACAACAATCCATTTCTGAATCTAGGCCTACTCCAACAGCCTTCGCCAGTAAGCTCTATCCCTGTGCTGCTGCTACCCGATTCCTAGTTCCGATGAGATGTCCCTCATCAGTCGACACACCATCAAGTTTGAAAAACTTTACTATGTCATTTTGTTTATACAATTCATATGACTCTCTATTTGTATGTCTTCTCCATGCTCCCACTTTATACGTAGGGCCGAAAATTTCAGCATTTCATCAAAAATTCATTATTTTTTCTATTATGTTAACATTTTGGCCTGATGGATTGAGGATTTTATTGAAACTGTTCGCCAAAGAATGTTAAAATATAGCTACTAGTCAACACCAGTGTTCCAGCTCCACCAAGGCATTTTTACGTATTTTTGTAAGCCAAACTTTGTATTACATTTGGAAAAATATGTTCTGTAGCTAAAATTTGATAAAATATGTTTTTTTGCTAAAAGCTGATAAAAACATTCCTCACCTACGATTGCAGACTCGATGTATATAATGTAGAATATTAAAATAATTTATATATGATATGATTTAAAAAAGTATTACTCAAAAATTATTATTATTCTTAATAGTAAACCTTCAAATAAAAAATCATTCTTGCTAAAAATCTTCAAATGATTTTTAAAAATTCCACATACAATTTTTGATCGGATTTGATTTTCATTTTGATCTATTTTTTTTTTTTTTTTTTAATTTCGATTTCCAACCAAGCAAAAAAACAATTGATCAATTTACCGTATATTATTTGTAATATAATATGTTTATTATTTATTGATTTATACATACCATCGGCTTCTATTTATAATTGTTGATGGATGTTCCATAATCTTTTAGCAGTTACATATGTAATAATAACAACACTAGATAGTAAAATCGAATTGATTTGTGGCGTCATAAGTAGAAAGGGTGAGGGGGGAGGGGGGAAGCACCCACGCTGAAGTGAGGCCGTAATTCTTTCCCAATTACTCGCAGTGTAGGGTGTCGACAAAATTTACACCCTCCTCCATTCATGGAAATCTACTTCACTGAACTTCTATTCATTCTATGTTTCTTGTTGACATACTTTTTTTATAAACAACTGGCTAAAAGCGACCACGCTTTCCTGTGGCTTAATCTGATATTAAATTTTACTAAAATAAATTAATGTATTTCAGAGATTTACCCAGAAAACATCATTACACATAATAGCCTACTGTTAATTGCTGTGGAATAAAGTTAATAAAATGTTCACTTACTTTTATCAATGATTATAAGTAACGATAGTTACACTTCTCTACTAAAATGAAAGGAATTTTGAAAAATTCAAGTCAATCCATTCACTGGTTGTCGAGTTTATGTAACAAACATAATAATCATAACAAATAAATCAATCAATAATAAAAAAAAAAAAAAAAGGTCATGACTCGGTGAATAATTCTACTATTTCTGTGATTTTGAACATTTTGTAGCAAATGAAGAAAACTATCATTTAGCACAAAAATAATGGACAAAGACCGAAATAAAAATATTTTTCTATTCATTATTATGTTTTGTTTTTCCATTTGTTATATCAACATAAAAAGTAGATTTATTATCTATTTCCCTAAACGGTAACGTGTTAAAAACTTCAAGTCAATCCATCGGCTACTTTTCCAGTTTAAATCTAACAAACATACAGCCGTCACATTTGTATATATAGCCATCATATAATCATACTCTTGCAAAGATAAGCGAATAGCGATGAATAATGGAGGTAGTTATCATACGAATTTGAAAAGGTGAATATAATGTGGTGACAAGAACCAATTTGCGTCATCATAGTTATCAATTCAATTCAATTCTTTATTCATTAGTCGATGAGCCTCCAGTTTGTGCATAAAAGAGGTACATCATGGTGATGTCCGAAAAATATCGATTCATACTAATGAAATGGAATTCTTGTCATACAAACTAATTAAAAGTTATTTAAATTTACAGCAGTATCGTAGAACATTTCTAAAAATGAGCTTTTTATAATTTATATAGTTTAAAAAATGTATTAATTTATATTTACAATAATACATCTACTAAATGTAATGATAAAAAAAATATAATGGAATAAACAATATGTGAAGACAAATTGTGTTACTATTTAATTGCATATGGTAAATTTAAAAAACTGTAGTTTTTAAGAACTAGTATTTAAGAAGTACCTATATATATTCTGTTTTAATGTTTGGATGTAATAATAAATTACAACTTAAATATACCACCAAGATCAAAATATGTTAAATAAAGTTCGGTGAAAATTTACGGTAATTCCATACATAATTTTCAACAAAAATATTCATCTGATTGATAGTCAGATTCCGAACGAACAGGTGTAAAGCCCAACTTTGTTTTTCAGAAGTTGATCATGTAATTTGACATTTTGTATGTTTCTAACTTTTCACTATCTTTCGCAATAAAACCTGATGTAATCAGGCCACAAAAATTTGATTGCACTATATAAGAGAGTTTATATAATTATAATAATAACTATATAATTTTACCAATAACCTTCCTTTCCTTTGAAGTGCATATGTAGTACTATTCAAATATTTTCCCCAGCTATTTTCCTTACTCCTGAAAATTAACTAGATTAAAAATCATGTCCGAACCTTGTAAGGCAGTAATCCCATCTTTTTTTTTACTGCCTTAGTTCTCTCTCTGTTGCGGGAATTGATAATCCTAAAGATTCTTTTCCGTTCCATGGGGTCCAATTTGGCAGAATGACATTAAGTGAACTTCTAAATGCTTCAACCTCACTGAAATCTATTTAGAAAAGCGGCTGGAGTGGATGGGATTAGTTATGAATTCTATAAGTATATGACCCCAGCCTGGACTCACTATTTATTAAATATTTTTGTTAAAGTACTGGATATTGAGTTAATCAAGTTAACCTCAAGAGCTAAGATTTATTACTGAATATAAATTAGAGTAAAAATTGCATGTTTATAAATGGCATAGAGATTGAACAACAAGTCAATCGTATATGACACCGTATAACATCTCTCACCCCAAAGATTGAGCCTGGCCGGTGGCTGGACTGCTTTGCCGCTTCTGGTCCTGTAGATCCTTCGATCTTCTGCTCTTCCTTCCTCGTCCTCACCTCCTTTTTCCTTTCTCACAGCTGGCCGGATGTGTCGCTGGTTCCTCTCCAGCTCACCTCCATCCTCAGTCATTAGCCGATCCAGTACTTCCTTGACTGTTCCTTGAGTCCAGCTTGACCCCGGAGACTTCTGGAACACCACCTGCTCACCAGGACAGAACCCTTCTTCCTTCCTGCTTCCCCGGTCGTAGTACTTCTTGCTGATTTGTCGCTTTTTCAGCACCGCTTTCGTCGCCTCAAGGTCCTTGGCTTGAGGCTTAAGCTGCTCTTGAGTTCTAGGAATAACTCCCCTCAGCTTCCTGCTAATGAGTAGCTCCGCCAGGGCAGGGAGATCTGTGCTAGGAGTATTGTTGAGCCCCAACAGGCACAAGTACGGATCGTTCTCGCTGTCGAGGCACTTCTTGAGGCTTTTTTGATGGTTTGTACGGAGCGTTCTGCTTGTCCATTGGCCTGGTGGTACTTCGGGCTTACCAAAGTCCTCTTGAAACCCCCTGACTTGGCAAACTCTAAAAACTGACTGAATGAAAATTGTGTCCCTTGATCTGCAATCACTTCAAATGGGATTCCATGTCAAGCAAATACTTTCTTAACATCAGATATTATTCTCCGGCTTGTAATGTTGGGCAATCTAGAATATTTGCAAAGAAAGAGAAATAATCCATTATGATCAACCAATATATCCCTTTCCACGTGAAAATGTCTATAGCTACTTTCTGCCAAGATCCCTCCGGTAACTCCACTAATACCTTGGTTCTTTCGGTTTTGAATGTCTAAATTTTAAACAAACGTTGCATTTCCCAATTAACAAACAAATTTCATTCTGTATACCTGGCCAATACAACGCTTCCCGAGCCTTTGAAGACACTTATCCCGACCCTGATGTGCATAATGGATCTTGCCAGCATTTCTTTGCGACCGAGGAATTACAATTTGTTGATCTTTAAAAACTAATCCTTCGTGTACTTATAACTGATCCCTTAAAAACATATATTTTTCTAAAAATGAATTATAAATATTTTCTGGACATCCTTCGGCTAGCCAACCTATCACGGCCAGAAGTTTCTCATCGTTCTTGGTTTCTTCTCTGAGTTTAGCCAATGTTTCATCACATACCGGAAGGTTCTTCACTATAGCTGAAGCATAAGATTCTGATTCCTTTGAGAAGTAGTCCATGTCATGATGGTTCTTCAGAGCTCTGGACAACGTATCGCTAACGGTCATCTTCTTGCCGGGAAAGTATCGTACCGAGACCGAGTATTTCCGGAGGTGGAGCATCATCCTTTGAAGTCTTGGCGGACTATACAGATAACTATAAAGAGATTTCTGGAAGATGCCTTCAAGAGGTTTGTGATCACTCTCCACGACAAACGGTCTACCATAAGAATACATGTGGAACCACTCGCATCCAAATACCACCGCATATAACTCCTTCTCAATGTTAGCGTACCGCTGTTCGGTTTCGGTTATAGACTATGATGCATAAGCCACCGGATGGCCATTTTGAAATAGGACCGCTCCTAAGCCTGTCTGCGAAGCATCAACCGAAATCGTAATAGACGGGGATCATAGTATGCTAATACTGGTGCTGTTGTTATGGCCGACTTCAACCGATTCCATGCCTGCTCCTGAAATTCTTCCCAATGCATAACATTATTCTATCTCCATTTTTTCTGAGAATGTATCTCTTTGTGATACAAGTGCTGTTACCAGCGGTGTCTGATTACTCGGCGGTAAATTTTCAGGCCAATCAATTTGCTTTCACTTTTCTATATGTAGAACTTTCTTCATTAAATTATGATACAAGATTCAAGGTCTTGCAGGGCATAATTAGAGATCTAATTGCTTGGCCCCGATGTCAACTGTAAAGAACCCGTTTGAGTTCGCTATCCCTTTTGAGCGAGGCTAGCGAGCGGAAGTCGAAAGCTGAGATCTAATAAAGCTAATCACTGCCCTTTTTAACTGAAAAGGAAGCGATGAGGAAAATCTATTTGCATTAAAAAGGGCCTTGATTAGCTTGTTAGATATTTGATTTCGAATTCCGCTCGCTGCACTCGCTCAAAAGTTCAGTTGAGATCGAGGCTACTCTAGCGGGTCCTTTTCAATGGAAAATTTATTCAGTTCAATAATATAAAAAAAAATAAAATGAATATAAGCGTTTAGTTATTATTTCATTCTTTTTGTTTAGCTTATTTTTATAACTTTTTTAAAGTTATTAATATAAAGTATTTCAATTTTGGAAAATGTAAACAACCACCTAGGTCTTAACAGTGTGTTGGGGTTTTATTAATTAACGGAATCACTTTTGGTATGAAAAATGGAAGTACCGTAATAAGTACTAAATGGGTGTGTATCGGTCTGAGTAAAATAATATAGAAAAGTTATTTATTTATTTTTTTTTTTTTTTATTATTTTACCAGGCATGAATAAATAACGTGTAATCAAGCTAATTTATTTTATTTATTTATTACATTTTTTTGTTTATCTTATAGTAGAACCATTTCTGCTGTTTACCTACCTACCCTTCTATATGGAAGTGAAAGCTGGGTACCATTAGATAAGCACCTAAGTAGAGTTACTGCATCGGAAATGAGGTACCTCCGAAAAGTAGCGGGCCGAACCAGAAGGGATCGTATCAGGAATGATAGGACTAGAGAGGATCTAGGGATTACTTCTCTAAAGGACATTCTTGAAAAGAGGCAACTTAGATGGTTCGGACATCTCTGTTGGATGAATGGGACCGGGATGCAAGAAAATACTTCGAGGCCAGACCAACAGGAAAACGCCCCAGAGGGAGACCCAGGACTCAGTGGACAGACTACATCTCCAGTGTGGGAGAGAAAAGAGGTAAAAACTGGAATGCCATGAAGGCGCTGGCTCGGGACCGGGAGGCTTGGTTTGCATGGACAGAGGCACCTCCACGCTGAAAGGCACAAAGGAGGAAGAGAAAGAAGAAGAAGAAGAATAAATAACGTGTAATCAAGCTAATTTATTTTATTTATTTATTACATTTTTTTGTTTATCTTATAGTAGAACCATTTCTATTTCGAGTAATACGTATCAGCATATTAAATTGGAGGAGTTAATCAAGAGTAGCTTCACTTTATTTATTTATTTTTAATAAAATATAGAATACGGAAAGAATGATAAAAGCAATTCACAATATACCTATTCTACATGGGCGTACCCAGCGGGGGGCAGGGGGGGGGGCAGCTGCCCCCCCTGGAAGGCTGGAAGCAATAATTTTTTAGGCTTTTAAGACTGGAAGCAATAATAGAATACATTTTTTTCAAGCAAATAATTGTAAGAACATGGTTTATAAAGCACTGCTATAATTATACATAATTTTGGTTTCATTCACCTTTTCCGCGGTAAGGTGTTACAACCTGAACGACCACAGCTTGCCCCCCCCCCCCAGTTTTAAGCTTGCCCCCCCCTACTTTTGATCCTGGGTACGCCCTTGCTATTCTATATCAATATCAACTGCATTCTTGAATCCAGAGATGTAGAACCAGGAGTTACTATCCTCAGTCTAACAGGTGTCTAGACTGATGACAAAAGTGCCTCAAGGTATGATTCAGAACGGATCAAAATGAACTTGGATCCCATGCGGCGGTAATAGTCCTAAGACAACCTCTACACTTTTCCGAAGAATTTTTCAAACCCAGAAGGATTTTTTAAATCCTTCACAGCCATGGATGATTCTGGTCAAACGCTAAAGAGCCTACGGGATGTGTTTCTGACCACCCCGGTACCACAGAGCTCGGTGCAGGAAGATTTTATTTCAGGTTACCGGTTGGATCGTTATGTTATAAGAAACGAATCTCAACTTTAGAAAATCAATCATTTTTTATTTCACTTATGTTAAAGTTCAATCTGATTAAGTAAGGCATATTTATCCATTAAATATAATATGCATATATATGTAACGTTTAAATTTGCTGTTTCCGTATTAATTAAATAACAATCAGCTTAAAGAACTCAGAGCTAAATTTTATTTGTTAGGAATAAGACCACTCTGTTTTTTTATTTGTATATATTAATAATATTCAACCAGTTCGTATCATGATTTTATAAAACAGTATTGATTTACCTTTTTTTCCTTTTACTTTTTTTTTTTATTTTTTTTTTTTTTTAGTTATTGCTATCAATAACTCTATCGGACATGCGTGATGTCAACAGATACCTGTTGTGCATGCGTACAGACCCACAAATCATTAAACCATTGTACTCTGGGTTTATTATACCGCGACTCTAGAACCCTAATAATCCCATTAGCTGCACTTAAAATTATACTTTTAATGCGTTACTATTAGTTTTCTTATAAAAATTATTGTTGTTTACTGACATCCTTGATGTTAAAAATACATATAACTGCCCGTTCAAAAGAAGAACTCACGAATGACCGCCAACCTTTAATTTTACCTCCTTGAGATAAAGTTTGGATGATGTTTAGACGTTATCAGTGTGCTTGTCAGCTTTCAAATTTTGTTTATTATGGTAATCAGATGGAATAAACCTTATACTTTGAGCTAATGAAGTAGCTTTGAGGTAAGAATTCGTATTTCATTCCTTTTAGTTATTTTCATATATGTTAGCTACAACTTATACGTTGAATCACTTAGTTTCAGTTTTTTTATATAGTTTAGTGAATGATAATTTATTTGTAACTCTCACATTCCTTATTTTTTAGTTTAATTATTACTTTTCTGTGATCATTGTTACTTCTTCCTACTGTTTTATCACCGAAATGGACAATCTTAATGAGGTATCCTTGTTCATATTTTAAGATATAATTTTTCTTGAGCTGTAGAAGCTTGTTACTAATTTAATTTTATACTTAATTGTATCCAATATATAATTGGTTTCTTAATCTCCTGGGATATTTATATTATGGGTATAGTTGCTGTTAACAGCATTGGAGCAATCACCAGGACAATCTCACTTTTAACATTTATTGCTTCATCTACAACGTTTCGGCTATGTCGCCATTTTCAAGTCTCAATCTGAATAAAGATGTAATTAATCTAGCTTTTTTAAACAATGCCTTCATCAGCCCAAAATAAAAATTTCTTTTTTTATAAATTAAATATATATAAACCATTAACTGGTGTCGTCATTTAAAAAGTTGAAAGACTTAAATTCAATAAATAAACAATTCAACTTTTTAATGGTTTATATATATTTAATTTATAAAAAAAGAAATTTTTATTTTGGGCTGATGAAGGCATTGTTTAAAAAAACTGGATTAATTACATCTTTATTCAGATTGAGACTTGAAAATGGCGACATAGCCGAAACGTTGTAGATGAATCAATAAATGTTAAAGGTGAGATTGTCCTGGTGATTGCTCCAATACTGTTAACAGCAACTATACCCATAATTTAATTTTATAGTTTTTTTATTGAAATTTTACCTGCTCTAAAACAAAATTAGAGCTTTTTTTTTTCTGTATGTTTAAGGAAAGTTGTGATCAAATAAAATTAAATTACCTTTAGAGATGTTTAGTTAAATGAGGTATTATATTATATTATATATATATATATATATATATATATATATATATATACAGGGTGTTTCGGAATTGCACGGCACTATTTTAGGTACGTGTTCTCTAACACAAAATAAACAAAAAAGTTCATATTAACATGTATCTCAAACTCATTTATTAAACAGATATCAAAGGTTAAAGATTTATTATTACTATTTATTTATTATTGTTACAACATTTAGAGTAAATGTTCAAAGGCGCCTCCGTTTTGTTGAATGCAACATTCAGCACGACGAATCCATGCTTCTCTGGCTCTTCGTATACCATCAGGATGGTGGTTGATAGTTACTGCGGCTTCCACGATCCGATTTCTTAGCTCTTCTTGAGTGTCAACTGCCGCAGAATAAACCATAGACTTCATCCAGCCCCACACAAAATAATCTAATGGCGTTAAATCCGGAGATCGTGGTGGCCATTTAACAAGTCCGTTTCGACCAACCCATCGGTCTCCATAAGTTGCATTTAAATAATCAGTGACACTATGAGAAAAGTGAGCTGGAGCACCGTCATGCATAAACCACAGCCTTTGCCTAATGCCTAGCGGAATATCTTCTAGAATATCATGCAGATTATTTTGCAAAAAATGCAAGTAAGATATACCTGACAGCCTAGGTGGCAAAAAGAAGGGGCCGATGATTTTGTCGCTTAGAAGACCACACCAGACATTTAAAGAGAATGTATGTTGGTAATGTCCAACAGCAGTCGTATGAGGGTTTTCTTCGGCCAAAGTATGGGTATTTCGAAAATTAAGAATCCCGTTTCTTGTAAAGCAAGATTCATCAGTAACCAAAATGCAGTTCAGGAAGTTAGGATCTCGTGTGCATTGTCGAATTAACCACTGGGAGAAATTTCTGCGCTTGTTATAATCTTGTGGTAACAAATCTTGCCTACTTGATACGTGAAATGGATATAATTGTTGTTCGCGTAAAGTTCGCCATACGCTGGTAGAGGAAACATCGAAACGACGTGACAATCTTCTGGTACTAGTAGTAGGAGATAACTGAACAGCATCGAGTATTTCTTCTTCTACGTTTGCAGTTCGTCGAAATCGTTGTCGACCGGCATTCACTCGTATAGGTTTTAGCGTACCATTATCCCTAAGACGTCTTTCAATGGCCTCAAACGTTTTACGATTTGGTATTCTTCGGTTAGGAAATTTTTCACGATATCTTCGAACAGTAGCAGCACCGTTTGTATGTACCTCGCCATAAGTTAAAAGCATGTCTGTTTGTTCATCAAAAGTGAATAAATTTGTGGTATCTCCCATGATAATCATAAATTGAACTGTGTCACAAGATTCACTCACACTAAAACACACAGAACTAGACAAACAGATGAGCAACTACTGTCATTGCTTATCGTTCATTTGTTTATCAGGTGATTAAAACCTTTTATTTAGTATTAAACACGTTAAACGTTGTACAGTCAGTCTTAATGCAGTAAATAAATAATAAATCTTTAACCTTTGATATCTGTTTAATAAATGAGTTTGAGATATATGTTAATACGAACTTTTTTGTTTATTTTGTGTTAGAGAACACGTACCTAAAATAGTGCCGTGCAATTCCGAAACACCCTGTATATATATTTTAGCTCAGCCCGCTTGCTGTACTTGGCAACAGGTACTGGCAACTTTACCTAACAATCGCCTCATAAGTCATTGGCCCCCAATGGTACTAAATCCAAATGGCTTCCTTTATATGGAGACTAGTTTCAATATGACGGACATCCTGTCAATATAGAATCCTAAAGAATTCTGAAAGTAGCTGATTATTGACAATCATCGATTATGACTTTTCCTACACTTAATTTTAGACAAGCCACTATTATGCTAGTGAATAACATACAAAATTCAGTGGAAGATATACCTGAGATTTCACCTTGTTCATAGTTTAATAGTGACCACCTTGTATGACATGCTAGACAATCATATAACCTGTGAAAATTATCAAGCTACATTGATTATTTTTCTGAAATGACCTAAATTATTAATAATCCCATTTTAAAAACACATTGACGTGTAATATAATGCATCTTAATGAAAAAAATATTACTTGAACCATGGAATTAAATGTATTATAACTTCAGCAAAACTCATGAAAAATTTATGACTACAGTCCGGCCGATGAAAGAAGCGTCACGGGTGGTGGGGGTTACCCCTCCAGGAGGGAGGTAGAGCAGTCGACTTCACCCCAACACTCGGGTTGCTACTCTGTCCGGCTCAACTTTTTTTTTATTGTAGAGTCGAAAAACGCTGAATATTTTTTATTTTCAACATTTTTGCATTTTCAATTTATAAACAATGAACAAACATAACTAAAACGAAAGTTAATTTATTTAAAAAAAAAAAAAAAAATGTTTTTATTGATCTTATTCTAAAATCGAGATCAACAAAAATAAACAAAAGATAATTTTCAAAATGCAATTTACAACAGTTAAAACATAATATGTTTTACAAAACATAACAATATATTATATTGTTGTTGATCATGTTAATTTAATTTTTTGTGTTTTTATTTTTAAAAAAAATTAACTAAAATGAAATGTAACTTATTTACAAAATTAAAAAAATATTTTTTTTTGTTCTTATTCTAAAAGCGAGAACAACAAACACAAACGAAAGATAATTGATTTTCAACATACAATTTACAACAGTTAAAACATAATATGTTTTATAAAACATGACAATATATTATATTGTTGTTGATCTTTTTAATTTATTTTTTTGTTTTTATTTTATAAAAAAATGAACGGTACTAGTACTGAAGTGCAGCTTATGAGCCGTTCACTAAGACTAACTAAGATGAGAGAGATGGCAGGGAAGAGGAAGGCTCCGCCTACTCTCTGCCGAGGGTGGGGGCAATTCCGTGTCGCTTCTTTCATCGGCCGGACTATAGCTCTATGTATAAATGGGAACCAGCGAAGTCTATTGGGATTCCAAATAATTTAATAATTCATCAAAAATGTTTTAAACTCAAATATTGTGGCGGCAGTGGGTTTTCAAAATTGAAATAACCAAATCTGCCCGCCTTCAATAGCGCCAGTAAAGTCAGAAATTTCTTTAATGTTTATTAGGCATAAGAATGAATAAAAAAAATCCTGATTACAACTGATTGTAATAAATGATGGCTTTAATAACATAGAAAAACAAAAAAAATCACAAACTTCAGTAATAAAAGAAATAAGAGTTACTAATGTTATCATAATCTAACGTTAATGAAATAGTACTAAAAGAAAAAAAAAACATTAACAAATATTTTAACTTTATACACAACATTATTGTAAAAGTACTGTATAATGAAATAATGAAAACAAAAATACAAATAAACTTAAAATTGATTTTCTAAAGAAATAACTTGAAACTGCTAACATAAATTAAACTCTTATAACCTGTCCAAATGAAAATATAATAAAATTAATATTTGCCATTACAAAATGATTATGTGAGTTTGAATAATGAACTAACATTCAATCATGAATATTTTTATAAAGATTTTGTGCCGCAATCAATCGTTAATATAATGAATACGTAACATTAATTCAGTTAAGGTACCTTTGAGGAATTGTTCCTATACCAGATATATGAAATTCAAAGTTACATAAACAATTTTGGAGATGTCACCTTATGACTGACCCAAATGTGGGCATCTTTACGTGAATAACAAAAAAAAAAAAAAAAACGACTGTACTCCACCACTGCAAATGCCGTACTGCTGTGGCATTAGATAAGGATGCGTACTTAATACCTAATTTAAAAACACGGCATCTAACATTGAAAATATATATGTAGGAAACTTGCAGTCGTAAATATACATATGAAATTCAAATTAAAATATTATTCAAACTTGTTTCTAATAAATAAAAATATAGTTTAAAAAATCTAAATTTTACATGTTGGCCACAACAAATATTATATTCAGTCTTGTGAAACATGTAAACCACAAATCTTTCTTTGCATCATTCGCAGTATAACCTCTGCCTTACAAAATTTTTCATAAGATATGAGAGAGGATTCTCTAAGAATAGAAAATTAATTAATGTTATTAGCAAATAAAAGTTTGGATAAGGTTTCTCTTTGATAATTATAAGAAACTGCTTAGGTAAAATTCAATGAAAAGCATTAATTGTGTCAAACAAAGTGGTATACTCTCAAAATAATTCTAAATGATACCTACATTTTGCACCGAATGAGGTTTAAAAAAAAATATCTACCAGGGTGCACAATGGTGATTGATGGCCAGCCGGCTCTCATGAATTTTAAACAATTACTGAAGAGGGAGGGCTATCATAACCTGAGAAACCTCTTGTCTCTATGTGATGTAACTAGAGAATACCCGGCCAATTCAGACCTGCCTAATTAAATTTTTAGGCAAATATTTAAGTGAGACGGTAATCTACTGTGGTTGCACCCGGATGAAGGTTAGGTACTAACCTTGGATTTCTTCAAATGAAAAGGAATCTAAAATTTACTGCTGAATGTTTTCTAAGAAAACCTTTTTTTTTCTATGAACAATAGGCAAGTTAAAATAAAAATTAAAAAAAAAAAAAAAAAACAAGTTATTAGTAAGAACGTATTCAGTTTTTATTTTTAAAATGAAAAAAGTAGTTGTTCACTAGTGTCATTAAAGCATGATCACTTTACCCATGCAGTTAATGTACTTGGTTGTGATCATAATTCATTGTTTATTTTGAGGTCTAAATTGTCTTACGAGAATAGTAATATGTTTGTTACACCTTTTTGTTTCAGAAAATAACTGGAGTATTACTAAATTTTACTTATCAAACTTATCAGATAAAACAGTCTGGTATATTAGTTAATGATTATGTTTTAACTACTGGGGGATTAGTATTACCATATGTTTTATCTAAAAAAGTGCAGGATATAAAATCCTTTGATATTCAAATATTTTTAGAAAAAAATGGCCGAGTTTTTTCAAAAATTGGCTTTGTAGCATATGTCTGTTATTCAAATGATTTGAATATTTCTATGATAAAAAATGATTTTGGCTTAGATTCTATCAGCATTAAATCTTTTTCTCATTTTTTAATTATTAAAATTGATAATAATATCAATGGGAATTTCACAAAGGTTGAATTTATGTTAAACCAAAGAGAACTGTATAAAGGAAAAGATATACTCACTGTATCTACACCATTTGGAAATAAAAATTTTTTAAATTGTTATTCAAGAGGAATTATTAGCAATGTAATTGACAAAGCAATGTTTATTACGGATTCCCGAATATCACCTGGTTGTGAAGGTGGACCTATTTACATGTAAGCACTTTTTATTTTCCTTTTTTTGTTTTGAACTGATTATATATATATATATATATATATATATATATATATATATATATATATATATATATATATATATATATATATATGTATATATATATATATAATTTTTTTTTTTTTATGATATGTTTTATGTTTCTTGATGATCGGAGTAGGAATTGCGATACAGTAAAAATTGAAATGTTAGTGTACCTCTAGGTTCATGAAAGCGGAAGTCGAGAGGGGCAAACTAAAATAATAAAAGTTTTTATTATTTGAATGTTAGGAAAATAAAACATTTTGAAATATGAGACTGAAGTGATTTTCTTGCCATTCAAATAATCTAAACAAATGCAAACAGTCTGCCAAGATAATATAAAAGTTTTTATTTTTTACATTAATGGAGTAATCTAAAAACCATTTATTAATATATTCATCCATCATATTTTTGATAAAAAATTAATTTGGCGGATATTTCTTTACTATATGAAAAGAACTTCTGTTGTATTTCAAATTATAACCTTTTCCTTTTTTTTTTATATTTTAAGCTTTAACGGATCCATCAAATTGGTTGGTTTGGTATTGACACAGTTTATGTTTTCTAATGAATATACTGGCTTTAACTTGTGTTGTAATTTATATATAATTTATGAGGCTTATTGCCGACATAGAGGATTCCCAATCAAGCACTCAATTCCAACCACAGAAAAAGAAGAAACCCCTATACAACGTAAGTTTTATTTTTATATTTAAGTTTTTATGGAAAACTTTTAATTTCATTTGGTTTGAATATTTATTTTTGATTCAGTTCACCCTTAAAATGCCAAAATACTTCAGTTAGAGAGGTGTGTTACATGAAGAAATATATAATGTATAAAAAAATTATTGATAAATAATGATTTCATCTATTAAAAATTCTTTTTGACAATAAAAAATAAAATGTATAATAAATGATTTTTCTATTTTCTCAATAGCCTCAGGATAATAATACTGTCTCTGCAGCTTTGAAGGGATATCTAAAGCTTAATATCGATATGTTCATGATAGAAATATTTCCTCCAAACTTCTGGCCTTGCGATGGGTAGCTGTCTAGCTCCCGACCTCTCCGGTATTGTTCTCAACGACCTACTAGATTCTGTGTTACCTAAATTCCCCAATGATATTTTTTTCATTAAAAAATATGTGGACGACCTCTCAATCCCAACTTTATTACTGATATTCTCGCTGCCTTTAACTCCTACCATCCACGTCTCCGTTTCACTATCGAATTGGAAACCAATTGTACCCTTCCATTCCTAGACATTTCCATCACAAGAAACCCAGACAATTCCATATCCACTAATTGGTACACCAAACCCACTTATTCTGGCCGACTCTTAAACTATTTTTCCCAACATCCACATCACCAAAAAATCAATGTCGCAAAAAACCTTATCCATCGTAGCCTGACCTTGTCCGATCCACAATTTCATTGTCATAACAAAATCCGCTTAAAAAATATCTTAAAATCAATTGATTTTCCCGAACACTTAATAAAAACACTGATCAATAACAATGCTAAAACCCAAAATTTCTCTAACAACCCTTCACAACCTTTGATCTCTACTTTCCAATACAGATCTATCCCATATATCCCCATTCTCTCCAACAAAATTAAAAAATCCCTTTCATCCAGTTTTCCACACATACGTCTAGTATTAAAAAATAACAACAAATTAAAAAATCTGTATACCAAACTCAAAGACCCAGTACCACTCCTAGAACAGTGTAATGTATTTTATCATATCCAGTGCTCCACGCTTAATTGCAACAGTTGCTATATTGGTGAAACCAAAAATTATTTTTAAAAACGGATTTACCAACATAAGTATAATATTTCCACCCGTAATTTGTCTATGTCAAAATTAGCAGAACATGCCATCGCCCACAACCATTCCTTTGACTTTGAAAACCCCTCCATATTAGCTACTGTACCCAACCACGATAAACGACTCCTCTCAGAATCCTTTTTCATCCATCTGGAAAAAAATAACCCTGTAAATCATAAAACTGATAAAGAGCTAATTTCATCCTCTTATTCAAACATCTTCCGCATCCTCAAATCCTAGTTTTGATTTCATAGGTATCCGCAATTATCTATGTACCTCTTGTATTATTATTATTATCTTTAGTTTTGTATTACTTCTTTCTGTATTTTTTCAATTTTTTATGTATTGTTACCTCATGTATTATTTCAATTTCGTTTTATTATTGAGTCCAGACATAACAATTTGTATACAGTACCATATATTTTGTTAGTTTTAATATTTTATTTTCACTCAGTTGTCATGTAGCCTTTCACTTCAAAAGCGTTGGGTTTCCCCGTCATAAACCTTTGAAGTCGGCAAACTACCCCCTACCACTACCTCTTACCTTATTTTACCTTCAGTCTTTGTATCTACCTTAACTCAGAAGGTAAATATCAGATTCTATTTTTATCTTGCTAACCAGCTACTTATTTAAATATTCATGTATAATGCTTACCATCTATTATATTATTATCAGTTATGTAAAATATTCATTTATTGTCATCCTCTAGCATAGATACTCATATATTAGTTTTCTTTTAGCCCTGATGGAGATCCACAAGTTGGATCGAAATGTTGGCTTTCGAAAAATTTTTTTTTTTTTTCATACTGCAAATCCTGACCATTATTTCACCTATCTTAAGATTAACAGTTAACTATCTCTCACCTCTATTATAATCTATATAGATTTTAAAAAAATAATAGAATTGCCTTTTAGAAAATCTAAATGAAAGGTTTGGTCAAAAGTACCTTTACTTAGATCATAAAGTTTTGTGAAAATGTAGAATAAGTAAAATTATTTTGAATGAACAATTTTATTTAAATATATGCATTCATAAATAGATTTAAGTCTTACTCTGCTATGGTATTAGCATATACTGGGTGTCCCAGACATATTGTAAAAAAAAATTGGGTAATATTGCATGCTAAACAGGGTAGAATGGCGCAGATACAAGTTTCCTATCTCAATCTGTTGAGGAGATAGAATTTTTTATTTTTTATTTTTAAAATCTTACTTTTTTTTTTTTTAAAAATGGCACTTTTCTCTACTTTGGTTTAGCATAGAAACAAAAACCATAATATTTTCTTAATCAGCATTAAATTTGCTAAAAGATGAGATAGGTCTAGTTATTTTAAATCCACTTTCAGTGGGCCTTATTACATGCAAAACACAAAACATTTATTAAAACTTAAATTTTTAATAGTTTTTGAAAATTCCTCACTCCCCACTGGAGCACCCTAGAAGCCGTCATATTTCCTAAAAACTTCAGAATTTAGTAAGCTTTTTAGTGGTGTAACCCATGATATAATTACATTTCACCTTTTGAGTCTAAAAGAAGTTTTTCTGATGAAAAACACGCTAGAGAATAAATATTTGATTGTTTCACGTACCTAATAGAAAAAACTACTTGATTGAATAAAAGTATTAGTTATTTTATCTCTTGTCCATATGCATAAGGGGTAAAGAGTTGTAAATGTGACAAGCCCTCCGTCCCCCTCCCCCCCCCCAAAAAAAATAAAATAAAAGTAACCTTATTTATAGGGAGTTAAGGGGGGGAGGGTGATCCAAATTCTTGCTGATTACCTAATGTTACATAAACGTACTTTTTTTTTTTATACTTATAAAAAATAACAATTTAGGATTATTTGAAGAAATTAAATACACCAACAGAAAAATGACATTTCATAATGTGTTCTGCTACTCATTAGCATAGACTATGATATAACGTTCTGATTGAAATTAGTGTTATCAAGCCCCGGATTTATTGAGTTAAGCTTTGTAAACAATTATGACCCCACTGTGTGCAAAGGTCATAAGAAGTTGTCCTCTCATTTCATGACTGCATCAGTTGCTATTCACTCTTCAGTCATGGTCTTTACCACAAGTGAGTACGCGGATATGATTTTCATCTACGGGTTCTGCAATGGCAATGCAGCTCAGAGGGAGTATCAGAACCGATACCCAAATCGTTGGGTTCCAAGCTCTGCCGTTTTCAGCAGGACATTCCGGCGGCTCTCAGAAACCGGATCAGTCATAAAACCACGATGTGAGATTGGGCCTCAATTAAGGGATGTAGGCATAGACGAACATATCATCAGTGAAGTAGAGGAATCCCCCACTACCAGCGTCCGCCAAGTTGCCTCTCATCCGGGAGTTAGTAAAAGTTTAGTTTGGCACATTTTAAAAAGAGAAGTTACATCCCTTTCTTTTTTCCCCCGTACAGGACCTACTGAAGACCGATTACCCACAGAGAGTTCAATCTTGTCGGTGGTAATTTTAGATTATTACCTTTTTTAAATTATTTAGAATTCATACATTGTTCTTTCTAGTCTTAAACAATTGAAAGAAAAAAAGTGTAACTCAAGGGTTCAGGAAGAGGAAAATTCCATTAATTCAGAGTTGTGAGTTTACATCTGACCACACAAGAAGGACAATTTTATTTATCCTCGTCTTTTAAGGTAATAACATCTAATGCCCTAAAGTTGAAGTGCAATTGTATCATGGGTTACACCACTAAAAAGCTAACTAAATTCCGCAGTTTTTAGGAAATTTGATGGCTTCTATGGTGCTCCATTGGGGAATGAAGAATTTTCAGAAACTATTAAAAATTTAAGTTATAAAAAATGTTTTGTGTTTTGCGCGTTAAAAAGCCCACTGAAAGTGGATTTAAAATAACTAGACCTATCTCATCTTTTAGCAAATTTAATGCTGATTAAGAAAATATTATGGTTTTTGTTTCTATGCTAAACCAAAGTAGAGAAAAGTGCCATTTTTAAAAAAAAAAAAAGTAAGATTTTAAAAATAAAAACAAAAAAAATTCTATCTCCTCAACAGATTAAGATAGGAAACTCGTTTATAAGCCACTCTACCCCGTTTAGCATGCAGTATTACCCAATTTTTTTTTACACTATGTCTGGCACACCCAGTATTTTTAAAGAATGCAACCAAAAAGTTTCAGTTTATGGTGGTTTTTATCGCTTGATAGAAAACAAAAGTTTATCTGAAATCATATAATTTAGTAGGAAATAAGTAGAGGGGGGGGGGGATTGCAGAGATAATCATTACCTCATGTCATTTATTTATTTACATCATGATATTTTAAAGAATCCCTTTATTTTTAGGTGTATCAAATAATGTGTTACCATTAAAAACACGGTCAATGAGAGGAAGTTGCATTTCGTTGAATGAAAATGGATTGCTGTTGACATGCAGTCATGTTGTAAATTATGTAAGCTTAATTTTAATTTTCATGTATAATATTTTCTTACTTACTTCAGATTCATTATCCCTTTTATTTATAATAAAATAAATTGTATTTAGCTGATTTAGATTTGTTATTTGGTTTACTTTCACAGTTTTGTTGTGTTGTATATAATAGTCTTTTCAAGTCTATTTGGTTGATAGAGACTATCATTATGATGGAGATACTCTGATACCAATTATTTTATTTTGTTCAATTTTGTGTTTATGTATTGGAATTTTTATTTTGTATTTGTTTTCAATGTCTCAGTTATTACATACAGCAATTTCTGTAATTAGATCTGCATAATTTTATTTTATTTTGATATTCCTATAAATAAATAATGAATGCAGCTAGGTAGTATTAACCCTTTAATGGCTCTGGACAAGATATATCTTGGAAAAAAAGTATGGTATATATCTTAGTAAAAAAAGATGGTCCCCACAAGCGGATGATGAGATTACTCGTGGGGGGCCGCCGATCCCCAGTAGCTAAAGACGGTATATCTCGCAACCTGTTTCTCACTTATTTAAAGTCTCCAGCTTCACGCGAGATAACTTGTCGTGACTGAGGCACATCCCAGCGGATCCTCAGAGACTTAATAAGTACATATAGCGACCGCTAGGTTGCAGGTGTGTCTCTATTGGGGAAATATTTGTTCAACCATCATTCATTTCGAGTTCTAGACGCTCTGAGTGATAGTCCTCTGCTTTTATCCCTCTGTCTTTTTGGCGATATTCACTCTTTTATTTTGTTAGTGTTTCGCTAGTTTTGCTGTTGCTTTCATCACGTCGCGAAAGTTGTTCACTGAGCAGTTATAAAACTGTTGTAATCTTGTTCATTATTACATTCATAAATCACGTAATCTTTCATTACAATGGATAATCTAGCATTTTTATTTATTTAAATAATGATAAAGGTATTATAGAATCAGTGAATAAAACCTTAAGAAATCGTCGGAAAAGGTAATGAGGAGTTGAAGAAGTTGAGGCAGTCAGCAGCAAAGAGTGGCCTTCACGCCTTAGGTTGTGGAGGGTAAAAGCGGCCGACCCGCCTAGCTTCTCAGTGCAACTTTCGTCCTGAGTCTTTAGCTGCTAAAGGGTTAATAACGAAAGAACTTTATACATACATATAAATATACTAAATAAACCACATGATGTTCAAATCATTCATATATATATGTAAGATTGATAGATAGGTTGGGTCAATAACAGATTTTATTATTCTGGAAAGAATTAACAAATAGTAAAACATTTGTTAAAGAGCTTTTAAACACATTACATAAAAACAGGAACAATAAACATACCTGGAAAGAATAATTAAATTACAAGATATTTTCCCAAATGCAAAAGTAGAAAAGGTAGGTTTTAACAGATGGGCTCAACAAACATAAATAGTTTAAATGAAAGGTTCGTAATAAATAGGTATGTTACAAGTAGAGAGCAACTTTACACCTTCCCCTCCCTGGTCACTTTATCATCCCTATAAAGTGACAACTTGCTGCTGTGGAAGTAATTGCATGTTTTCTTCCGCTTACCGCATCCGACTTCATACATAGACTGTGATAGTCTGCTTATAATCGGAAATGGCCCGATTCTCACTTTATCCATTTTTCCCCTGTTTAGTTTATTGCCGTTTTCAATGTAGACGAGGTCTCCAATCTTGAAATCAAATTCAATTCTGTTCCTATCCACTCTGATCTTGTTGGCGTAGAAGCTTTTCATTGTGTTAAGAAAAGCTGTCCTTCTGTCTTCTTCTAGATCTCCTTGATTGTGAACGGGTAATGGAGAAATTGATGACTTCTTCCCCAGAAGTAAATATTCAGGTTCAAACTTGGTTGCGCCGTGTTTTGTTTTGTTATAATCTTGGACACACTCTTGAGCAACGCTTGGCCAAGCTCGTTTATTACTGCTACTGTGGAGTTTGCATCTAATCCGGTTGACTAGAGTCTGGTTTAATCTCTCATTAAGTCCATTAGATTGAGGACAATCTATGGATGTGAAGACTAGAGTAATATCCATCTTACTGAGGTATCGCTTCAATTCTCCTGATCTGAAGCCAGAATATTGATCAGCTAAAATTATTTTAATTTTATGGTTCTTAGCAATTGGATCAATTAATTTAATGAAGTCTTTAGTGCATTGACCTGTTGTGGTCGAAATCCAGGCGTAGCGAGTGAAGTGATCAACTAGTATATGCATGTACTTTTTTGGAGATCTGTTATTTCCGAACCCACCAACCGAATCAATAGACATGATTTCAAAAGGTTCCTTTGGTGGCCCCAATTTCGACATTAAACCGATGGGTCTATGTCTGCGAACTTTATTTTCCATGCAGGTTGAACAACTTTTACAAAACGATTCCACTAAAAGATCCAAATTTTTAAAATAATAGTATGGCCTTATTATTTCTTTCATCTGAGCTACCCCAATATGCCCATAGTAGTTATGAACTCGATCAATAAGTCGTATTCCGAAATTAACAGATACATATATCCTAGATCTACCTCTCAACTTCTTGAATATAATGTTATTATGTTTTTCAATATGTTTGTCTAAATTTAGTTGAATAGCATTTTTCTTCTGGTCATCAAATATTTCATTAATTTGGACTAAGTTAATCACTGGAAAGGCGTCTTCATTTTCAAAATATTCAAGAACTGGTTCTCTAGATAATAAGTCTGCGAGTACATTATCTTTCCCTCTTTTATAAATAATTTTAAAGTTAAATTGTGATAAATAGTTTACCAAATCTCCCAGAATTTCATCAGTTCTCGCTTTAGTCTTCAGATTCTCCAGAGGTTTATGATCACTGCAGACTATAAATTGACGACCGATCAGATAATACTGCCAATAATTTATAGCTTCTTTAATAGCCTTACATACAAGATGAATGATATCCATTCTTTTTTCAGTTGGAGACAGTTTTCTTGAGAAATAGGCCACGGGGTGCAAAATTCCATCAGCCTGCGGCTGTTTCAACGTCGCGCCCAAGCCTTTAAAGCTGGCATCCACTTCAATGTATATTTCTTTTCCGAAATCATAAATTGCCAAAATTGGAGAGGAGCACAAGTATTGCTTTATTAAATTAAAGCTATTTTCACATTCATCGGTCCATTTAAACTCAACATTCTTTCTCAACAACCTATGAAGTGGTTCAAATTTCTCTGCGCTATTTTCGATGTATTTTAAATAGAAATTAATAGACCCCAATATACTGCGAACACCTGATTTGTCCGATGGCCTTTTAAGATTCTGGATCGCGACCAAATTTTCTTTTGCCGGCGATACTTTATTTTCTTGTATAAAATGACCAAGATATTTCACAGAGTTAGCAGCAAAGGTACATTTCTCTAATTTAATCTTGAATCCTTCCTGTCCAATGGCTTTTAAAAGTTTTTCAATTAGTTCTAAGTGTTCATCCCATGTTTTAGAAAAAAGAAGGATATCGTCTACATAATTAACGCAAAAGTCATCAATATTATTTCTCCTTAACAAGCTTGATAAAGTTCGTTGAAAAATAGCCGGAGCATTCTTTAGACCAAAAGGTAGAACATTAAACATAAATTTACCGAATTTAGTTATAAATGACGTTTTCTCACGATCTTGCTCCTTTAAAGGTATACACCAGAATGCAGAATTTATATCAATAACCGTAAAATATTTACAATTTGCGACCTTATCTATTACATCATTTATTGTCGGAAATGGATAACATTCTGGTACAATCAGCTTGTTGAGATTTCTAAAATCAATGCAAAGTCTAGTTTTGCGGCCATCTTCTTTTTTGTAAGCAAGAGTTACCGGGGATGCAAATGGCGAGTCTGATTCTTGAATTAGGTTTGCTTCTAACAGTTTCTTAATTTGTGTCTTTATCTCTTTTTCATCTAAAATTGAACATTTATAAGCCCTTGAAGTAACATATTCATTCTTAAGTAATCTTATTTCAGCTTCTCTTGATTTTACCCTGCCCACATCATATTTATTTTTAGCGAACAGATGGCCAAATTTGTTTAATAATGTTAACATTTGGTTCCTCTTACTCTCATCTTGTATATGATCTACAATTTTTATTTTTTTAGTGACATCTAAATTTAATGTTTCATCTAAATTTAATTCATTCTTTTTATCATTACTTCTAATCATCTTATTTTTTTCCTCTATTTCTTTTAAGTCTACAACTTCATTACCATTCCTTTGAAAAATATTTAAATTTTCATCTTGAATTAACCTAAATTTCTTTATAGCATCAAGACCTAGTAGGAGATCATAAGAAAAGTTGTTGTTCTTCACTACATAGGTACTAAGATTTTCTGTAATGTTACCAATTTTTAGAATGATATTTGCCCGGGCAGTGGAGAAATTTAATCCATTGATTGTTTTAAATGCAGTACTATTATTTATTAATTTTGATCTCAAAATTTCCACAATTCTCTGATTTATTAAGCTGACGTTTGATCCACAATCATATACGGCTTTCACTCGTAACTTATTATCAATAATAACATTTATTTTAATCAACGGATTCAATTTCCCCGGGCTTTCTAGTTTAAACATTCATCCTTCAATTCAATAAACGACTGAGAAGCATCAACTGCCTTACAAGTAGTAATTGGTTCACTAAAATTTACTTCTCTTTTGGTTTTGTACAAGTTCTTATTCCTACAATGGCTAACAGGGTGATATCGATTAGGTCATCCAAGTTCTTCACACATGGAACATGGTTTCTTCTCTGGGTCGGCCGTTTTCATTCTTATGTCATTTCTATCCCGCGTTTTTTCAGAGGGTTTATTAACTTGAAAATGATCATTAGTTTTTTTAATTTTGCCGAATGTTCCGTCAAGTTTCCTTAATTCTGTATATAGTTTATCGATTGTAATTATTTTTTCCCTATCAAATTCATCTTGTACCTGAATAGGAAGCCCCATAACTATCATATTGATTCTAGATATAACAGTTGATTGACTTTCGACCTCTAAACATAATCGTTCCTTGACCAGGGTGTAGTCAACCAAGGAACCACCTAAAAATCTGTAGCTGTAAGCTTTTCTCACTTTTGACCAACCCTTATCAACGAATACATTTAGGAAGGAAAGACGCCAAGAAACCCAGTCATTTAAACCTATCTTCTTTAAGTTCGCCTCATACCAATCCTTCGATGAGCCAGTCACAAAAATCCTAAGAATTTCGATCCTCTTTTCAACGGAATTTATACAGTGTCTTGTACATTCATTTTCAAATCTACCTAACCATTCATTCGGATCACATGTTTTATCAAATTTATCGATAAGAAATTTTTTTTCTACTTCATGTAATTCTAATTCATTACCTTTTAATTTATTTTCTAACCAATTAATCTTTTCAATTAAATTTTTTTCTCTCAATTGATATCTAGAATCAGATATTGGTTGGCTTTCTTCGAGAGGGATGGACCTGAAACTCAGATTACCATCCTCATCGAAGTATTCATGCTTAATATTTTCATCTAGTTTTATTCCCACCTTACGGTAGCCATCTATAGGTTTGATAGCTGAGAGAGCTGCTTTAATAGTTGATTTAGACAAGAGTACCTTATGTATCGCCATGTTTCTGTACTCCTCAGGTAATACAAACCAGAGCTCTTTATCTTCAGACAGTCCAGAAAGCTCGTACTCCGCTTCACCTCTTTTTACTACGTGGACGAATAATCTAGCTTCATCCATGATTCCCTTCTTGTAATTTAATTTGTAAGATTGATAGATAGGTTGGGTCAATAACAGATTTTATTATTCTGGAAAGAATTAACAAATAGTAAAACATTTGTTAAAGAGCTTTTAAACACATTACATAAAAATAGGAACAATAAACATACCTGGAAAGAATAATTAAATTACAAGATATTTTCCCAAATGCAAAAGTAGAAAAGGTAGGTTATAACAGATGGGCTCAACAAACATAAATAGTTTAAATGAAAGGTTCGTAATAAATAGGTATGTTACAAGTAGAGAGCAACTTTACATATATATGATATGATGAATGATTTGAACATCTACGTGGTTTATTCAGCATATCCATCAGCAATATTGTTAGTCAATTCATACACTTTTATCATTTGAACTATATACAGTCATACAACTTATCTATTGCTTATTATTTTTATATTTATATTATTGGTAATGTTATTCTAAAATTTTACCCATGTAAATCATTTAATTGTATCCCAAACAATTTAAATGAAAAGGGAGGATTGAAGTTTTAATAGGAAAGGGTTTAGTTGACTTGGAAAAGGTTAAAATAAAGTTGGAAACCATATATATATATATATATATATATATATATATATATATATATATATATATATATATATATATATATAATTATTTGATTTAATGGAAAAAAAATGTATAATAAATTCTAAAATAGAACAAAAGATTTAATCTTACGATGCTTTAAATTGTTCAACTGAAGTAACCGGAATAAAGATTTGTTTACATTGAAAGATTCGAGGATTCAGACATATTGTTTATTCTACCGTTTGGATGGACTATTGTTATAAACACTCAGTACGCATCTAGTTGTTAACAAAGACGGTGCCATTTTTTTTTCTCTATGTGCTATCCTCAAAATAATTATTAGTGATCAAATCACATTCAAATTAAATGAAGTGGCTATCAATGGTGATTCACCAACTTGGATTCAATATTACCGAGTCCGGTCAACCGATCAGACTTCAGAATTCGACCTTATTCTGAGACTTTTTTGACGACCAATGCACACAGTCCTCATCATAAGTTTGTGAAAAAATTCATCTTAATTTCTCATTGTTGACTAAAGTGATGAATAAACAATTAATTCAAATTCATTATGTAAATTTAATCTTGTACATCATTGAATATAAGTCTATACTTGACTTTTTCCAAGGAAAAGCTTATATATATATATATATATATATATATATATATATATATATATATATATATATATATATATATATATATATATATATCCATATTATTTTTAAAACTAAAATTAAAAATTGAAAATCACATTTAAGATTTAATCAAAGAACTGGCTAGTCGAATAAATAAACCGTATTGATTAATTTTAGTTTTGGTATCAAAGCTCCATCCATCATTACACTGCAATAGAATTATTTAATTTAAATGAGTATTTATAAGAAATTATTTAGATTTACACCATAATTAATAATCATAATATTACTTATATTAATTTAAGATTTTTTTTATTGCATAATTTAGAATTAAAAATTTGAATTTTTTTATTGCATAATTTAAAAATTAGAATGAGAAGGATTTTTTTTTATTAGTTGTTTTGTGCAAATATGTTTCAAGTGTGCACCAATAAAATTCGGTAAAATTAATTTACTTTATTTTTACTGATTTCCTCTGTCCATTTATTTTAATTGTAATTTTAACTTCTCTTTCTTTTCTTATTTTAATTTTCCTTTATATAAGAAAATGAAAGACGAATCAGCCCTTATAAGGTAAGAAGGTTTGTGGTTCTCATATATATATATATATTTTGGCCGTTTGGTTTGGGGGCACTCTGTGTGTATATATATATATACATATATATATATATATATATATATATATATATATATATATATATATATATATATGTATATATATATAGAGTGTCCCCAAACCAAACGGCCAAACATCAGGGATCGATAGAGGATCAAAAAACTAAGAAAAAAAGTCCTCTGGCATATGCCTCGTTCTCAAGAAAATCATAAAAAACTAAAAATATTTGTGCAAAAACTAGTTAAGGCCATGTAAGAGCAGATTTCATTCCTTGAGTGAATTTTAACAATAATTGTTATTCCAATACAATTATTGTATTTCAATCTTATACTAATAGAAAGATAATTGAAAAAAAAATTATTTTTTATTCAGAAAAAAATAATAAATACTTTTTTCTTCAAATATTCGTAGTATAAAGAAAATTAACTATTTAAAGTACATAACATTACGAACAAAAACTGAAGATTAAAAAATTAAAAATTTAAATAATAAAAATAATTTTAATAATAAAAAAAAAAATTAAAATTGAGAAAATAATTAAATATTCTTACTAGGAAAACAAAAATGTTTCAGTTTTTATAAGGGACTACCATAGTGAGAAAAAAAAAAAAAAAAATGAAAATTTTGAAGGTTTTACTTTCTCTAAATTTTATAGCCCTAACTCTAAATTACAAAGCTAATTTCTCGGAAGCGTCAATGTAAATGGTGTTCGAAGTGCTGGCCTCCCGCTGCAATACACGCCTCACATCGAGTACTCACAGATCGCACTGCATCTAAACATTGTTCTGGTTGCAAACCATTCTGATGCACTCAATGAGATCATCCCTTGTGCGGACAGGCTCTCAGTAGACATTTTCTTTCACGTATCCCCACACGAAGAAATCTAGTGGCGTGAGGTCCGGAGACCGTGGAGGCCAAGGCACCGGCCCATCTCTTCCTATCCAGCGACCTGGGTAGTTGATGTCCAACCAGTCTCGCACGGCCCTTCTGTAATGTGCAGGACAACCATCGAGTTGAAACCAGTTCTCAAGCCTTATTTCCAAAGGGATATCTTCCAAAAGTGCCCGTAAGTCATTCTCGAGGAATAGATAATAACTTTCAGTATTAAGTCGAGCAGGTAAAAATACGGGACGTATTACGCCATAATACAAAGACCGACCCACACGTTTACAGAAAACTCGTGCTGGTAGTGAAATTCTCTAACAGCGGGGGGTTTTTCATGTGCCCAAAGGTGGTAGTTTCTTTGATTGAATATGTAAAAGTCGCCTTAACACTTTGGCTGCCATGTCACCTAAAATCGAGTAACTGTTCTCTTGTCAGAGAATTATATATTAAAATGAAATGAAATATTTCACTGTATTTTGGGGCATTTAGTCCCCTAAGAACAACATTGTTGACAATTTGTTCAGGCAGCATTTATCTGGCTGTACTATATGATTTCGCCAAAATGAGAGCATGACTCTCAGGCATTCTTTTTCGGCAGACATAGTGTTAAAGATCTAATTATTTGGCCGAGGAGGCATTCTAGTGTGAGCCACCGGTGGTACACGCCACCCAGTAAGGCAGTAAAGTGTGAGCCACTGGTGGTACACGCCAGCGTGAACGTGTTAAGCTTATTAATATTTTCATTTTTTAATACAAAATGTGATTAATTAGTGAATGTGTTGAACTTTCTTATTTAAAGGAAAATAATACACCTGTAGAAGTCACTTTTGGGGGAAAATCTTACAGTGCTAAAATTTTATGTTGTTCCTCAAAAGAAGACATTTTGGATCTTGCATTCCTTCAAATAAATGCTGATAACCAGTCACCTAGTTGTACATTTAATGAAAGGAATCCACTCAAAGGTAAAGTTTCTTAATGATATCCAAATCATTATATATTGTGAACTTTATAAATAGTTTAATGTGCTGCTTAGTAATAAATAAAAGTTAAAGTAAACCAAAAATGTAATTTTAATGCTATACTTTAGCAGTGTGAAAGGAAACATACTATAATTAAAATATTAAGAAGTTATTTTTTATTTGTTTTAGCTAGCTAGGTCAAATAAAGGATAATCAGATTAAACTTGTAAATTGATAAGAGTTTATGTACTTTTTATCTTATTTTAATTTCGATATCTGTATCTAATTGTTTATCGTCCTAAATTTATTACCTGTGGTGGATCATTATAATTACTGAATTAAAAAAGTCATCTGATGCATATTTCGACATATTCTTTCTGTTCCACTGGACTAAGTGTAAAAAATGCTATTGAAAGATTTTTTTTTAAAAATATAAAATAGGGAGTTTTTACAGCTTGGTATTGAATAACATTACTCCAAAATTAGAATGACTGTTGTTTTTACTTTCCATTTCCTGTATTATTGGACACAAATTTCTAGTTCCATAGAGAAGCTAATCCTGAATCTATCATTCTTTAGTCATCAGAAAAGATATTTTATTTCTAGATTGGTAACATTAGTAACAATCAAAGATGTAATTTTCCCCCTCCATATAAATAAAAAAAAAAATAACTTTAACTCGGTCTTTGGCATCTTCATAAAAATTGAAGTGCTGCTCAGCCAGGCCATTTGTCACCAAACTTCGTAAGCAATATTTGGAAGGGACTATATCTAGCAAATTTGGTGAGTGAGGCCGGTCTTCCGATTTAAACATTTTCAGATAGTTTTCCCTGGCTTTGCAACTGGTGGGCATTCTGAAAACTTATTCAATGTCCTAATTTATTTATATATATATATATATATATATATATATCACATATAATATTATATATGTAATATATATAGCATTTCCAAGTCTATTTGAATCTTTTCAAAGTCACAAGAAACCCTTTTCATTTGGAACTTAACCCTTTCCAAAGCAAATGTAACCACTCAATTCTCCCTTTCTGTTACCATTTCCTTTTCAATTTTGAAAAAAATATATAAAATTTAAGGTCCTGTGGAATGGGTAAAGTTAGGGCCATTAAAGTTTTCCTAATATGCTGAAGCCCTGATAAAAGTGCTATAGGGCTGCAGTAGAAAAGCAGAGCGTAGAAAAGCAACCCATTAGAATTACTCTCATTTCTCCTCAGGGTCAAAGGATTTAGAATGATCTGTCAATTTCGCTGTGGGTTTTCATATAAATTTTTGCAAATTTAAGTAAGATACTTTTGATAACCTCAGTTTTCATTTTTACACATATAAGGCGTTATAAGTTAATACTGCTGAATAGCTGAAAAGGGTATTAAATATAAAAAAATTACATGTTTTACGTTCTTAGAAAAATTCATATTTTTTAAGGGTTTATTTTATTTTTTTATTTTTATTTTAATAAGGAATAATTATTTATGTTGAATAAAATAAAATAAAATAAATAAATAATTATTTTAAGAATTTTTATTAATTACATTAGTTTATGTGCCAATATATAATTTTGAAAATACATTCTGTCATGAATTATCCCGGTGAGTTCTGAGACCTCTACTTGACCGGTTTTCTTCTGAGTTCGAAAGGGTTAAAATAGACTTAGAAATGATATATATATATATATATATATATATATATATATATATATATATATATATCATAAATATAAAATATAAATTTTCTAGTATAGAAGTAATTACAAAGAAAGAAAGAGTCACAAAAGAATATTTTTTTATTGAATATAATAATATATTATAATGCTTTTTCTTTTGTGATCAAGCCATAAATAATGGTGGAAGAGTGCTTTGCCGCAGTCTTCTACCATTATTTATAATTTCTATAAGATTTTTTCATCTGTTGTATTAGTCAGATATGAACTTCATCCTTGCAGTTCCTAATTTTAGTAGGGTGTTATGAATTTATATAGATCATATATCACCTGCATGCATTTTTGAAAGTTATGAGCATTTTTTTTCCTTCTTTAAAAATAGGTGTCTTTGCCAGTGATTGTTGAACCTACATAAGCAGACCTGTATTCTGATTGTCTCACCTGTTTGGTCATAAAAAGCATTTGAATCTATTCCTATTAGACATTCTGTATTTATATTTTTAGATACAATTCATCAATCATGCTTTTTTTTGCATCTCTTTTCATAATTAATTTTATCTTTATGCCTTCAAATACGATTAACTTTTGCATGAATTATATTGCATGAACTATTGTTACTAATCCTTGAACTTTATTGTATACAAATGAATGCTAGAATATTCTTCTTTTTCCTTTCCTTCCTCCATACACCTTGCCATACGGAGAAGGCTTGATCCATTCTTGCCTGTTTTATGCTAGCTTTCTCATATGAGTTTTTCTTCTTTTTTCTCCTAACATACTGATAGACTCCTGAGAGATATGTAATCCTTTGTCTTAATCGTGGTCTCAAGCCCAAGGTTTCGCCCCCCAACATCTTCCATGGGTCTCTGTCCTGACTTTTCCTGCAAACATGTCTGAAAGGCTGCAGCTGATGTTTGTGTGCAGCATCTTTTAATACAGGGATCCCTAATTCCTCTTTTGTACTATTTTTTCTCATGCAGTCTTTTCTCATTTTACCTACTAAGAAGTTATTTAATCTCACCTGCAATTATTCAGTTGATAATTTTATTGTTTGCAATCCAAATCTCACTTTTATAAAAAAGGGTAGAGAGAAATTCTGCCTAGAAAATATAATGTTTAACTTTGTTATTCACTTCTCCATTGCGTGCTGTGGTGTTACAATTCTGATAGTAGACCTAATTTTTTTCTTTATTCTATTTGAAATTTCCTGGTCTATCCTTGCATACTTGCTAATAAATGTTCCCAAGTAGGCATAATCATGAGTATTTTCTCAGTGCTCTGAATTTCAGTAAAATGGTGCATTTGGTATTTTCTTGTAGTCTCATGCCTTCTGAAATAGGATCTGTGGTATTTTTAATATATTTCTCTTCTTAAAATTAGGAAATAAAAAAATTAATTCCATGGACAAATTTAATAATAGTAAAGGTAGGGTAAACCATACAGTTATTGACACCCTTAAGACAAAATTTCTGTGTTGAAATTAAAAAAAAAAATAGTTTTAGTGTAGGGATCAAATTGAAAATTCCTATAGCTCCTCTTTATTTATCCTTATAAAGACTCAAGATGTTTTTTTTGGGTCAAAAGTTCAATAGTTTTACCATATGGCAATATTTATGGAAAAAAGTTCAAAAACTAGTTATTGACACCCTGTGGATGGGTTATTGACACCCCCTGTTCCCATAACTTTTTTTTTTTTAAGTTTTATTAAATAACATTATAAAGAAATAACACCACTTACACATAGTAAACTTTAATGTTATATAAAAAGCAATTAAAATATTCAACCTCTTTATTTAACATTATAAATGAAACTACTTTAACACAAACAAATATATTATAAATTTCGGTAGGTATATATAACGTAAAATAAAATAATTAATTTACATGGATTAATTAATTTACATCCTCATTCATATCTTCATCTTCATTTATATATGGATCAGACTCCACGATGTAACACGCAGGACAAACAAATTCATCAGACTCGTCACTTTCAGGGAAATGGTCATATCCTTTTAAACACTTTTTGTGGTAGACCTTATTGCATAGTCCTTATTGTAGGATGAAAATGCTTTCAGGATGGAACATTTATAAATTAATCCTCATCTTCTAATATGTGTTGGACGTTTTTGAACTACTTCCTAACATTGGCTTCAGAAACACAAGCGTTGGTACCAGACTGGTACATCCTAGGAAGTCCTCTCTGCTGTAGAGGGGTGCCCTCGTAAAAAAGCCTTATACCAGACATCACCAGGACAATTATCTTTAAAGGGTGTGCTCATACTTTTTAATTCAATAACTTCTTTTACTAATTGTAAATTGTTAGAATCCCTCTTTCTCAAATTTTTCTATCCATACAGCTAGAGTAAGCTCGTCTTTATCGGCCGTGGTCCAAACGATGATTTTACTAATTTATCAGTTAATCTGAAGTTGCCCGAGGAACCCCAAATCTTTTGTATCCTGATTTAATAGAAAAGCCATCCTTTATGGCCTTCGAGGCATCCTCTAAATCCTTCTGGCTATAAATGTTCTTAGGTATACTACTTGTACATACACTACACGTGTACAACATACTAGTTGTACATACACACACAAAAAAAAAAGAAATTTACTAGTAAGAACAGACAATAACTAACAACAATAAAAACAGTGTCAATAACTAGTAACTAACTAGTAACTAGCCATTGAACCCAAAAACTAGTAATTGACACCCCATGTCAATAACTAGTTACGCTAGAATTAAATTTAAAAAAACATAACAGATTTATCAGGAAAATTAAACTATCAAAATTAAAACAGAGCCATCAATATTTAAAAAAAAAATCAAAATTTAGTTATTGACATGGGGTGCCAATAATAGAATACATTGAAAAAAAATGACCAGTTATTGTCACCCCTGAATAATAATATTAAATTGATTATTTTAATTTAAAATCACTCCAGACACTTCAATTATAGATTAGCAAATAAAATAAACTACTTACCCTTATTGAAAAAAATTTAGGTAGAGAATAGGAACCAAACTATTGGATGAGAATCCTTACGGAAATCAGAAGCTTGTAGCCATTAACAGGCTACCAACTGAATTCATGAAGGTATTAATTGTAAAATCTTCCCTGCGATTAGTTTGCTAAACACTTACCCTCTAGATCACTTAGGACCCTTCAAACATTAGACATGTATATCTTAAAATAAAATTAGGACTTGTTTACTTATTTCCATAAGTTAAAGTTTGGGGTGTCAATAACTGTACTGGGTGTCAATAACTGTCTGGTTTACCCTATTTATTATTTATGCATTGTTTTTATGTAGGACTCAAACACAATTTTAACTATTGGCAACCTACTTAATTATCTTCAAGATTTTAAAGTTGTCATTTAATTTGTATCAACATTGCTTTGAAACTGAAATTAGGTATTGTATATATTGTTACTGGCTGGACAAGTTTCTAACTGATATTTTTGGTATAAACAAGATTTTCGGTGCTTCTTATTCTTCTTCAAGACAGCATTTATTATATATATATATATATATATTTTATTTTTTTTCAACCTGTTTCATACAAAATGAAAGATAAATATTTTTTACCAAAGCATTATTAGCACCTCAAATTTTTTTTTCATGTTTATCTTCTTCATAATATTAAGATTTGAAGAGTTAGAATCTTGTTAAACCAATGTAACGATATGTTGATATTTATACTGAGCTTGATTAAATCACTGAAAGATTTCAGATAATTTGTTATTAGTTTGTGTCCATTAAGGTAATTAAACATTTTTACAGCAGCTTAATTAAACAGTGTGTGGCCATACTTTTTTTTTTTAAATAGGACACTCATAAAATATTCTTCACTTGGTTTTAATATGTCTCTTAATTAAAAATTCTTGCTATTATTAATTTTTCTGCCTATGAGAATATCATTAATTTTTATGAAACTTTAGAAATTGTTGGTTATATCTCTTAAGACTGTTCAGAGAACTGTTAAATAGTTTTTATCTTTTGATTGTTGGATTCTATTATATGTTCTATGTTTATGCACTAATATAAATTCTAATTGACCTTTTCATAATTTTTCCAATTTATTTATTCATTTTACGCTTCTTATCAAATCACCATTGCATGATTCATGGAGAACCTTTGGTTCTATTAAATGTCTGTAACTTTTTATTCAACAAATTTTTAAATGATAAATTGTATTTTCCTTATTTTTTTACTATATTGAAAAATGGCATTTTAAAATAATTTCTCTTTTTTTAGGTCCAGTTTGTTGTATAAAGCTATGTTAAGTAGCGTTGTTTTACTTTTACCTGAGATTTTTATAAGACATTGAATCAGGGTACTTTTTCATGAAGAATTTCTATAATAACTTGATCTATTGAAGAGGATTAATTAATAAATTTTATATCTTTCTCAAGCGTTGTTCTTGATATTTGCATCATTCGTATTGAAAGAAATTATGATTAGAATTAGAATTATATCAAATATTATTACTTTAAAGTGATCGTCAGTATCTTCAGATCCCCCTTATTTGTATCCTTACCTTGTTGTGGTGAGGGGGCTTGTATGCTTCAAAGAAACTGAAAGCTACCATAACTAAAAACCAACTAGAATTACGAATTCTTGGCAGTCTCTCTTGTTGGAAAGGTCTCAAAAAAGTAGAGCTAGACGAAGCTGGATACAACTCATAGATTCATTTACACTTTCTCACTACACTGACACAAGAACATTAACACTTAAAAAGTGGAAACAGCCAAGTCAAGTTTGGGGGAGCTTGTGCTGAGGGCTGAATTGCACTGACTGTTTAAAAATATATTGCAGCTAACGACTCACTTGTGACATCAGGCACACCCCATTGTATTTAGCCCACTGCAAGTAGAGGGGGTAATGCTTGCAGTGTAGTTTAATTCTTCCAATTCTCGTGGGAACAAAATGTTCACTGATTCTTTAAATAAATTTAAAAATTCTTTTGATAATTTTCAAGTAGAAAAATCTGAAATCGCTGATGATCCAGTATGTGATGACCTTCCTGAAGATGAATTATTTGGAAATCTGGCTACTGAAGCCATAAACCCTGTTGCTAGCAAATCAGATAATGCATGTTTTGAAGAGAGGCCTCCACCTGTTAAAAGAAACAGACCAAAAAGGTCTAAGGCTATAGCAGCCCGCAGACAGGAGCTTAAGTTACTTAAACAGATGGAGTTTGGATCAGTGGAAGGAGAATCTGGAGGTAGTTCAACTACTTCTAGGATAGATTATTATCCAGCCCCGGGAGGAAAGCAGTCAGAGAAACGTCTCATGGCTGAATATCTTATTCCGGTAATGGATATTAAAAAACCTAAAATGTCCAATTGTGCCCCTGCAATTAGAGGATTTAAGACTGTAATTATACCTGAAGGATATCCTAAGGTGCACCTCACCCCTCAGCAGGCAGAAGAGGCAGTATGCATGATCGTGGATAGAATTGACAAGCTTGAACCTGAAGCTGGGGTATATCCTGGATTCGAAGATCACTATTTCACATCTGGGGCCTGTGTCCTCATTTGCAAAGATGAATCTTCTAAACTATGGGTGAACGATGTTGTTAAAAGTTTCACTCTTGAAAGTGTGACACTCAAAACAGCTGGTCCTGAAGTACTAATAAAAACTGTCAAGGCTGGTGCCTATTTCTCTGGGAAAAAGTTACCTCCTGAAAAACTCCTTACAAGATTGAAAGTGCAGAATCCTATAGTTGATTTTAGGGGTTGGTCAGTCTTGTGTATCATAGAAGAGCAAAATGGATTTTTTGGTATGTTTCGTGTACCAGAGGACATATTCAAAAAGCTCGGATGGGATTCCTTTTCACTTTATTTTAATATTGGGAAAATAATTGTAAGGACATTGAAAAAGAGGAGAGGTGAAATAAGAATTGAATATGCAGACAAACAGACTTCCACAGCAGAACTGTTAAAAGAACATAAAGTTGTAACTTCAGCTGAATCTGATGTTAAAAAAACAGCTTTGTTTCAAGAAACATCCGATCCTAAACCCTCAACTACCTCTGGATTGAAGTTACTGAAAACTATAAGAGAAGAGACTACTATGGCTTTTGGTTCTTCTGATGAAATGCCTGTTAGCCCTTTGTTTTCCTCGAACCTGGAGTCAATGGACAGATCATTAGAAGGAGCCCATAACTAGGAAAGGAGTAAGACTGCCTCAGATCAGCATTCATCCAAACCTAGTTCTTTTCCTGAGGCAGCTTGTAGAACATTATGCAACATCAGTTGACAGGTGAGGGCATTCAAATTTATTGAACAGAAACAGGAACTGGGGTTGGATAACAAATATATGATCCTTTAGAACTGTGGCAACACCCCAGTCCTGTATTTGGCTTATTTTAACAGAATCTCTTATTTGTTGTGGATAACCCATTTATCTTTTTTGGATGCCACCTTAGCTATGGGAACTTTTTCTAGGTGTAAGCACAAAACAAAAAAAAACTCGAGTAAGCTGTAACCTACATGTACCTTAAACAAACAATTTATATACTTTGGATTTTACTGTCTGCTGAATGGTTACTTAATTGGAAATTATTTAATTTTAATATTGACGTTGATTGGTGCTTATGGCCACCTTTTATACTTCTGCATGATCATCACTCTGCAAGGTGAGTCAGTCCCACAATCATTGCTTCTAATGGTCTCCATCAAATTACCTTCTTCATTATTATTGCAACTGTAATATCACTTACTCCTGGCTAACTCTGCTATACTATCATCTGAATTAAAGATACTTTGCTATTCCAATGGAGGAGGATTTTGATTTGGAGATTAATAATGTCAGTGCTCTTTTTCTTATCAAGAGCTGATGGATAAAGTTGCATAATGTTATACACATTTATTACCCATCAGTGCCCTCAGATCATTTTATATATTGTGATGAATTCTGACATTTTATTAGTGTGCATTGTTATTGTTATATCACTATGTATTACATTATAACAACATGTTACATTTCTGGATATACCTTTTTCTATAATATGAAAGATCACATCATTAAAAATTAAGTCTGTCATTTGATTCTCTCTTGAAAATATAATATGATCTATAGACTAATGGGAACTAATCTTCCTCTGCTGCTCTCTTGGCTAGGTATTTTATTGAGTTAAAAAGTTATTTACTGTTTCCCTGGTAAAAAATCATTGGTGCCCTTCATTATTTATGGGTTTCTGTTCTAATATATGCATTTACATTTATTTTTAGGGGAAGCTGTGTATGTGATTGGTTACAAATACTTTTGGAGCAATTGTTTACAACTGGTTAGTAAGGGGACAGTTTTAAAGCATGAAGATCGGGGTCCTATATACACATCTTGTATCACTCATAGTGGCAATAGTGGAGGAGGTATATTTGGAGAGGATGGCAAGTTAATGGCTATTGTTTGTGGTATATTATTTGAAGAGAACATGAGAACATCCTACCATTGTCACAATGTTGGTATTCCTATGAAATTTATGAAAAAGCCAATTGATAACTATGTCCAGACAGGAGGTATGCATTATTGTAAAGCACTAATTACGTTTTACTAATTTAGCTCTTGCGAATATTTTTCCTCTTCCTTTTAATCATCTTAAATTTTAGATGTAATTTACTGAGCTTTCATTTCTGTGTTGAAGTTATCACTGTTTCTGTGTTTTTGAAAACAAAAACAAATAGGCCCCCCAGTATGATGTAAAATTTCAGCAAATAATTTGTATTTTTCTATTACTATGAAAATTTGTATTTGGGGGTTTTATGAGAGGCAGAAAATTAATATAAACTTTATTCCTCTCTAAAAAATATTTAAACCCACATCACACCAACGATCAGTTTAAATTAGTAATCAGAATCCAATCGGAAAAACAAGTGAATTTTTTTTTTTTTATTGCAATAAAATTTGTATTTATGGGTTTTTTGTGTTGCCAAAAACAAATTTTAAATTTTTATTGGCTTACAATGTAGCAATATTTATGGGGTAAAATATATACAAAACATGCATTATTCTTGCTTTTAGACCCATAGAAGTAATAAATCTTATTTCCTGTTTAGGCAACCCTTTGGTTTTAAGAAAAAACCTCATACTCGGCTTATAGTTATTGTTGTTTGTAGTTCAGAAGAATTTTAAAAGAATTTGTGCTGATTGTTGGATGTAAATAGGTTTAAATAATCTCTTAGAAAAGAATAAATTTGATGTTCATTTTCCACACCTCATGAAACCCTTAACTATGAATTTTCATAGCATCCAAAAAATACCAATTTTTTGCTCAAGATTTTCATTATACCGTCAGTTTTTTTTTTTTTTTTTCAAAACCATAACAATAGTGATTCATTCACTACAAAACCCCTTTAATTTTACCCACTCATTTTATTTACTGTTTATCTATCACCTCAACTATAGTTACTGGGTAAAGGTCCTGCAATTTAGCACCTTGTGCTTGTCTCAAAGTCAGTTGATTAATCCCTCTTCGGCCTGAATATTCTATGCAATACTTAATTTTCAAAAACCTTAATGTGTTGTTAAATACTTAATGTAAGCATCCATCTTTTGCATCTGTTGAGAAGCAGAGGAAGTGTAATTGTTTTGTAAATTCCCATTGTTAAAGTTAAAATAATAACTTTAAATAAGTAAATAAGTAATTTAGTAACCCTAAAATAACAAGCATTTCCCAATTGTAAATTAATCTTAATTTCTTCCTCAATATCATTTTTCTGGTTATCATATTACTTAAACATCTAAATATTCTTTATCTCTTTCTTTTAAAATAAATTACTTTATAAATAGATGTATAAATAAATAATTACTCAAAAAATGTAAAATAAATTCATAGCCTACCTAGATAAACATAAGCTGCAATCACTTTGTAAATCTGAATAGAAGCTTTTACTTTGAATTTTTTTTTTCTACAAAAAGAGTTAGTTTATAATATTTAGTGTATATGTGATACTTGTTCTGGATAAAGTTTATTAATATATATTGCTTAATAATTTCATCAGAAGATAAAAGATTGGCCCTGGCTGGGAATTGAACCCGGGTCTTTGTATCATCATAGCTCGCAACCATTGAGTCAAATGTAGGCCCTATCCCAGCCACGGATAGATAAATAGTTAAGAGCCCTGCATCGGTGATGTATAGCGACCCAGGTCGGATTACCGATGTGGCCAATCTTTTCCATTCTGATAAAATTATCAATAATTTTTTTAAAATAATAATCTACAAATATATATTTCTCTTTCAGATATTTCTCATCTGGTGAGTTTATGTAAAACAAAGGATCTCTATTTATCAACTTGGCAATTATTTACTATAAGTAAGTTATAAAGAAAAAAAGGAATAAGAACTGATATTATTAAGGAGATTAATATATATATTTGATATAATTAAGAAGAACTGAATATTTTAAAGTGACTTTAAATAAAGTGACAACCTTAACTGTTAATTAAATCAGTACTTATTATAAGGCATAGTAATGAAATAATAAGATTATATGCTAAAATTTTATATATCTTACCTTATTTTACATCTTCAAAAAAAAAATCTTTTTACTTTAATATTTTCTGAATAATTTTCTTATAATTACTTTTGGGGTTAAAACTTTATTTTATTTATATTAAAAAAAAGTACTTTGCTGATCGGACTCCTACCATTAAAGGTGATCTAGAAATTTTTTGCCTAAGTGTGCAGCTAGTTTACTGTCTTAAATGACTGTCATTTACTCTAATAAATTTTTTTCCAATATAAAATGATATATGTGATACATTGTGAATACAATTGTAAACTTATTTAGCTTATATGTCTTTGTTTGTAAAGATTTACAAGTCAGAGTCTCGTTTGTTTTAAAACTAGATGTTACTAACCATTAATTTTTCTAGGAACAGTTTTACCTAGTGCAACCTATCAAAAGTTCCGTTTCATTAAATCATATTATTTATTTGTTTTAAAATTAAAAAATAAATGATACTTTGTACATGATTTTGGATACCATCCATTAAGTCATATGATCCACAATCAAAATCTACAGTAAGCGTTATATTCTTTGTGGTCTTGAATGTTTCTTTGTGGCGATGAATTTTTCCAGGTTAATGACGGAATTCAATGGTGAGGAAAAATGATTCCATTTCTTTCAGGAACATTGAATTCTGCCGTACATAAAAAAAATATTGAAATGGCCATTAAATATGTAATCAATCCAAGCCCTGTAATCAATGGAACTGGGTTATGGCTGGCTTTAGGAAAACTGTTGGTAAAAAGCAAGGAACATAGTTTGAGGTTTATGTTTATTTATATTATTATTTCCTGTTATCCCTCAGTAGGACATAGGGCCTTTATGAAGTTTCGCCACCTATCTCGGTCTGGAGCCATCTCCCTGAGGGTGGCCCACGTATGATTTTGGCTTCTAGCCTCTTCCTGGACAGAGCTCCTCCACGTCTTCCTTGGCCTTCCGACACGATGCTGTCCCTGAGGGTTCCATTCAAGGGCCTCCCGGGCGATGGAGGTTTATGTTTGTCACATCTTAAATTATTGCTTTTATTTTGTTTGAAAATATAGTGTTATTTTGAAAACAGGTCTATTATTTTAAGGGTTACAGGTTACAGTAGTAGGTAGGTTACATAGGTAAAACTGTTTCCAGAAAAATCACTGGTTAATAAAATGTCGTCGTAAAGACCCACAAGATCTTTTAACTGATCTTGTATGATATATGGATAATGTTTTGTGATAAATATATATATATATATATATATATATATATATATATATATATATATATATATATATATACATATATATATATATATATATATATATATATATATATTTTCCCCCCATCTGAAACCATCTTTGTTTTTATAAATACCTGGCAAAATATTACCTTTTCCTGTTTCCAGAAAAATCACTGGTTAATAAAATGTTGTCATAAAGACCCACAAGATCTTTTAACTGACCCTGTATGATATATGGATAATGTTTTGTGATAAATATGGTTGTGTAGTGAATTTCCTTTCTACTAATTCATTTTTTTAAAAAGCTATGAATTTTATTTTTTTTAAAGTCAACTTAGATTTTATTAATTTTCAAAGCAATTATAGTTTGTTAATAACATTCAAATTGTTTATTACTCCACATATTTTATCAATAAGTAGGATAGTTTTAGTGTATCCCTTTTTTATTTTTTATGTTGTCCACATATCATGATATAAGTATATGTTCTTTAACTGTGAGTGTCATACAAACCATATGTAAGAATAGGTTCTACAACTATGTGTGTTGTGAAAATCATATGCATTCAGTGTCATTCTTTTAGATCCCTGATTATTCCACTATCATCAATGTTAGATAGTGTATTATTATATATTTTCATGTTTACTGACTGTTTCTTTCATTAAAAATACTTGAAAATTGTTCTTGGAAAAAGTCATTCACTAACTAGTTTCTAACCAAGTACATTATTCTTTTAATAAATTTGAATCAGTAATTGTTTTAAATCGTCCTGAAAAAAATTTCACAATAATAAAGATTTATTATTGTTTTAGAATATTTTATTATAAAAACTTCCACTATAGGTATATGTGTGTGTTAGTTTATCTGTAATGTATTAGTGGAAAATATATTTCAATATATATATATATATATATATATATATATATATATATATATATATATATTCCCCATCTGAAACCATCTTTGTTTGTATAAATACCTGGCAAAATATTACCTTTTCCTGATTATTCCATTACAAATATGTTATACTGATCAGGTGTTTTTTTTTATTTTTTTTTTTATATATATCTAGGGTAACTGTACCAATAGTTGACAGTTTAAGGGGAAAAAATTATATTATTGACACTTATTGTTTGCCAATATATTGATGTTAGGATAATCTTTGTTATGAATTTAGTTAGGCCAATCCCTCTAAAAAACTGGGAATACAATATCCTATGGTCTACATTTATGGTTTTTATAAAAAATGATTTCTTAGAAAATTCTAAAATGAACCAATAGTTGACACTTGCACCTTTCACACAAAATGCAAAGGTTTGGAAAGTTGACATTTATGGTTTTAAAGTTGACACATGCATTATTTTTATTTTTTTATTTATGACTTTTAATAGGTAATAAGGACTGCAATAAAAGTTAATATTTCCACAATTTAATTATTTTATACACAAAAAGCTTAACCCTTTAACTGTGGATGTTGTGGGGCATAAGGTGGTCTGCCGTTGCGGCTGGTTAATATATTAGCCACTATCAGCTAAAGGGTTAAATGAGACAAAAACAAACAAACATGTTTAAACGAAAAATGAGATCATCCAGTTAAGTAAGTATGATAAATAGATTTTAGTAATGGCCAGAAGTTTCGTTGTTTTAATGTTGGGTTTGCCCTATTTTAGACTCTCCAATGATGAACTTCACTGTTCCAGTGCTCTTTTAGACAATGAGGCTAGGCGCACATTAAGACACTCGCGACGCAGTGCAGAGCAGAGCAGTTTTTGTGAAATGTGAACTAGATAGGAACCGCACACATTGGGACGCAGAGCAGGGCAGCACAGTTTCCTATCTACCACACGTATTACAAAATCTGATCTGCTCTGCTCTGCGTCGCCTGTGTCTCGCTGTGCGCCTAGCCTTAAACATGACCTCATACATTGATTGGATGAAATGTGTAGCATTTTGATAGAGTGCGACTAGTAGAAAGTATCACATGTTCTTTGCAGAAATGGGAAGTGGGGTGAGTCAGATGAGACACATGCCCCTGGGGAATAAGATTATTGGCAATGCAATTTTACTCTCAATGATCCATGGATAGAACACAGTAATAAATCATAAAATAAGACACCTGTCATCCAGCCAGACTTAGACTTCCATAAACCTTAGTTGACATCAATGTCAACTATTGAAATTATGGAATAATTAATGTTCTAATAGTTGACACCTACATTTAAGCCTTAAAACATTGTATAAATATATTAAAAAGGATATCAAATGATTCTCATGAACTTAATGAATACCATAAAAGTAATTGTACTAAAATAAACCATCTAAAAAACTTATTTAACTTGACTTTCACCTTAATGAAACAGGGTAGCAGAAAATCAGGCCACTAGAAAATTCCTCATCACAACTTCTCACAAATAAGCATGAGGTTTCATCAAATTACCACTAAATTTTGAACCAAAATAATCAACCCTGAATCTTGTATTCACACTTTTTTGCACAAAATGTCAACTATTGGAGCACTGTCAACTTACGGTATAGTTACCCTAAATAAATACTCTTTGTTTTGTTAAATGTGTTGATTTGATAGGTGTAGTAAATAAACCTTCTCTTTTATATTTATATTAAATATTTTACAGAATCCATATAGAGTATATAATTTTAAAGAAGTAATAAACTGGTAAATAAATTATACATAAGAAAAGAAATTTAGCGCTCATTATGGTTATTTGCTTCCTAGTATGTTAGTTATTGTTATCAGTTTCCTTTTATTTAGATAAAACTACCATTCCTCTCAGCTGCTATTGTTATTAATCTTGCCTTCTTGTTATTTTTGAATATTCTTCTAGGTGTCTGAAATGAAAAGAAGTTCATTATTTCAAAGGTGTTCAGAAATTAAGCTATTTAGTGGCTTCCTTAATTATTAATTACTCTTAACAGGTATTGATGGATGTACCATTAAAAATCAAACTTACTTATTTAATCAATTTATTCAATATCCGACAAATGTAGTTCTTGCACTATCCATTTAACTTGATCTTGATCTGCTGGTTGTATTCTAGATTTTTTAATATAATTGTAGTACAACTTAAAAAGGGTCAGCTTAACTTTTTTTCGAACTCTATTCTGAAAGATATATCAGATCAGGGTTTGGATGCATAAACTACAAAAAACACTAACAAAATAATGCAATATTTTTTATTTATTTACAAGCAATGAACATTCATTAAAGATATCTTATACAAATTGTACTTTTGATAGTTGCATGGTGCATTATTACATTTGCATAGTACAGTATTATAAGATATATGGTGAGTATACGTAAGAAAAGTTAATTATGTAAATATCATTAAATTAAGGAATAATTTTGTGTCCTACAAAGTACTAATACATCTTTGAAATGTGTATGTATAAAAAATTATTTTCATATCACTGAAAAGATGCGTCATAATTTTTTATTTATTTATTTTGTAAAACTCTCTGTCTTATGCAAATATTATATCAACATCTATACTTTCTGTTCCTCCTGCTGTGTAAATTTTCGTATTTTATAGTGAAATTAACTAAAATTGAAAATAAATTCATTAAGTCTGGTACTTATCTCTCAAAGTAATTAAACAAACAATGATTCCAAGGCCCAAACAGCACTGACATAAAAAAGATAATTTATTTACATTAAAATCTTACTTTTTAGTTAGATCCAAAATTTATATGCTTCTTTTTAAATCTCATCATTTATTTTGAAAATTTCTAATATTCTTCCATTTGTTTGTACACTAATAATAATTTTTCTATTAGTGTATAAAGATTTGTTTCTATTATTTCTTTTTCAAAAACAATTTCTTTGTAAAGAAAACATTTAAACTACCTATTAACCCTAGAAGTACCAGGGGGGGGGGGCTCCTCCCACAACTTTTTGTTTTTGTTCCCTATCACCCAATTTTAATGGGATATTTTTGATATTTTATGTATTCCTCAGAAAAACATCTTAGAATGAGAGTATAACAACAAAATGAAATAAAACAATTTCTATGTTGAGAAAAAAAATTTTTTTTGACGTATGGGCTCGAGGAGCCCCCCCCCCCCTTGGTAATGCACGGGGTAGTTATACACTTTAGTACCAAGGGGGGGCTCCTCGAGCCCACTGATATTTAATACTACTTTTAACTAGTAATTCAAGTGTTATTAATTATATTGCTCAAATAATAATTACTTTGATATAATTTTAACATACCTTCTCAAGTTTTTTTTTCCAATAAAAAATATTCTCCCCTTATAATTTTTTTTCATATAAAATATATTACTGAGATGGTTATAATTATTGGGAGGAATAGATACAATCGATTCCATGGTGAGACAATATTCATGTAAAAGGTGGCCATTATCTCATCTCTACTCCCTCTTGGACATAACAGCTCTCAATTCTTATACAGTATTTACTCTTAAAAACACAACATGGAAAAGAAATAGTGCTGGCCATAGAAAGTACTTTTTATTTGAACTATCTAAGAGTTTAGTAAAATTGTGAGTTGTTGAAAGGAGTGAAAATCTTGTGGGCATTCCTAGATCTTCAGTAAAGGCCATGGAGCATGTTCTAGGGCGAGAACTGACTTATCCCCAATTGGAGGAACAAGGTTCATCAAGTGGAAGGCTAAGGTGTTACACTTGTGTTAGAGAAGCCAAATCAAAAAAAGAAAAATACAACAATCTATCAAAATCTAAGCAGCGTTGCTTCAAATGTAAACGTTCAGTGTGTAACAAACACTCGGGAAAAAAATCATTGTGCAAAAGCACCTTAATTGCATTTACGAATCTGATAATTAGATTTTCTTAAATTATTATTCAATTATAATGTTATAATAACTTAGAGTTACAATGTTTAGATACGTTCCTCCAGTAGAATAAAATTATTATTAATTTAAAGTCATCCTTTTTTTCCTCATCCGAACTTTTTTTTTTTTTTTTCATAGGTGTCTCAAGAAACGTTCATTAAACATAATCCAATAGATATAAAAAATTTAAAAAAATTATAGAACCAAAATAAAAGGTTTTTAAGGTTGTGGGCTCAAGGAGCCCCCCCTTGGTAATCCGTGCGACCTGGGAGAGGTCGGTAATTCTAGGGTTAATTATATATTCTTATTCCTCTAAATCTTGAACTGTTTAATTAAGTTATGATTTTTATTAGAAAAGAACATTATCATATCACATGAACTAAGAGTAATTGTGTAATATTTGACTCAGAATTATATTTTATGGTTTGAACTAAATGGTGCCTTTTAATTTTAATATTTGAACTATTCATGACTGCTATTTCCTTTAAATTGTATTCCATGCAGTTTGACTGCTTGGGTTGATAATAGTATACTTGGATTACATATATATACATTAATGTGTTATTACTCTATTGGGCCTAAAAAAAATTAGTTACATTTTATTGTTAAACAGAAATCTGTTAAGTAAATTTATCTATTCCAACATATGAAAGAACGTCACATCTTACCTCTATATCCCTAGTTCTTGTTTTTAATACTTCCCAAAATTCATTATTGAATGAGACCAGATCGAAATTATGGATAGCTATTGTTTCTAGTGCTGTAATGATCTAAAAATTACAATAAGGGTCACAAAAAGTTAATAAAAAGAATCCCAACCTTGTTATATTGATGAGAAGAATATAAACTTATAATAACCAGTAATAATTATTGGTTATTCTTCCTGTTTGCTATTTTTTTATTCACATTAGCTTACCATGTTTTGCCAACAGAGGGTTACTGTAGAAGTGTAACCAACCTATTTTAACCATGGTGGGAAGGTCAAGATTTTATTCCGTGGGACTGCCATTAAATAAAAGTAAACCCGCCCATGGCCGCTGAATACTTGTAATGCGGGTTGTGCTCTAACACACTCAGCTATCACAACCCAAACTCAGTCAACCACAAATCAAACCATAACCATAGATGATTTTTCAGTTTACTATTTTTATTTATTTTATTTATTTATTTATTGCTTATAAAGCAATTCTCCTTATAGCAGGAGCAATGGTCATGCACAATATTTTTTAGTAGTGGTTAGTAGGTAATCTATAATCTAGTGATCCATAATATAACTTATGATAATTGTAGAACATATTGTAATATATTATATATCAATAAACCATTGAGAGCATGTAAAAAAAAAAAATAATAATAATAAAACAGATGCAGCTGAGGTATTCAAACAAAATTACAATAAATATATTAACATAAATCAACATAAATAAATATATTAACATATTAATAAATAATTACAGCGGCACACTAAACTAAAAATAAAATATAGCACATTGGGTGAATATTTTGTGATGCGGGGAGAAGATACATGGTGTTTGTAATCAGTTAGTTGTCTATTGGTGTAGGAGTGCGGAGCGGTGTTTAAGTATGTTGTTCAGCAGTTGGTATAGTTTTATAAGGTCATATTTACTATTGGATGAAAGTCTATTGTGAAGGAATTCTATTTTACTATTGGATGTTGCTAGTTCTGGATAATATTGAGCTCTGATATCGATGTATATTGGGCAGTTGATTAGTAAGTGGTATATGTCTTCGTTGTCGTGTGTTTTACATAATAAACATTGAGTGTTTGGATATATTTTATGGGTAATATTGTTTATACTGAACTTCATGGAATATTTACTGATAGTTCTAAAATGGGTGATGGTTTGTTGTAATGGGAAAGGGATGTTGGCGGTTAGATGGTTCTGGGGGGATCCGGATATATGAGTGAGGTTACTGTACAATGGGCAGCAAGTTGACAGTGAAATATTTTCGAGGTCCATATTTTTTAATAGTAATTTGTGGTAGGAAATTATTTTGTTTAGGTTTGTTTTAATCAGATTGTGGTCTTGGTTGAGCCATGAGTTTATGAAGTCTGTAGAGAAAATACTTTTAACCTGGGTAACCCAATTATATTGTGGCTTGTTTGCCGGTGACTCGTCCAGTACTAATAACCTATTATAGCATAACCTGACTAGCCTGTCATTTTCCATTTTTCAGATTTTACACAGCCAGTGAATACTAGATTTTATTATTGAAATAAATATGTGGTCAATACCTGTTTCATTTCTTATAATGTAGTTCGGGTTACACCTCAAGAGCAGTAACAGTCTTTTGAAGAAATTTACTTGTGCTTGTTTCAGGCTGTCTATATATCTCAGGCTCCAAATAGGGGCACAGTACAAAAGCACACTTTTAGCTAAAGCTTTATATAATTTGGTGATAGCGTCCCAGCTCTGGCATTTTGATTTAGAAAGTATTTTGTGCAGTGATGCATTGGCTACTTTAAACTTTGTCACAGCGTTATTATTGGCTTCTAAGAACAAGGCCGAATTTGAAAATAGTGCACCTAGATAAGAAAAATGCTTAAACTGTTCTATTTTGTTTTCTTTATAAAGGAATTTCAGTTTACTATAAATTATGCATACCTATGTCAGTAGTTGCATATCCCTGTTTCAACACCTACTTGACCCTGACCATTAATAGAAGTGTCACACTCCTCTGTACTAGGATCATGCATGGAACAGTTATCTTTTTGCTAGTTTTTCTCCATTAGAACCCATTCTTGTTGCTTATATCCATCCTGATTCTTTATATATATATATATATATATATATATATATATATAATCTGAATAGAAATGCTCTAATGTGTAAGATTAATGATACATTCTCTGTCAAAAAGTTACGAGCTATTTCAATGTTTTCCATCTTTTTGTTTCCTATTAGGTTTTCCAGAAATAAATGTGTGATTAAATCACTCTCTAGACCTCAAAAGGAAATTGGATTGTTTTTAAAAATTTGATGGTGATTTATGTCATGATTTTGTTAACAATATAATTAATTATATTTTACATAAAGTCCTTTATGGCTTCTTTTTATATCACATAATTTTTTATTGTTATATTACATCGCTAGTCACTATACGTCTATAGATTAATCTTATTTGTAGACATATGGGCCCTATAAACTAAATCCTTCATTTAGGAGAAATTCTACAAAAAAACACTTTTCTTATTAATAATTGTTGAAGAAGGGTATCTATTTTTTTAAGGTAAGGTATTCAGATCATAAAAAAATAAAATAAAAATAATGTTTGCCACCCTCAAACAATTTCTAGATTCGCTGCGTACAACTGGAGAGCTGCTGCACAAGATCAAAGAACCTGGTGAAAGTATAACTGAAAGGCCAAACCCCTTACACAAGGGCTGTATTGTAATGGAAGGAGAAGAAGTTCATTAAAATATTAGACAGTGCTACATTTTTTGGTGCAGAAACACCAAAAACTATAAATCGGTGATTTATACTCCTCTTAAAGGTATAAACTTCCTCTCTGTGATTCAAGTGGATATTTTAGATAGATTAGTAAATTTTATGCTGTTTAATTTTTTTGGACCCTCTTAGGGTACACCCAGTATCTATAAATTTGGTACTCTTTATTGAAAAAAAAAATTGGGAAAACCTGACATTTGAAAAAAACAGGCAAAGTAAATTTTGTTTAATACATTTATAAAACATCTAATCAGTATTAATGACTTGTAATGATAACTACTCAGTAGGGATGCGACATCAATGTCGATGTTTCTGAAACATCGATGTTTTGGGCAAATCATCGATGTTTTCAACATCGATGTTACATGGCCGATGTTTTCCGAACATCGATGTTTATGGGCCGATGTTGACGTCGATGTTTTTAGCAGTTTTTTTTTTTCGCATAACCAAATTCTATATAACATCGATGTTATATACAAATGTTGTTTTCAACATATTTGTTTTTGCAGAAAACATCGATGTTTAAAAAAAGTTGTTTTTAACATCGATGTTATGACAAAAACAAATTTGTTTTACCATCGATGTTTTAGACAAAAAACATCAATTAATATGCTCTTAACATCGATGTTAAAAACATCGGTGTTTTAACTATCAAGTTGTTTTTAACATCGATATTTTTGTCCAAAACATCTATATAAAATCATATTTGTTTTTGCAGAAAACATTGATGTTTTAAAAAAGTTTATACATAACATCGATGCTGTGACAAAAAACAACAACATATGTGCTGTTAACATCGATATTATATACAAAACCGAATATGCTCTTAACATCGATGATTTAACTATCACAAAGTTGTTCTTGTTTTTGTCCAAAACATCTATATAAAATCATATTTGTTTTTGCAGAAAACATTGATGTTTTAAAAAAAATTATATTTAACATCGGTGCTGTGACAAAAAACAACAATATATATGCTGTTAACATCGATATTATATACAAAACCGAATATGCTCTTAACATCGATGATTTGTTAAATGACCTGTTAAACAAGGTAAGTTCAATGTTTGCTGAAACTCAATTACTCAAACATTTGTGGGGCGAAACCATAAGAACAGTCGCATATCAATTAAATAGGTCTCCTACAAAGGCCTTGAATGGAGGTATTCCAGCCATGCTTTATCTTGGGAAGTTGGATTTGGATAAGTTAAAGGTCTTTGGATCCAAGGCTTGGATGCTGAAATTACCGAAGAGAGACAAGTTGGAGCCCCGAGCTAAGCCTACAATTTTTGTTGGGTATGGTCCTAATGGATACCGTTTATGGGATCCAGTGGATAACACAATTCACATATCTCGAGATGTAACATTTGACGAGACAAATATAAAATTTGTTAAAACCGAGGATCAAGGTCAAGAAATATCAAAGATGAAAATTGTATATGAAGAGACCGAAGAGGAAGGTTCAACAAAGAAGCAATGTACTGGAGTTCCAGAGGATGCAATTACCGAAAATGAAAACTTCCCCGAAAGTGAAAGTGATGAAGAACCGTTTATCGGCTTTGATGATGATGCTGAAAAGAAAAAGGAAAAATTGCAAGGTCGGTCTAGGCGAGAGGTCAAGAAGCCCAAGGCCCTAAATGATTATGAGCTTTACGAAGCATTCTGTTATATGGGAAATTTGGATCATCTAGAAGATGGTGTAATGCAAAACACCTTTTCTGAAACAATTCCCAAAAGCTATGAAGAAGCGGTGGACAAAAGTTGGTCTGAAGCCATCAATGAAGAGTTAAACTCATTAAAAGAAAATGATACGTGGGACATTGTGGAAGCTCCAGCCAATGTTGAAATTGTGGACAGTAAATGGGTGTTTTGTGAAAAAGAAATTGACAGGAAAACTAAAAGGAAGGCCCGACTTGTGGCACGTGGTTTTAGACAAAATAAATTAGCTGAAGAAGTGGTTAGTTGAATCTTGGAATGTTGGATAATGTTGCAGCCATCATAGAAGGATGATGTGTGCAATGAAATTTTCATATTTGTCACCAGAGATGAGCTTTTACGCTTAATTTTTTTTATTTTACGGTAACATTAATGTAAATAACTCGAAATTAACGCTTGGAGTGCTAGTAACCTATAAAACATAAAATTAATGAATATTTAAATAAATAAAGTGTATAGGCATAACTGAATCAGTCGTTTGAGAAACCCATGTCCAAAAAAGTCGAGTTTCATTATAATTTATAATATTCGTAAATTTAAGTTCTAAAATGGAATACTACCTGTCGGATAAAATAATTCAAGCTCAGGTTATCTCTTGGGGCAAAAGTAGAAATAGTTCAGAAACCAAGTACATCGTAAGCTTCATCAAATGGTGGTAGTAGGTTTCGGTTTTTTTTCTTATATGGTATGTGACAGAACTCAGTAGCCCCCCTCCCATATCACTTTTGAATATCCCAAATTGTTTGCCCTTTTATTCAGTTTTTCTCCGTTTAAGAAGCAAAACGCCACTTCCTTTGCTTGGGGATCATTTCTGTCCAGACATCAAAGATAAGGCTATATTTTACCTCCACAAATGCCTCACCGCCGTACTTCAGAACCCCATTCGGTATGCCATCTATTCTATCTATCTATTCTAGGAGCTCAATTTTGTGAAGTGCTTGGATCAATTCAATCATTTCCTCCATGTCTGGTGGCAATTCTTCTTCCTCTCTAGCGTCTGATTCTTTTTCCTCATGAACAGTATGTCCTTTATTGGGTGTTAGTTCCTTAGTTGGGGTAATTCTTCAAAAAATTGCTTCGATCTTTCCAGAACTGTTCTTTTATCGGCTATCAAGTTCCCTTCTCTATCTTTAATGAATTTCAGCCTTAGAGTGTATCCATTCCGAAATTCTCTTGTTTGTTTTTTAAGAACTTTTCGGTCTGGTTAGCCGCAAAGTCTTCCTTCTTTTTTTTTGTTTCCTGCAGTATTTTCTTATCTTTGGTATTGTCTTAACTTCCCGTCTTTTTGTTCTATAGTCCTCATCTATTGTACAGGCCGACAGAAATCTCCGTTGGATCGATTTCTGCCTGGCATTATTACTTTATTGCACTTATGCAGTCCTCATCAAACCAATCATTACGAGTCCTTTTGGGTACATTTGGTACTCGAAAGGCCATTCTATGTAATTCCTTACTATTTGTAGATAACAAACGGTTTGATTATATTCACAGCTGAATCAAGGACGTCTGGGGGTGGCTGCTAAAACTTTTATGAGCGGTGAAGGGAATCGAGGTTTTCGGACTGTAAGGCTCAATTACTTTGTCCAATGAAAAATATTGATATTTGAAAATTAAAATATACGTTTATATTATACTACCGTATTAAATGAATAAGAATCTGTTTGAGTTGTAGTTTTTGTTTCTCATTTTTTTCTATGGGGAGGGCTCCTGCCCCCGCCTGCGGACGCCCATGAGTCGAATTATTATTTTAAATTAGGCTGTGGAGTGAAAAATAGAAATATAATATACAATTGATAAAATTTTGTACATTTCGGTCCTAGTGTCGCTATGCGGCTTCTCGAGGCCAATATGGCTCCACACAGGGGTCGTGACCCCCCTCCCCCCCAATATTTTGGCTTTTTATTTTTTTGGAATTTTTAAGCGAATATTGAAAATTTGTAGTTTCTATGCCCTAAACATAATACTTTTGGTTGTTTAGATCGCAGTCCTTCGTAATATAAGGTAATAATCTCATTAAAAAACGGAGCTGTCAGCCACGAGATTATGAGACAGGGGGGTCATGACCCCCCCAAATTTTGTGATGAATCCGCCCATGATTCTATGCTTAATCATGGCCACATAACCTCCCAAAATAGGCCAACTTTTCTTTGTCTCCTTTGAAATCGATTCAAAGCTATAATTTTTCAAGACATGTAATCAATTAAATCTTTGTTTTAATACTATTCTAATTCATAATGTCAGTAGCGTTCATATTACATAGAAGAAAACTTGTTCTCTGATGAAAAACAAAACAAATATTATTAAGAGAAAATACAATGATTCATTGTTTATCTTATGACTGGTCTCATTGAATTCTTGATGTAAACAATACAGGCCCACATCAAAGGGTTCTTGGTTTTGTTTTGATCCAATCTTTTCATTTATTTCAAACACTCAAACTTTGATTTTTTTTTTTTTTTTGTTTCCAGAATTCTTTTATTTTAATACGAAATTCAATGTTTTACCTATTGGGAGAAACCGGTATTACTCTAGTTGGAAACTTATATTCGTTCTTTCCAGGGTTCTCACCACATTTATTTTATCTTCATCATCATTTTCAATCATTCAACTCTGACAGATCATGAAGCTGAACAGAGAAAACGGCGAGAAACTTAAAAATAGATATGAAACATTATCTTATGAATAATAAAAAAAAATATATACTAAATGATTATAATAATTAAATATGTGATAGGACTATAGAAGAAATCGTTCTAAATAAAACGTTCATTTCTCTTAGATAAATATATGTAATGTGTCACGCATGAAGTTCATACATTGTGTATCGTTCTATAATTCAGTAGCTGTATTTGAAGGGCAGTACTATGAGGGATATTAGGGATCACTTCCCCTCCCCGAAATTTCGGAGAATTTTTTTTATATGTATTTATAATATACAAAATAATGTTTTATCTAATTAATTTCTAATTTTGTTTATTTGTTTCAAAATAAATAAGTGTGCTGTTTTTACGCATTGTTTTTTATTTATTTTTTTCTGTCGACCTATCTATTTTTTCTGGGACCGACCGCACCTGCTATATTTTTATGAACAGATCTTATTAAAACTAAAAAATAAAAGAATTAAATATGACAAGTGATAAATTAAGTTTTTCACTAAAGAAAAAGCCTACTTTTTATATTAATTAATTTTGTTCTTAAAGGACACCTTCAAGAACCAATAAATAAAGAATTTATTATTATTAATAGTAAAGAAGGAATCATATGAGTAATTATAATACCATTATCTTGTCTGTTAGCAGAAATAAATATATAAATTAATTTTGAATAAATATTTCGGCTAAAAATTATAAAAATAAAAAAAGTGATTACACAGGGATGTAGGTAAGAAATCTGGCACCAAGAAATCTATGTAAATATAAATAACCAACCAGAGTCGTTTTATTTATTTAACAACTTCTAATATGAATGGATTAGCAAACAAATATTAAAATATTTAAATGTCTAAGGGCTAAGCCGATGTTTATAAACAAACAAAAAAAACTTAGGTTTAAGCAAACAGCGTAGAATGATCGATTCTTGAGTGTCAACAGAAAATAAGATTCGAAAAGTTTTTCTATCACGCTCTATCCTGAGTTAGACTTAGCGTGTTCGCAGTGTCAGTCTTATCCCGAGGCTTATAAGGAGTTATAACTTTCTAAAAAAAAAAAGTAAGTATTTTTTCGAACAATTTATTTGAATGATATGTGTATATAAACATAAACATAGTGAATGACAGATATAGAAAGCTGCCAGAAAAACACATGCTTTTATTTTACATAATAAAAATGCACTGGAGTTTTTATATTTTTATTTAATTATTCATATTTTAATTTATTCATAAATTATAAAATTCGTATAAAACTATCATGACAAAAACCATTTATGATATAATAAGCATTATTATTTATCTAGACATTTTTAAAGGTTTCAAATAAATTATACTTAATATTAAAACAACTTAATTACATATAATTATGATAACCTTATTTTACGATAAATATTTTTTGATATTGGAAATCTGTTTTTCCGTGATAATAATTGCTAAAGCCATCATAATGTACATAGCAATAATAATGTTACTCTTATCAATTGAAAGTGTAATGATGAAGAAATGTTTCATATATGTTCACAACAAAACTAAAACATTATTTTTTTTAACAGCATGGAAATAGAAATCGTAAAGAACATTCTATAAATATCTGTAATAACTAAAAAAAACTAATTATTTATTTCATCATAACTATTTGTTTTTTGAAATTGTTCATTAAATAATAGCACTATGGAAAATTTTACATTTTTATTAAAAGAAATAGAGGTCTGATCTAACGATAATAAAAAAGAGTAGCAGAAGCGTCTGCAAGGAAAGAGTAGCAGAAGCGCCTGCAAGGAAATGTCTGTAACTCTGTGATTTACAGAAAGGACGCTGAACTTCAAGGAAAAAAGCAAAGTATCCCATTTCTTAGAGGAATTTATTATAGAAGATCAGGGTATTTTTTTTTATATTTCTATGTCGACAACCTCACTTTTTCCCTTCAAAGTGAAATATATTCGCCTAATGTTGATCCTACATAAGTATAAATTTTGAGGAAAAAATTTTGATTCTTAATATGTGAGATAAAGATATCTTGTCACTGTGACAATGTTAATATAGCCGTAAAATCTCAAAATATAGAAGATTTTCATTTAGAAAAATGTTATTAAAATATCGTTTTAATAGATTTGTAGCTGCTTGAGCGCATTAAGCTATTTACATAACGGATAACTGATTTCGAGTACCATTTAATAATGTGGTAGGTATTGTCTTGTCTAATATTTTTCTGAAAGAATGTTCGTATGAATACCTATATATATTGTGCAAGTTATATAGTTTTTTATTCCGAATAAATAAAAAAACCCATAGTCCAAAATTGTTAATTTAAAATACAATTCAAATGGATAACAAATATATCGGTGGATTGACGGTTGTAATTACAACAGCATAGCTTGTGGTCCGGTATTTCTAAGGAAAATCATGGTTGTTGGACGATTCCTATATATAATATTTTATATATAATGATATTGTTCTTGATTTGGTGTGAAAACGCTCAAGTAAAATAGAATTAAGTACATATAACTGAATAATATTAAATTAATTACAGTGAGATTAAATATAAATCGGAAAAATTTTATATTCTTAACTTCAAACATCATGTAAAAAGTAACGATTAACATTTTCAAAAAATAATAATTCTAGTATCATTTAAATGTAGTGAAAATGGTATAAATTAAAGATAATATAAATAAAATTATTTTATCTAAGGTTCAGAATTGTAGGAATATTCACACCTATTCACATTTTTCTCACATATTCCAAGGTATATAAATACTTATTTAGAAGGGTAAAGGTATTGTTTTTATTGAGATGAACAAAGTGCAAACTATTATAGACCCTTTTTTTATGTAGTTTCAGTTACGAGTTTAACCACTAGTAGACCATTCTTCAAAAATGTAGAATACACCTATAATTTGAAAACATTCAGTAAAAAGAAACCAAACCACGTGACTCGTGTTTGGAATAAATTCAAGTTGAGTGGCTTTGGAAAATTTAATGATTTTAAAGGTTTATATTGCTACGCTGTAATTAAACATAAGAAACATTTTATCAAACACGTGTGGATACAATTTATTTAAACGTTTTAAAACTGTGTTTCGTTTAAAACTTTTGTTAAATAGAACCTCGGCTTCTATTGTGGGTCATTTTCCCAGAAAGGGCAAATCGCTGTCCCCGATGGATTCTGAAGCCCCCTCACCATTTTTGTTCATTAAAACAACCTCTAATTAGGATCTGTGACTTGCCCTGTCGACCACGTAGGGTTTTACTTATATAACATTAAAAATTAAAGGTTGAATTTTGAAATAACCAGTGGAAATCTCCTTCCCTCGTCATGTCACAACTCCCGTTTCCAAACTTTACGTTCGTCTACGAATTTACCATTGACGCTTTTTGAATGTTTTACAACTGTGGTGCTGTTCAAAACATCTCAAGATTAGAATGTGAGGTATGCGATATTTTTAAGAATGGTAGAATAGTACACAGAGGAGGTAAAAGACTTGTCCCCGGTGTTTGGGTTTTTCCCAGCTTACGTAGTATTTTCGTGTTTTGGCAGTTTTAACCTTTACAGATGACTGCGGCTTCTGGCTAAAAGTAGGATCACATCTGAGGTAACAACTCTTTTTGCCGCCAAATGTTTTCAGTCACTGTAGAACCGTCAGGATAACAACGTAGGTGCTGTAGCGGGAGCGGCATACAACCCGTGTCATTGTCCCGCCCGTAGCTGCTTAGAAGGTAATTGTATCGAAATTTTTTCATTGCTTTCATCTTTTAGAGCAAGTTGATACGTTTCTGACGGTCTATCGTTGTTTAAAAGAAATGGCTGTATTTAAGTATTGAACAGAAAAAAATGGATGGTCATACAATACAAGATCGGGTGTTTTTCTCCCGCTCGAGTGTACTTGGAGATAAATTGTATCTAAATGTTTTCGTTGCTTTCTACTTCTAAAGCTCATTGAAACGTTTCGAACGGTCTATCTTTTTGTCAAAAATCTGCTATATTTAAGCAGAAACGAGAAAAAACTAGATAGACTCTCAAATTCTAATGTCATTATCCCACCTCTACGGAATTGGAAGTAATTGTATCTAAAATTTTTCGCTGCTTATTACTTATAGAACTCGTCGCGTTTCCAACGGTCTATCATTTTGTCGAAAAGCATCAGTATTTAAGTACTAAACGAGAAAAAACTGGATGGTCATAAACATCAGGAGTCATTGTCCCGTCTGACTCTACCCGAAAACTAATTGCATCTATGTTTTCTCGTTGCTTTATACATATAGAGGTCGTTGAGACGTTTCCGATGGTCTATTTTTTATTTCAAAAGCATCTTTATTTAAGTAGTAAACGAGAAAAAACTGGATGATCATAAAAATTTGCTTAATGGCTGATAGATGGCTTAGGATTTTTGTCAGCAAAAAGAAAAAAAAATAAATAAATAAAAATAAAAAACTCAAGAAAAAATATATTTAAAAGGACCCTCAGCACATTCCTTTTCCCGTCTTCCGATTTTTTTTTTATTGTTTTTTTTTTATAAATAATAAATGCACCCTGCTCTTGTATAACCTTGCATTGGAGTTCAACCAGTGCTATGTAAAGAGCATCCCTAAACAATTTTCAGAAGTTAATTCGACATTTTCAATTTAAGAATTCCAAGTTCAGATTCGCCCTTTCTGGTAAAATGGCCCTTGTAGATATTATTAATATATTTATAATAAGTGTTATTATTAATTTCTTACGTATGATGAGTGGTGCAAAGGTGTTGAATATTATGTGAAACAAGTGTGTTGAATGTAACATATAACTCCAGTTAACTCCCGATTATTCGCGAAAATGGGTGGAGCGACGATTTAAAATCCTGTTTTTTAAAAAATCTATTATTTTAGCCAAAGTAAATATTTAATAAAGTAGCCGTGTTTGGACTATTATATTTAAATTTTAGGTGAATATAATGTGCAGCATTTTTACTTTTTTTTCATTTATTTTTTTTTTTTTTTTTAAACTAGCTTCAGATCAACTTAAATAAAATATTATTTTGGAAAACTAATATATATTTTGAATAATATTATTAAATCTTTGGAGTACATATTTTGAAAAAGGTAATGCAATATTTTAAAAATATTATTTTTCTATATAGTCTCGCTGAAAGGTCGTACAATTTTTGGAATATTATACAAATTAAACACTAAATAAATTATAAAAAGAGTTTAAGATAAACATTCTAGGGCACAGAGCATACTAATTGATTCCGCTAAGTGTGTTATTTTTCTTTTGTATGTATGTTAAAATAACATTTCGTTGAAATTCTGTATTGAAGAAATGATGAACAGCGATTCTTTGCGGAATGGTGAAGGAATACACATGTCTTACGTCTCTTTTCTTATTAGGATTAGCAGGGGTGGATCCAGCCCAAAATTTGGGGGGGGGGGAGGGAGTCATGACCCCCCTCTCTCATAATCATGTGACTGACAGCACCGTTTTTTTAATGAGATTATTACCTTGCATTAAGAAGGACTGCGATCTAAACAACCTAAAGCGTTATGTTTAAGACATAGTAACTACCTAGTTGCATTATTCGCTTAGAAATGCAAAAAAATTTAAAATCCAAAATATTTGGGGAGGGGTCATGACCTTGATTAGCACTTCCACCTATCATAACGTACACTTCTGCATTGTGTACATTTAAAATTAGCTAAAAAAAATCATACGCGGGGCGCGAATAATTGGGAGTTTACTGTATATGTAATGTTGCAGACATAGTTTTGGTCTCATTTTCTGAATTATTTCTTTCATTTCATTTCTTTAAAATTCCAGATGCACTTAACTGACAGGGACTACTTGCTAAAAGGCTACCAAGGGAGTCAATGCTTCCTTTTACGAATAGGTGCAATGTACGTACTAGAAGATGAAAATGAAGTTTACAATTGGATTTTCGTTGGGATTTTTCACATGCATTATTATGTCTTCTTGTTCTGGATTATACCATACGATGTTAGTTATACTATACCAATGGGCCACATAACTGCTACTTTACAAGCTTTGCACTACTACTGCACATTTCTTGGTTATTCTATAGTCAATTATCTATACCATTTTAATAGGAAAAGCGTCAATTACTGCCTGACGCTCATCGGGAAAGGTTTCTTTGAGTACCAAGAGGAAGGAACGGAAATTGAAAGGAAAGCAGCGCAAGAAAGTGATAGAAAACAAAAAGAATATATAAAGAAGTTGACTAGATACGTTATGGTGATAGTTTTCGCAACTGCATTTGCTGTGTTGATGCTACCACCTATTGCTGAGCTGCTGACGAGAAGTGAACCTATAGCAGTTGATGAGGTTATGAACCCATATCTACCAATACCTTTGATTTTACCTTGGGATTCGTTTTCCGTTGGTGGCTATATATTGATATACGTATTCTTGTTTTTGGTGTCCTACAATATTACTACAGAGCTACTAGCATTAAGTATGGGTTATACAAGTTTTCTGATAATATACATAAATCAATTCAAAATATTAAACAACTCAGTGTTGAAAATAGAGGAGAGAGCAACAAACAGGTATAAAAAAGTTGCGGTAAGGCAATTAAAGGGCATGGAAAAGTTTGACGATCCAATCTTTCAAGAATGTATGATTTTATCCTTGAAACAAAACATTAAGCACCATCAAATTCTTTTAAAGTAAGTATTTTTTGCAATAAATAAAAAGGAAGGGGCAAAGGTGGTATTATGAGCAACTGAGGGTAATACGGGCACTCTTAGTATTAAAAATATATTCAGTTGCAGTTAGGAGAGTTTTAGTATGTTTTATGTTTATGCAGGTACAAAAACGTTGAAATGTAGGTATTCGTCCTAATTTTAAACCGTTGGAGGGAATTTACGCCTGATACCAGTCATACAGTTTCGTGGCGCAAATCATTAGCATTAAATACGCGTAATCTGTAAACTATTTGTAGTGAAATTTAATGGTCGGTGGCCTATTTTCTTATAACATTACGAGGGTGGTGATTCGGGCATTCTTTCTGCTCGTATTACGGACATTGTTTTTTACAGATTGTCACAAAAACAACTAAATCTACCTCACTATTGTTCGTTGCATAAATGAGCGCGGGAGGAACATTTGTGTCCCTACGATTATTTTTCCTACGAAAAATAAGTTTTCATTTTGAAAATATAAATTTCAATCTTATTATAAAAATAATGAAAATTAATTTATCATAAGTTTTCTTGTTTTACACCACAAATATTTTTTATTGTTTAATCATGGTGTCCATACTACTAGCACGACCGGAAATCTGAAAAATTATATAATAGTAAAAACATTCTTTTACTCGTTAAGTAGTAGGCCTAGTTGTTAATATTAGCATTATATGTGATCTGAAAAACCTTTAGATTCATCGAAGAGTTATTGAACTTTTTATAATAAAAAACTGAAATGGGTGCCCATAATACCACCCTTACCTCTATATGCATCGGCTCTAATTATTTGCGATCTGTTTTGGCATACCAGCATAAAAAACACGTAGTAAATAACTATTTTTGTAGATTATTAAATAAGGATTTTTTCCTAGTCCACTACTATGTATTTATTGGACACAGATATGAAATATGAAGTTGGAAATGATACCCCGTAACAAAAATGTTATCTATGCATTTAATTAATTATTATTTCGTGTTGTTTTAGTAAGGAGATAAAGCCAATAAAGATTATTCTACAACTGTTATATATCACTATAATTTCAAATTAATATTTTCTAATTTCCAAAGTATTTAAAAAAAAGGTGAACAAAAAAAAAGGGGGTTAGGACTATCAATCGTATCATCTTACTGGAAATCAATTATTATCCAATCTCTAGGAATCAATGGTATTAAGGGAAATTAAAATTATTTCCATTTAAAATTTTGAGGAAAAAAATTATTAAATTGTCTTGAATACTTCATCCCAACAGATTTTAAAAATTAAGATGCAAATAGTTATTAATATTTATTCTTTCATTTTTAATAGATGGATAGATAAAGCCTGCCATTTTCTTGGATGGGGAGTTCTTTGCACAATTTTCACTACTTCGTTTCTTCTAGCAGCTTCAGGTTTTTTAATCACTATGGTTTGTATCAAAGTACTATAAACTGTACAAACAGGTAAAGTTATTGTAACTCGTTTGTTGCGAATAGTTTATCCTTATCCTTAATATGCATTGTTTCGGCTGGAAATTGATGGAGGATTTTAAATTTCTTTAAACTTAATTATGTAAATTCTAAATTTTTTATAATTTATGCATGCTTTTAATTAGTAGACAGGACTGCTTCCTCTGACAAATCAATTGCTTTTAGTTTGCTCTTGCTATTGAAATTATTATCGTTTTCCTTACAACAGCAAAGCCCTCCACTCAAGCTCAAATATATACCTCTATGTGTATTGATTAAAATATATCCATTTCAAAACTTAAGTTGCTCAAAGTGTACCCAAGTATAATCATATCATATAATATATTATTTCTCAAAGCTTTTTTTTGTCGGTACTCCATAACTTCCTTAATGCTTCATCAAATATTATGAATGAGGATCTTTTTAAAGCTTTCCTTAACCGCTACACCGGAAAAATATACAAATCACTTCGATTGCGAATTATAAGCGCAAAAGGTTTTTGCGAAAAAATCAAAATGGTCGTAGAGGTTTCTAAATGGTGTCAATCTTTTCAGCTTTTCAAGGAGAACATTTTCGGTCATATACATGTTTTCGATTAAACCCATAGTTTGCGATTTGTAAGCGAAAAACTGCAATTCTTTATATTCATTAATTCACATTTCTTTCCATTTCACACCTATTTCGAATTTTGATAATATTTCTTAAATGGTAACTAAACGATTCTAGAATATAAGTTCATGCTGCAAATAGAGACACGCTCACAACCTTCAAAATTCAGAAGCACTATGGTGGATTTAAGGCCTGGTCACACATGCCCGACACCGGGTCAACCGACCCCTTAGGCCCGGTGCACACGGACGACACTTTTCTGCGATGCGGACTATAAGCCAGGTCAGGGGTACCTGGAGTACAATGGACCGACCGGATTTACCATTATACTCCAGGTACCCCTGACCTGGCTTAGGCCCGATGCACACTGACGACACTTTTCTGCGATGCGGACTATAAGCCAGGTCAGGGGTACCTGGAGTATAATGGTAAATCCGGTCGGTCTATTGTACTCCAGGTACCCCTGACCTGGCTTATAGTCCGCATCGCAGAAAAGTGTCGTCCGTGTGCACCGGGCCATATAGTCCGGATCGCAGAAAAGTGTCGTCCGTGTGCATCGGGCCTTACTATCTATTCTTGGTATTTGACTCCATTTTTCGTTCAAGTGTTAATCAGTTAACAAATTCTTAACTATATATATATTATGCGATGATTGACTAGATAAACACGAGCTGGAATAATTAAACCAATCTCCTTATAATAATACAGGCCCGTGCTGCGGTGCGGTTATGTGAGACCAGAACTTTACACAGCGTTGAACCACGTAACCGAATATTCCGTCTCCGGCCTCTTCGGCTAATAAAACAATAGAGCGAGAGAAAGATTGGGCACCTTCGGCTGTTCGGGTACGTGGTTCGGCGCGGTGTACTGGCACCAATAAAAATGAAACGTTTTATTGATTATAGGAATCAGACAGTTCTCTTCTCAAGTCACTGATATTGGTCCAGGTACAAATTCTGGAGCTTTTACATGCTTACTTATTTTGTTGGTGGGGTGAAAATTTAGCTACTGAAGTAAGTATCAGTCAGTATCCTCTTCAGTTAGTAGTAGTCATCAATTGTTTAAAAAATTAAAAAAATTAATGCTAATCATATAATATTTTATTTCTCAAAGCCTTTTTTTTTTTGTCGGTACGCCATGGCCGGTGTGGGTTTAAATAATTTTTATCAGAAAAAATAACACTCCTATAATCAACTAGGTTACAAAAATTATCAACTTGTAACTCAAACTAACTATATGTTTCGAACTTCAGAGCAAGAGTAATCCTCCAGTTACTACACATCATATTTTTTATTATTCAGTTAATATGTTTGAAGAAAGAGGTTCTATAGTAAATTAAATAAACATACGCTCATAACTTCTATATAATATAAGCTCATAAACATACGTTCCTGGTGGGGTCGGGGAAAACCCGCCTCCCCTCCCTAATCTTTAATCTTACCTAATAAAGATTTTTGGACTAATTACCTATGCGGGAGGTAACTAGTCACGAAAAAAAAGCCGTATTAATTACGGTTTGAAAATTTAAGTTCGCGAGAACTAACTATAGATCGCATTGACAAAGTTTCTCGCGGTAGTCGGGGGAGTGGGGCGAAGCCCCCCCCCCACCACTACACTACACTATTCAAAGCCTTTTTGAATATTTACCTTTCCGAGAGGTAATTAGCTAGGAAAAAAACCCATAGTAATTAGTTAATGAAAATTAACGTTAGCGAGAGCCTACTTGAACCCAAGGGAAACGAGTTGGCGATAGTGGTGGTTCCTGGTGGGGTCGGCGCGCCATAACTTCCTTAATATTTCATCAAATTTCATGAATGAGGCATTATATTAAAACTTTCCTTCACCGCTACACCGAAAAAATATACAAATCACTCATTTCGCCTTCGATTGCGAGTTATAAGCTCAAAACCTAATAATAAATTAATAGTGACACCCATGAATGTGATCATCCAATGACCCAAGGCCTTAAATGAAGGCCTCCTTGATAATATGACCTATTCTGGCTGCATATATATGTCATTCTCGTTTTAGCGGCACGTTATAGTCAATTACAATCTATAACTTAACAGTTATAATTTTTTTTTTCTTATTCCTACTTTTTTCAGCCCTGCTGTACGATGAAAACATATTTCTTCAAAAGAAAAAGAACGCAATAAAAAAGTATAAAGATTAGAAATTTCTACTCAATAATTAAGTTATAAGATAGTCATTTTTGCCATGTTCTCAAAAATAATAATAATATCATAAAATAAACACCTCACGGCGGTCTCAAATATTCAATATATTTTTAAATGTAACAGGAGCTTTCGGTGCTCATAGCACCATATTCATCTGTATAAAATCAATTAACAATACATTAATACATATATTATTTTATTTTAAACTGTTTTTAAAAAAAAAATTTAACTGCTAAAAACATATTTTTAATGTCTTTTATAAATATAGAAGCCATTTTGAGGACGTTTGAACTAATAAAATGGAAGGAAATAGTTTTGGCCAGCTTTTGGGATCAAATACCCCTGTGTGCACCGGGGTGTAAATAAGACTCTCCAAGAAGTGAAGCGGAAATACGTTTGGTGGGGGGTGAGGAGCACGTTAGAGGGAGTTATTGGGGCCTGCGAGGTTTGCCAAACCAAGATATATGATCGTCATCCACTCATTGGCGGATCAAGGGGGGGGGGGGGCTGTGGGGCAGCAGCCCCTGCCTTTGGAAAATTTTTCGTCATTTAAAGATAGAATTTGACTTTCCTTAATGTAAGGAAGCCAGTTAAAGAACAAATAATGTGCAGAACAAGTAGAATTTTAGTTGTGGGAAAGGAACATAAAGGTATAAAAGCTGATTAGCAGATCCAAATGAAGGGCTGTGGGGCTGCAGCCCCCCCCCCCCTTTAGGACTGCAGCCCCCCCCCCTTTCCGATCGGCTGGATCCGCCCATGAGTAGAACCAGTCCGCGTACCTTCTACCGACACAACATCAACTACAAAAACTAACCGCCCATATAAACCCCTCAAACATATAAATAGTTTAACACGTTGAGCGCCAGGGAAAAGATGATGTACTTTTGCCCGGGGCCAAAGCAATTTTTCCTTATTTATAACTTCAATATGATTAGAATGATACAAAAATTGCAAAAGAAATAAATAAAAAGTTTAATTTTGGAAATTAAACAATAATTTTGTGAGCGGTACGTATGTACCGCCCGGCCCCAGGGTAAAGCCCGCTACCTATAGTAGTACGGGGGCTGCCCGGTTATGACCGCGACGTCAACCCTTGTCCCCTTAAAATATGTTATTTTAATAAATAAGATATTTTGTTTTGTAAAAAAATAAATAAAATTAATTTATTTTATTTATTTATTTATTTATAACCCCAAATTAAAAAAAAAAAAAAAAAAAAAAAAAAAAAAAAAAAAAAAAAAAAAAAACATTTGGGCCAATTGCATTGGCGAATTGTTCGGGGCCGGAGCGGTCCATTCTGCCTTGAAATCACGCTCGGCAGGCGGTCCCCTGGCCCAGAACAATCTTTTAGCTGGCGGGAGCGGGCGGTACCTGGGGACCGCCTCGGCCCCAGCCAATAGTCCAACAGCGGTACGATCGTACCGCTTGGCGCTCAACGTGTTAACCTATAATATTATAAATACATTTCATAAATTTGATGTTGAAGAATATAATTTTGCTCTCAAACCAGGACACCTGATACGTAATATAATAACAAAAATAAAAGACCAAACACCTTTGGAAAACAATAGAAATGTAATATATAATATACCATGTAAAAATTGTGAAAAATCATATGTTGGTCTCACATCTACAGATATAAAAACCAGAATATATAATCACAAGAGTAACTTAAAACCTTATTCTAAAACTAAAACGGCACTGTCAAATCATGCAAACACATTACAACATGAAATAGATTTTGGTAATATCAAAATTCTCCATAAATCAGATTCTTGGGCTAAGCGAAAAATACTCGAATCCAAATATATCGCGGCGAATCAAAATAAGCTAATGAATGAAAAACAAGAAGCTGCGCACATCCCTTTACATTAATATTTATAACATATACAAGCTCTTATCTATATAAGTTTATAATTCCGGACCTAGGGGGCGCCTTTTTCGTCGGGAAATAGGGTAGAGAACAAGTGGCAGCTATGCCGAGTGCATGTCTCTCTCCACGACGAGTAAGTAAATTATACATTAAAAAACCTATTTTAGACATTTATATTTTGGGCATTATTAATATCATATACATATTTCTACTTTAGGTATTTAAACTGATGATGACTCAACTGATGTAACACACAGTTATACATAGAATCTCCCTTAAGGGAACGAGAAAAAGGGTAAGAGATTGGGCATATGCACGACAAATTTTAGATTTTAAATAAAATAATATATGTATTAATGTATTGTTAATTGATTTTATACAGATGAATATGGTGCTATGAGCACCGAAAGCTCCTGTTACATTTAAAAATATATTGAATATTTGAGACCGTCGTGAGGTGTTTATTTTATGATATTTATAAATGAACGGTCTATGATCACATTATGAATAATAATAATATCAAACTGTCATCAAGTCAACAACTATTTATGTTGCTATATAACCATTCTCACGCAGCTTTTGTTTGATTATAGAGTGCAAAACTCCACCATTCGCTTTACAAAACACCTTGGTTTTACTGTGGAAAACGTTTCAATAGGTTATTGCAAATAATGATGAACAATTCTTCAAAACCCGTTATTCCGAGAGACCCGCTTTTTAAAATAAACGCTTCCTTAGAAGTTTATATGTCAGTAAGTATAAGATTTGTAATTTTTTATGAGTTTTAAAATATTTTTATTATTACAATATTTCTAGCAGACATTACTAAAAACTATATTTCCATTATTTCTTTAAACAGTAATTGTAATTATTCTTACTTTCGTTACTTTAGAAAAAGATAATTTCAAGTTATCTCTCTGGCATGGAAGAATAATTTAGACTTGCCATTTGATCTAGGTTACTGTATTAAAATGTCAAAAATAGAATTTTGAATGCAGTGGAGAAGAAAATAAGTGTTCCTTAAAATTTACCATTTTTGATTTATTATAAATACGAGCTATTAACACTTTAAATTGTGTTGGTATATGTATTTAAAGAAACAATAAGCCTATATTATATAAGAATAATTATGGTTACATGATTAAGGTGGCAGGGTGTAAGAGACAGGGAGTGGGGGGCATACAGTTAAGAACGCCTCAATATGGGCACCCCTAGTGTAAAGCCACTCATAAACGTTTCTCGAGTTTCCCTAACTCGGCTTTAACACATTAGTAGATCTACTGGGTCCGCACCGAATATGTTAATAAATTAGTTAATGTAGTTAATGTTAGTTTCCCACCTCTAAAACTATTTTTAGAAATGAGATGAAGGAAATTAGCTGTATACATTCCATTGAAAATTAATCTGTTTTTATATCACTTTGTTTTTTTCTTCTTTTTTTTTCAGATTCTGAGCACTGGTTATTCATACTTCAATTTATTAAGAAGCATGAATTAAATAGGAAACCTAGAATAAAAATAGTCAGAAGAAAGTCTAAGGTGCATCAACTATTATTTCTGCAATTCAGAAAAAAGTAAAAGTCCTGTATGTACATTAACATTATATATATGTATATATATATATAATGTTAATGTTGGGGATGGACCTATATTGTGTTTAATACTACACTAAGGATGTAAACAAATCCTAATAATATAAAGAGTATTATAACAGAGAATAAAGGGGTCTATTCTGAGCAACCGAGAGTGTTCATTCATCTCCCTCTTTCCTTTCTTTTTTTTATTGATTTACGCCTGAACGCGCATTAGTGGGGCCGAAACCCGTGAGTGTGAATTCGATTTCCGTATATGATTTTTTCTTCTCCTTTCTTCGTTTCGTACGAACCAGGTTTCCAACACAGTGTCTACGACCATACAGCATACCGGGAAGAATATTGCGACCACCATTATTACCAATACCAAAGGAGTTCCGGCCACCGCCGACGCAAACGCTGGCATTAGTGCACGCGACCACTCTGGAGTGGCTGAAGGTGTGGACGGAGGAAAGCGATTTCAGAATTGGAGAGGTTCGATGGAGAAGTTGGGGAACGGAACCATTTCCTCAAGAGTGGCGACCGTGTTATGGCGCGAATGCTGGCTAAAGAAGCAGGGAAGTTGCTCGACCAAGGAGACGCTGGGGCATTGAAAGCAGCATTGGTATGTCGGATCAAGCGAAGCATATTGGACATAATCCAGGTCGACGAAGGATCGTCGTTAAAGGCAGGTAGAAAAATGCATTCGGTGAGGGCCGCTGGGCACCGGAGGAAGGCATCCTACAAATGTTCCGGCAGACGAAGAAACCGTACCGATCGAACAGACAGTATGCGGGAGCCCTCCTTGTGTGCTTCAACCAAATAAAGAAGACTGTAGATGCAGTAGAGGTATAAGCCAGGATGGCATTTCTGGCAACGATTGTGAAGGTGCAATTGGCGCGGTACATTGAAAATAAAGAGGGATTATCCCGAGAAAATCCGGGTCTGTTTCATGCGCCCAGGAGATGTTTGACGCAAGCGCGCGGGATGAGGAAGCCCAGTGGGGTGACAATACGGAGATGGAGCAGAGTGCCGTACAGGAGAGCGGAGATTACCAAAGGTAGAACAAGGCCGGAAGCATGGAGAAAGAGAGGCACGGAGTCTAGTGGACAGGAGAGGATGGCAGCTAGGAGAAGAAACCCGGAAGAGAGCGGAAAAATTGGACAAGAGAAGATTCCATGAATGCAGAGTCACAGAAGTCACCGTAGACTGTATGAATGGGGGGGGGGGGAAAGTACGGGTGCAGAAAAATCCGAAAAAGCAACATGGTCAGAGTTTATATATATATATATATATATATATATATATATATATATATATATATATATGTAAAAGATGTTCGCCGAACTTCTTTTAATATAATTTGAATTGTAATTGATTTATCCCGAAAGAACAGGTGTGATAGCGGGAAGGTTATAAACATATGAAAATAAGACTAATTGTGACCACTATTAAATGTGATCAAACGTGATTATTATTGATTATAAAATTTCAAGTTGAATATAAGTTATTGACGTTAAAAGGTGTGAAATAGTTTCTTATAGTGTTGTTTCTTTGGTTACAGGTAAGATTTCATATTAAAATAAACCTGTAATGTAAATTATAAAAAGTTTTGTAATTAATTAAAATAAACTTTGGTTACAGAGAAACGCAATATAGTTTTATTTCACAACGCATTATATATATATATTTGTCAGAGTAGCAGCAATCAATAAGTCAGAGGATTAGAGATTGACTATCAGGAGCGAATATGCCAACATTTTTTTTAAAGAGAGGGAGGCTTGGGGCAACAGGACGGACTGTCCACGAGATACCGTTGAAACAGGAAAGTGCGACCTACGTATGGGCCGGGATAGCCGAACGTGTTAGAGCGCGACCCGCTTATCATGCTCGAGCCTTACGGCGGCGGTTTTAATCCGCCCTGAGAAGGTTGACTTCTATTTCGTGCAGACCACACGGAATAAATCTCAACCTACCCACCATGGTTAGAATAGGTTGGTTACACCTGTAAAGTAACCCCCCGTATGCCACACATGGTCAGGTAGGGGTACCGAACAAAAAAAAAAGGGCGACCTACGTGAAAGATCCGCAGGCTTTAAGGCAACATAATCAATGAACGGAGAGAAGTACAGGCTAGTAGTAGACTTCAGGATACTAAATGACAATACCTGTGACAAGAAGTATCCGATCCCGAGATTTGAAAATATTTCAACAAATTGTGTGCGGAACCCGTAAAAACACGTGTTTCGCCTACGGTAAGTGATAATACACGTGACCTGGTCTAAGCTCACTGTAGGCGAAAAACGTATTTATAATGAATGAATGAATGAAAAATAATTTTATTATCCTGGGACTGATGTCCCTTTAGAATAAATTTTACATACATAACACAGAAATCTAGCCAGTGTGGCCATATGTGAATGATATTAAATATTTACAAATAATATTTACAGAAAGAAAAAATAAATAAAATAAGACAGAAACAAAAAGTGCATTCCTTCATGAAAATAATCTTTAAGTATAATAGGTGAAATAAAAACAAGAGGAAGAAAGAATACCGATACATATAGACTACGGAATATAATAAAACGGCCTGAGTAAATCGATAAGATATTTTCTAATAGAGATAATGCTAAACAGAGTTGCTTCTAAAGCTCTATTGTGTCCCTTCAGTGATCAGTAGTTGGTTTGGGAGTTGAATAGGAAATCGAAGAGGAGGGATTTGAAAGTGGGTGCAGATGAAGCGTGTCGGATATTAGAAGGGATCGAGTTCCAGAGGGATACGGCTTGCATTATGAAGGATTTTTCATAAGTTTCAGTTCGATGAGGAGGAGGATAGAGATCGGACGTACGGGATCTGGTTGGGCGGGATTGAATGGAAAATTTTGAATTACAGGTTCTGTAGGATAGGAGGGTTGTTGAGCTCTGATAACCTGGTATAAGAAGGAAGCCAAGATGTACCGACGACGGTAGGAGGGGTAGAGCCACTTTAACTCGGCGTAGTACTGGGTTATATGCGTATCTCTTGGGATCCCAAAGACAAAACTTATTTTGCAATTCATTAGGCGTTTAAGTTTGGCTTCGAGTTCCCCGGACAATATTGTTACAGGTCCCGCACACAATGTGTTAAATAGGCTAGGCTGAGCCACAGTCTTTAGTACCCTCGATGAGAAAGCGGGATCCCATCAGTTACGGAAGCACTCCAGGAACAGGCATAAAACGGCCTTTTCGTTTAAGAAAGGTCATTATGGATTCACTTACATACAGAACGCGTCTATAACATTCCAGAGACTCATGGACGAGGCGTTCTGTCATATATATATGGACGACCTCCAATCTTTAGTAAAGACGAGATCCAACATATCGCACTCGGGGGAAAAATTGATTCTGGGCCAGAAACAGGTCGATTTTTTGGGACACTCAATTTCTAAAGATGGAGTAAAAGGCCGGAAAAGAAAAAAAGTAGAAGTGATGGGGAACATGGCGATTCTGAGGGACATAAATGAAGCTAGGAGGTTGTTAGGCTCATTGAACTATTATCGGAGATTCGTCCCGGAGATTGCGAAGTACCTCTTACCCCTCAATTTGTTGAGAAAAGGACAAGAAGTCATGATAACCCCGAGTATAGAGGATAACATAAGGAGATGCATGTCGCGCTCGCAGGACTTTAAGAAGCAGTTAATAATCACCACAGACGCGAGTGAATATGCATTGGGATCTGTGCTTTCTAAGGAGGGAGCAAAGGGGGACCAACCTATCGCGTACACAAGTAGGCGACTGACGTAAACTGAAGCGAGGTATAGCGCCCTAGAGCGAGAACTCCTCGGTATCGAATGGGCGGTTATGTAGTATATAGTTAGTATATAGTGTAGTTATATAGTATGACAGTTCAGGTCATATGCCTTTGGGCGGAAGATTAAAGTAAACACCGATCATGGGCCGTTATTCTGGGGGAGAAAGCTAAAGGAATCGTCAGCTAGGATTGATTAATAGCCGGAAGGAGTTCCTTAGCCAGTATAACATGGAAGTGACATACAAGCCTGGTAGGCTCAATAAAGGAGGATCGAGGAGAGCACTCCGGCGATATAAGGCAATTCGTAAGGGAGTGGACGCCAGAAGGGGAAGGTAAGCGAGAGTCGCCGGTATCGGAGAGCGAAAGGGAATCAATGGAGGATAAGGGTTCCGGGGATCCGTAAGGAGGAAAGGGAAAAACTAATTAATGCCAAGAATCTCATTTGGAAAACAATAACCATCGGTCTGACGAAGATGAAATATTCCCGATATGACAAGTGTAAAATTACGACTGTATGGTAATAGCCGCGGGGGCATATTGGAAGACCAAACCCGCAGGGTGTTAAAGGATGCATCTAGATCAGGGAGGACTCGCTATCTATACGTTGGAAACGGCATGGTCTGGGAGAATATACTACGAATATAGAGAGCAGAGATTATCGGAATCGACCAAACCTTCATTAGATGTAAATTATGCGTAGAGACGGTATGAGAGCCGGAACAGCAGAGATCATTCGGGCCTACCACCAGCAAAAAACGAACCACCGCACACAGGGGTATTTCGCCCTAAAAGCTGGCCATAACCCATTTTTTAAAATTTAAAATTTCTGGTAAATAATGACTCGAAGTTCAAGTAGAGGACCTGTTGGATCAGCAAGATGATTCTCATCTCTTCCAGGCCCTTTATCCGGCGGATATTCTAATTCCAATCTGACCTTAGCCTTTACCTCGTCTCTGCTCATAAATATTGTTCTACAAAATATATTAATTTTCTTTGTTTTTTACTGAATTATCGGCATTATCATATGATGGATAGTTCGAGGCCAGGTTTGTACTTGTTATCCAGACCGTTATAAATTTTTTGTATTCAATACTAGTATCAATATTTCTTGGTTTTTTGGTAGGTAGATTTTAGAGCTAAAAAAAAAATTTGAAAGTTAAAAAGTTATACTTCTGGTCATTTCTGGGCAACGAAATATTTTTTATGATAATGTGTAATTATCGTAGTTTATGTTTCATGAAAATTTTTTTGCGAATAACTGCGAATGGGAGACTTATAATTTTTTATTTCTAAAATGTCAGTTTCATCAAATAATATTAAAAAAATAAATGTTATTATATTTTCGTTTATTTATATTTTAGGGTCTTCTGGAATAATAATAATAACTAGAAGGGAATTATTTGACTTATTTTTCATTTCGAAAGCATTAGCTTTTAAAAAAAAATAAGGAATTTTCGTAGTCTTTTCTCATTGGGAAATATTGCCTAGCTAATAGCCTAGAGCAGGTGAAAGAGGTAAAAAATAAATAATCAATTTTGAGGCATGATTTCTAAGTAAAATGGAATGCTCCTTCAAGGAAAAGAAAAGTTTTTAAAGCAGCAACAAGGAATGGCTAAGTGGGACGATATCAATTAAAAGCTCAAGATCTGGTGGACACCAGGACAATTTTCCATATAAATCTCATTTATTGTTACATCGACGACGTTTGTTGAATTAACGACGGCCAAACCGCCATTATCCAGTCTAAAAATGGTTGAATCAATTATACATTATTAAATAACAATAGTTAACAAATCGTTTTCTTAAAGAAGGAAGCACTCATCCAATAGTTTAACAATTCACTGGCATACTTGCTTAAGATGTATTTCAATCAAAGAATTTATAATATAAGATATAAGACTAATACTAGTATCATATGAAAATTTCATAAATTAATCAAGAACATTTGAAATAGAGTTTAAAAAAAAATTAAGTTATGAAATTAAATAATTAAAATACAATACAATAAATTAAAATAACGCAATCTGACGAATAATTAAATTTATCCAGCATCATAAAATTGCTTTCATTGACCTTATTGTCACGTCGAGGATGTCCATTGAACCTAGGAGACCCTGAGAGAGAGGGGGAACTCCTAGAAGAGGCTGGCCCAGGAGAGAGTGGGGCAGTCTGGGAGAGTTGAGGAAACATCAGATCGGTTGCAAGATAAGGATTACGGTTTTCGGTTGCGGTCATTGTGTTTATCCCATCTTTGATTTTTAAAGGACTTATGCAAAAATTTATCGGAGCCAAAGATTTCAATAACTATCGCGGTTTTCTAGAAGAAAACAATAAGCGTTTAGGTTTAGGAATCTGGTATACTTTTTAATTTCAACGGTCTATCCAAGCGACTAAATTTCAGTAGGGGTTTTGGAAATATCACGTAAAACACGACGATGTTTACAAACCTCGATTCATGATATATTCCACCAATGATTGAACTTAAAATTTAAATTTTCCGATCTGTCGAATCTCACGGTACCACATATAAATTTGAGTCCATGAAAATGAATACCGCCCAATTTTAGTCAATAATTTGGTACGGGTTTTTAGTATCGTCTCCTTTCAATTTTCATTATTCTTTTATTTCGTTATCTGGTTTTGATAAGACGAGTGTAAGTCACTAAGTAATAGTGAAGTTACAGGTTAGAAGGGATAAGGGGACTGGTAAAATAATCCATTTGACTGTGATTCTTACCAAAAGTGACAATAGTTGTTAACTAGTAATAAAAATTTTTAATTTTAGACAAGGGTAGTCAGCCAAATTTATTTAAAAATTGTGGTCACAGGTGGGTAAAAACATATATTTTTTCACTTGAATATTTTTTATTTTAATTTATTGAGTTTAAAAGTATTGAAATTCTAAATTTTAGGTCTTCTTCTTGAAAATGGCTTAGTGCCGAAACGTTGAACCAACTATTGTAAAAATAGTGTGAGGCCAATAAAGGATCAAATTTAAAAGACTGAACTACTATTTTCTTAGCCTCAAGACTAATATAGAATTAATATTAAAATTTAAATTTTCCGATCTGTCGAATCTCACGGTACCACATATAAATTTGAGTCCATGAAAATGAATACCGCCCAATTTTAGTCAATAATTTGGTACGGGTTTTTAGTATCGTCTCCTTTCAATTTTCATTATTCTTTTATTTCGTTATCTGGTTTTGATAAGACGAGTGTAAGACCGGTAAATGGGTTTATATCGGGGGAAATAGCTCATTACTCGGTTTCGGTTATTAGGATTGAATCGATGATAATTCGGATTTTTTATTTCATTAAGAAGTTATTTAAAAGAATTTCGTTGAGAAGGCCTATTGTCGCGGATACGGAAGCAGCGCCAACAGCTTCCCAGTCTAAGTCGGCGTCCAATTCCAAGAAGGGTGACTAGAGTAAGAGAGCAGCCATAGTCAGCGATGAAAGTAGGTCAGTCGGGGAGGTGTTAAGCAGGATAGGCAAGGCCCTTTATCGAGAAATAATTAAGATTTTTGATTGTTTATTCCTTTTTGGTTTAATGACTTATATTTTTCTAGTTCTTTAGTAGTAGAAATTGGAAATGTTTAGTAAAAAAAAAAAAAAAGTCTTAGAGGGTATTATTGATCAAATTTGTATCAATTATGGTTAAAGATTAAATTTGGAGTAGCAGAACAATGGAATTTATTTTTGTTTTGTTTTTTATTAAGTCAAGAAATAATTGTAAAAGAATTTCACTGCATCTTGTAGATGTTATCATGGTTCTTAAGGGGAAAATTAAATGAATGAGACGGCCGGCATCCCACACCCCTTTGAGGTTCAAAGGGTAGTAAAGTGTTTGAAGAGAGTAGTAGAGTACTTAGAGAGTAAAGTTTTTGATTTTGTTGTGGAATCCTACGAGTCAAACGTAGAAGGCTTAAGTATGCAACAAGTTTCTCAGAGTCAAACTGAGGTAATATTTGGGGATGTGCTAGTCAAAAGTACGGTATATCAAAGAATGAACGATAAAGGGGTGAGCCGATGATTGTCGAATCCAAAAGGGAAAATGATGCAGTGAGGTTCCTCGATTTTGAGATTTCATTTGGTTTATCACTTTTTTTTGGTGTTTCGAATTTTGGTTTTGTTTTTAACACTCAATACTTGGTTCTTTTGTTCGTAAACCTGTAGAGTTTACGAACAAAAGAACCAAGTAAATATGTAAACAACGAGTTTTCTGCCGCTTTGTTTATTTTTTGTTACAGGTCCCAACTTACCAACGAGGACGTTGGTATTCAGGGGAGGGGGGAGTTGTCACGTCGAGGATGTCCTTTGAACCTAGGAGACCCTGAGAGAGAGGGGGAACTCCTAGAAGAGGCTGGCCCAGGAGAGAGTGGGGCAGTCTGGGAGAGTCTGGGAGAGTCGGAGTCAGTCAGTCTGAGAGGGGCAGTCAGAAACAGTCAGCAGTCTTGAGTGGAGGCTGGGTCTGAGATGGGCTGTCGAAGTCTGGGACAGGCAGAGTGAGCCTGGGGCATAGTGGGATCCGAAGTAGTGAAGTACCCCCCAAGTAATTTATGAGACTAGGTACCCCCCCCTTGTGTAGTTGGGACGTGTAGAAACTATTGTAAACAATAAATTATGTAAATAGTACTTAGTTTGATTGATTACCACACAACCCTTGCCCAAAGATCCCTGTGTCACTTTTTCTGGGTAGACTTAAGAATAGGGGTGACATTATTAAAAACAATTTTTAACCATTCGTTGGTGTTGTCATCTATCAGAATGAAAGACTCAATTGTGTAAATATTCATTGGCCACCCAAATCCTAAATTAACCCCTGCCTTTACACTCTACGAACCTCACCTTCGAACAGGTTCTCCCCTGAACTTTGCCGTACCGGCGTTCCACGAACAGCCATTTATACTTAACGTGACGTTAAGCGAAGAAATATGGCTGACGCGCCCAACGCTAGATTATCATGAAGAAATTATCTCCATTATCAATATATTTTATATTATCTGAAAATAAAAAAATAGGAGATGAATTACAACGGCACAGTAGTATCACAAACAACTCCTGTTACTTGGGAAAAACCCAAATCAAAAGTGACACTAGCGCTAACCCCGAACACAGGCGAACAGAAGAAGTACCTCGAATACCGGAACAGTTGACATGAAGGCTGTTCAAGGGTGGTGTTGGAGGGTAAAGTTCGTAGAGTGTAAAGGCACCTTTATTTTTTAATACCTCCCTTATCGAAAATAATTATCAATCTGATAAATTTTTCCTTACTTATATTTTTATATTGCAAATTATTCGGACAATTAAAAAAAAAAAAAAAAAAAAAAAAAACCTTCCCCCCCTAATATATTTCTTTATTATATACTACTGTATTTTATTTAATATTTCTGTATAACATTTTCCTAGATTCTAGTATCTGTTTTAAAATTAACAGCTTTATTAATATTTTTGGTAATATGAATCGCCTCTATCAATTTTCTTTTTTGGTTGTTTATTTCATTATGCACAATAGAAACCTCATCAAAACCAAATTTATGGTTTGTTGTGAAGCAATGCTAGGCGAGGGCAGTTTTATCACTATTATTTTCCAAATTATTAGTGTTGCTTTTATGTTGTGCAATTCTGTCTTTTAAATATAGTTTTGTTTCCCCATAGTATAATCCTGGGCAATGAAGGCAATTAATCTTGTATACAACCCCTTTCTTTAAATCTTTAGGTATCTTATCCTTCATGTTATTGTGCAGTTTTTTTTTATTTTATTTGATGATTTAAAAGCTAATTTAAAGTTATCTATATCATATTCATTAAGGGATCTATTAATATTTTCTGATAGGCATTTAATATAGGTGCATTTAAATTATTTGGGTGGTAATGCGTTAGTGTTATTAATTATTTTATTAAGTTGTGAAATTCCTTTATTTTCCTTTATTTTTATATTCTTTTCCCAATATTTTTTTATAAGTTCCTAGGGTAGAAATTTTCAATAAAAGGTTAAAAACTTTTGGCTTTATTTCATTTATTCTTTCTTTGTCTGTTATTTTTATTACTCTATAGATAAAATTATTGAAAACATTAATGATATATAATTTAGAATTATATCTTTACTGGTAATTTTTTAATTATGTTTTTTGGTAATTAGCAAATATGCCAGTGAATTGTTAAATTCATTGGATTAAATATAATATTGGATAAAATATAATATTGGATAAAAGATAATATTGGATAAGTGCTTCCTTCTTTAAGAAAAAGATTTTTTAACTATTGTTATTTAATAATGTATAATTGATTAAACCATTTTTAGACTAGGAAATGGTGGTATGGCCGAAAAGTCATTAACGTAACAATAAATGAGATTTATATGGAAATTGTCCTGGTGATTGCTCCATTACAGTTGATGCATTATATAGTATAGTAAGTGATTTTGATGACATAATTCAGAAGTTGAATCTAGTTCTTTTCTTTGGTTTTTTTTCAATACACAAGCTACTTTTAATTTCACTACTGATGATAGAGGTACCTAATGGAGTTTATTTATTTATCTTAGTATATTATTCTATTGGTTTACAGGAGTATTATTATCTTTATTTTTATTTTCTGAAGTTGACAAGGAATATTTATAGAGAACTGAATTTTATCTATTTCATTATATGAAGTAATTACTGTTCCTTTGTTTTGTCTGTTTTTGATTGTTTTTTTTTTTTTTTTTTTTCTGCACACCCTCAAGCTTTTTTTTTTAATTTTACCTAAAGATAGGTTATGAGCAAGATATGGGCAATGAAACACTTTTTTTTTTAACATAATTTAATCTATTTTAATTAACAATATTTACATTTAATATAATTTATTTAACTAATAATTTATGAGGAACATTACATAAAATTTCAAAATATTGATGCCCCAAAAGTCTCTTCACATAGTGGAATTACCCAAGATAAGGATATGTATACAATCTGCACTTTGTCCCATGCATCTGCCGGCTAATCCTAACTATTCAGTGTTAATTCTGGGCCCAAAAAGTTAAAAGTTTGATAAAAAATGGAGGTTCCAACTGCGATTTGCGAACGAATTGTAAATTTGAGAAGACTGCCACTCTTACTGGAAAATAGGACGAATCATCAACACAGGCTGTTTGCACTGCACCAAATTGATATATTAAACTCAATTATTGTTAATTAAAATAGATTAAATTATGCAAAAAATATGTGAATTTCATTGCCCATATCTTGCTCATAACCTATCTTTAGGTAAAATAAAAAAAAAGCTAGAGGGTGTGCAGAGACTTTTGTTAGTAAGTGTATATACAAAACCATGTTACCCTAGAAGGCAGTCAGTCAACATCCATAATCCATCCAATTTCAATACCTCAAATCTGATAATTGAACTAGTGTCTCCCTGCATATCTGCAATGTTTTCCATCAGGTCATCGAAGAGCTGAGGCCACTGTTTCACTATATCTGGACTACTCTTCACACACAACTTTCTCACTTTTGCATACCTGTCAAAAAACCTGTATAAAAAAGTTATTATGTCATAAAATTCTGCGATGATTATTCCATTGTTATATTATTAGTTTATATTATGAATTCACCTCTGTAAATAAAGCTCCCATATTTCTGGTTCTCTAATGGCCAAGTTGATTGGACCCATACTAAATAGTTTTGCAAACATAGAAACCGAATTAAAGCGTATTTCTTTATCATTCATTTGAAGTTCATTCTATCAAACATAAAATAAATTAAGAGCAGGACTGTACAAACATATTCATATGTGTTTAGGAATTATAAAATACAGCCAGTTCTGTAACATCGATTTTACGCACACACATACATATATTTAGGTTTAAGTTATAAGTTATTTTAAATGAAGAGAATTCTTGGCCATGGCCAAAATTCGAACACGGGTCTCCGCATAGCAGTGCTCTAATAAAAATATATGTATGTTAATTATTATTATAATAAAAATAATAATTTCTGATTTACTTTGAAAAATGTCAGGAATCCATCAATCAAATCAGGCGATTCCTTAAAAATATCAAGCATAAAGGTGTATTTGTTGCGAACGCTCAAACGGTGATCTATCAGTAAGTTGTCGTAAGTCCACTAAAATAAAAACAAAATTTATTATAGAATGCATTTAGAAGAAATTTGGATTCTTATCATTAACTTACACACTATATATTAATATGTCCCTCTAAAAAACTTTAATTCTTTTATAAAATGATTAATAATTATGCAATACAGTAATTATGACATTATTAAAAAATAATTCAACTAATAATATAAATGAAGGGAAAAAGATACAAAAATAGTAGGATTAAATTTTTAAAAAACTGATAAAATAAAATTTTAAAAATAATATTGGAGTTATAAAGGTAAGTGATATTTATACTGAAAAAGTTATTATCGTCTTTACCGTAGAACGTCTTGAATCAGTCTGGGTTTCAGTTTTTGGAATGTAATGGGTGTTCCTCTGTTGAAAGCTATTGCACATTTATCTGCCAGTTACTGAGAATGGTATTGTATTTAGTGGATCCTTATTTAATTAACTGATCTATTGCTTTCATTTAATGCTCCCGATAAAGATCAGTAGCGGATCCAGAAATGTTCTAAGGGGGGGGGGGCGCACTTTTTTGTTTTTTAAATATTATCGTCATAAAGGACCTAATTTAAAATATTAATGCTAATTTAAGTAGTAAATTTCTTATAAATGTATAATAAAAAAATAATCCATTGTTCATTTAAGGAGTTTAAATGAAAATTATTAAAGATAGCCGTTTTTATACAGAAATAGTAATAATAGATTGATCTTCTCACCTCCCAGGGGGGGGGGGGGGGGTGGCGCCCCTCATGGATCCGCCACTGATAAAGTTGATTGTTTCTTAGATACTTCATCCGCAACCGAAGAATGTTTATGGGGTCCTGGTACTGCTACAAAAACAACTGAATGAAATTGTTAGCCATTTAAATCAGTATTACATGATTCATTATCAAAAGTCAGATTACGGTGCTTTATTTCTTTAAACCGGATACTAATTTCGGGCAGGAGGTCCGGGACCCCTTGGACCCTCCCCATATTTACGCCCCTAATTCGATATCAGATGATCACCAAGGTATTTCACCGGTTTGTTGGGAGCATTCCACAGCGTTGTTGTCGTTTTGAACCAATAGAGGGGATTAAAAACGCCGAGATAACGAAAGATAATAAAATTAACAATTTTCGAATATCGCGTGATTATAATTGTGTCGTCGGCTGAGTGGTAGTTTTGTTGTGATCTTGGCCTCGATTGGAGAAATAAAGATGCTCATGGTGGAGAAAGAGGTGTAAGAAAGGTGGTGACAGCACCCAACCCCGGAGAACCTGAAAACTGCCTTGAAGACCAAGTATTATAACCAATGGATACTAGTCACTTGGAAACCATTCCGCCAGATTGTTGAGGAGATAGAAGATATATCCAGTAGCGATGGACTCCCCGCAGAGATGTTTAAGGTTGGAGATTAGGAAGTAGCCAGGGAACTGGAGAACTGATTTCAAATATGGGAGCATATATAAGTAAGGCGAGTTCATATTAGCCTCATATTAGCCAAGGCAATACCAAATAAACTAACTCGATTTGTAAAATGCACGATGGCAACTACTATTTGTCAAGTAAAGTGTTTTAGAGTGTCAGAGCCTTTAGGGGTAGAAAGTGGCCTAAAGTAGGGGGAACCCATAGCTCCTCTCTAGTTTAGTATTTCTGTACAAGCAATCATCAATAGCGTTGCGTTAAGCAACGAAGGGACAATATTTACAAACATTACCCAACTTCTTGCATATGTAACAGCAAGAGAGAAGGACATTCTTAATAGTCCCACTAGTCCACTAGGCGGTGTGGGGGCAACCAGCGGGTATAAATAGAGCGGCCGACTCCTCTTAAGACAGAAAAGGTACCTTACCTTCCCTCACCCTTTTACCTTGACATACCTCTATCGCCTTCTCCCTTGCTTGCTCCTCCTACTTCTCTTCCACCTTGTACTCTTAGAAATAAACCTCATATTTGCCTTCCCTTTTAACCAGTGACGAGCCTACTGGCGGCCGAGACACTTGTCAATGAGGTCACCAGTAATCTCCGAGGTAACTTTCCTTTGTCGCCTAAGACGGGCCTAGCAGCGATCGAGTCATTATACCGTGACTTCACTGTTACCCCCGAGGCACTCTCTTCCTGCAACTCCCTCTAACACTCGTCTACCACCCGTGTCGAGTCTTGCTGTGGTCGAGGCCAGTGCCAGAAGAATTCCTCGACCCGTATTTGAGAATGGTCCGTGGTTAAGTAAGAAAAACGGTGAACTGTTCTGGCTCTGTAAGGAACTCAGCATGTCCTTTTTTATCAAAATATAATGAATAAAATGGCTTGGCCACGTTATGAGGATAAGGAACGAGAGAGAGGCTAATGGAGTGATAATTATCACTCCGGAAGAAGTGCGCCCTCGTAGTTGGCCGAAAAGCCGATGGAGGGATGGAGTGGGCCAAGATCTACGGCAACTGAAGATCTCTGCTGCCGATGCAAGAGATAGAGAGAAATGGTAGGAAGAGAGATGCTAAGCAGGCCAAGGACACTTCATGCGCCTGTTATGCCTCTAGAAGAAAAATAAGAGGTTCAAATTACGAAGAAATGGTTGTTTTTGGAGAAAGAAGTAGTTAGAAGGGTTTACATTATTTATCTTCTTCTTCTTTTTGGTTCCTCCCTTAGATGGCCAAGTCGGAAATTAAAGTAAAGAATTGGTCGGTGAATAGATCTGACTACTTAGTCTGGAAAAGAGCCTGCATGTTTGTAGGATGTGGTCAGCATTTTGTTCACCCTCTCCACAATCGCAGAAGGGACTGGAGCCAATGTGAAACTTTTTAAACAGGTGGGCTCTGAGCCTATTGTGTCCCGTACGTAGTCTGAATATAAGGACCTGTTCTCGTCGAGTGAGTTCATGGATGGCATCCCCAGGGTCATGATTCGGATGAGTCCTGATCCAACGGTCACTAATTGCAGCTTTATTTATGGTTTTTTGTTCCTCCAGACTAAGAGAACATTCGAACTGCGGGCTCAAGGCCCCCTCCTTGGCCAGTTGGTCAGCCCTCTCGTTACCAGCGAGGCCGCAGGAATCCATTGTAGGGTAACTTCCTTGTGCATGGCCATCAAGCTTTCCAGTTCTTTGGCCAGTTTCCTCAAGCCTGCACCCCACTTTGACTTTAGGGATTGGAAGACTGATCTGGTATCCGTCATGAAAACGATTTTTGAGCTTTCGGGTCTTTTTAGTGACTTAAGAAGTCCCGAAGCTACACGGATGGCTTCCTGTTCAGCCCGATAATTTGTAGATATAGAGCCAGTTGGCACAGCCTTCTCAATAATGTTGCCTCCAGGCAATTGTATGTGGATACCAGCCCCTCCGTTAGTTCTTGCATCTGTGGCCTATCCGTCGGTATATATTCGGATCCACAGATCTTTTGGGTACATGGTGTTTATATGCATAACAGCTAATGATTTCATTTTGTCAGCGGGCATGTTCTCCTTGCTTGTGATGTCAGGTATCGTGAGTAATATTTGTGGTTTCGGAGATTCAAACCAGGGAGGATTGTCCTCCGCCACTGTTGAAAGTTCTGTGGTCACCTGTCTTCCGTGGATTTCAGCCACTAGCTTTGATTTGTTTGATTCTACTTGTGTTTGTTGTTCCTATCCTTTTTTGGAAGGGATGATTTGGAGTAGATTTTGCTTTCGCTTCCAGATGAAGGAGTTTCAGACCTCGCCTGTCTTCTATTGGAGGGATTTTTGCAAGAGACTCCATTTTTCCAATCGGTGTGGATTTCATAGCTCCTGTCATAATCCTTAGCCCCTGATTTTGCACAGATGAGACCTTTTGAAGATTAGGGGCAGCAGCAGTCCCCCAGCTGGTAATACCATACTCTATGGAGGGCCTGACATAGCCAGTCTACAGCGATCTTAGAGTTCTTAAATCTGCACCCCAGCTAGATCCCGCTATTTTCTTCATAAGCGCAGTTCTTGTCATCCCCTTTCTAATAGACTGCTCGATGTGAGGTTTCCAAGTGAGTCTTGGGTATAGCTTAATTCCAAGATACGTTGGATTTTCTTCTTTCAGTAGGTTGTCTTGTTGGAATTTGAGGTTTAGGGCTTCTGGCATATTCGTGGATAGGCTAAAGATTGAATATTTTGTTTTTAGTGGATTGACAGTCATAGCCCATTTTTCAGTCCACTGGCTGAGACTATCCAGGGTCATCTGCATACGGTACTTCGCTGCAAGTATAGAGGTAGATCTGTTCCACAAGGCAATGTCGTCAGGAAAAAGAGACGCTTTGACATTATTTGGCAATTATTGGGTTATGTCATTTATAAATATTAAGAAAAGTACTTCTCCCTGAGGAACGCCATTTTCAAATTTCCTTGCCCGGCCTCTTAAACTTCTTACATTTACTCTCCCTTTGCGATCCTTGAGATAGTCGCTAAGCCATCTGAGGGCTTTCCCATTTATGCCAATGTTGGCAGCTTTCAAAATTAAGTCTTCTGTCCACACTTTATCGAATGCCTTTTCCAAATCGACCCAGACTGCAAGAGTGTGCTCCTTTTTTTGAAAACCGTCTTCTATTTCTTGGGCAATGTAAGCAACTTGATCTTCTGTAGTGCGAAATCTGCGGAAACCGGCCTGCTCAGGAACTATCACCTCATTTTTTTCGAGAAGCCAGATGAATCAGTTGTTTACAAGTCTCTCCATCAGTTTTCCCATACAGCTAAGTAAGGTAATGGGACGATAGCTGTTTGGGTCGGTTTTTTGTTTACCTTCCTTCAGTATTGGGATGATTACTCCTTCCTTCCAGGTCTCTGGTACTTTGCCTATCTTCCAACTGGTATTGAAGAGCTTTAGGAGACGCTTTTTGGTTTGGAGCCCCAAGTGAGAGAGAAACTCATTTAGGATGCCATCGATTCCAGGAGCACTCTTCGGTTTCAGGTTGTCGATGACATTATTTAATTCTTGCAAAATAAACGATTGATCCAGCATCCCTTTCTTATATTTTGTGTCACTAAGGATTTTCTTTACTTTTTTTTTTTTCATTTCCATTTTCCTTGCAGGACTTATATTGATATTTCCACTTTGGCATATATGGTCGATCAGGACATCTCTTGCTGCTTTTCCGGAGATTAGCTTGTCATTTTTTACCAAAGTCAATGGACTGTTTTGGTTTGGGTCTCCAGATAATGATTTTGCCAGTCTCCAAAGTTTCCTTCCCTCTCTATCCAAGTTGAGCCCCTCTGTTTTTTCGCGCCAGGCCATCTTTTTAGATATCTGGGTCTCATAGCGCAGTTTTGCAGTAGCTTCTTTTAGCTTTATATTATTGTAAGAGGATGGGTGTTTTTCAGCCTCATCTCGCAGCTGCGAAACAGTACTTTCTAACTTGTTTAGCTCTTCCGTCCAATATGGCTTGTACTGCTTTCTGCAACCTCTGGGAATACTTTCCTTTGCTGCTTGTAATAGTGCTGAGGCAAAGCGTTTGGAAGATAGGTTCAGCTTCTTGGATGTTACATTAATATCAGAGGTGTATCTGTTTGCAAGATCGGTATAGGTGTTCCAATTGGCTTTTTTGAAATTCCATCTTGGTAGGGGAGGTGCTTCAGGTGCTGGTTGATTTCAAGTTTAATTGGCCTGTGGTCACTTCCTCCAAGCTGGTTTTCCACCGCTCGCTGTTTAGCATTGGCCAGGTTATTTGAAGCAAAAGATAAGTCTGGAGTCGTAGTTGTTTTCCAGGTCCGTGAGTAGAATGAAGGAGGGTCTCCAGGATTGTTGATAAGTTGGAGGGTGACTTCGATGTGCCATGTTTCAACTTCTTCACCACGCTTTGTTTTCTTATTATTTGCCTTCCCTTTTAACCAGTGACGAGCCTACTGGCGGCCGAGACACTTGTCAATGAGGTCACCAGTAATCTCCGAGGTAACTTTCCCTTGTCACCTAAGACGGGCCTAGCAGCGATCGAGTCATTATACCGTGACTTCACTGTTACCCCCGAGGCACTCTCTTCCTGCAACTCCCTCTAACACTCGTCTACCACCCGTGTCGAGTCTTGCTGCGGTCGAGGCCAGTGCCAGAAGAATTCCTCGACCCGTATTTGAAAATGGTCAGTGGTGACGTAAGAAAAACGGTGAACTGTTCTGGCTCTGTAAGGAACTCAGCATCTCCTTTTTATATAATGGTTAAAATGGCTTGGTCATGTTATGAGGATAAGGAACGAGAGAGAGGCTAATGGAGTGATAATTAGCACTCCGGAAGAAGTGCGCCCTCGTAGTTGGCCGTAAAGCCGATGGAGGGATGGAGTGGGCCAAGATCTATGGCAACTGAAGATCTCTGCTGCCGATGCAAGAGATAGAGAGAAATAGTAGGAAGAGAGATGCTAAGCAGGCCAAGGACACTTCATGCGCCTGTTGTGCCTCTAGAAGAAAAATAAGAGGTTCAAATTACGAAGAAATGGTTGTTTTTTTGAGAAAGAAGTAGTTGGAAGGGTTTACATTATTTATCTGTCAGTGGAAACAAAAATACTATTAAAACCACCTCGTCGTATTCGGATTATAATTTTGTAATCCTTTTTTTCTCATAGGTACGATTTTGAAGAAAAAAAATTATCATTAAACGATTTTTTTAAATTATATAAATTTAATATTTTGAACCGAATTTTATAACTTAATTAAGGTATTTGAAAATTTCTTAGACGTACCTACTTTATAGTATGGAGAAATCAGCACTGGTATATATCTTGGTTCTTTTATTTAATTATTCATTCTAAAATGGTAGCTGGTTTTGAACATAAGAGATAAATATGTCTCTTTTTACTTTTACTTACCTATAGGTATATGAAATATATATTAAGGGAAAGTATCGACTTCCGGTTTTCAACGAAAATACACGTTTTGGGGTCCCCTGAGTCCAAATAACCAAGTCCCGCGAAAAGGTCTGTGTGCGTGTGTGTGTGTGTGTGTGCGTGTGTGTGTATGCGCATGCCGTGACTTGACCGCCAAAATTTCATTAATATTGATCAATTGGAGGGGGAACTTTTTTTATTTATTCAATATATAAATATATAAATTTTTTTTTATTTACTCAAAAACGGCTGTTACGATTTTGATCAAAGTTGGTATTTAATGTATGTATATGCACGCGATATGGCAGCCAAAATTTCATCAAGATCGGTGAAACGTAGAGGGAACCATTTAATAAATTTGGTCTCATTTTTACGATTATTTTTTATTTTATGAAAAACGGCTGTAACGATATTGATCAAACCTGGTATTGAATGTATGTATGTGCCTGCGATGTGACAGCCACAATTTCATCAAAATTGGTCAAACGGAGGGGGCACTTTATTATAATTAAAGACGTTCTGTTCCTGGGAAAGAGTTGTCAATGTGCTTTGAAACATAGATATTTAATGGAAATTATTTGTTTCCATGTTAACTAAATCAAGTTTTCAGCAATTAAATAGAGATTATAAAATCAGACGCGATGAAATATTATTCTTGACGAATAAACACAAGTCAAAATTTTGTTTACCAATAAAAAATTTTAGTGTACTTTAGATACCTTATACAAATATGTTTCCATGATGTATAATAAATTGAAACTAAACATTACTGTTGATAATGTCTCTGAAATGTTTATGTATAGATCTAATATAAACATTCGCTTATTGTTATTTTCATACGGCCAAATAAATAAATGAAACGGTATTTGAATAGAAAATGCTAAATGTTGTGATATCATCCATACAATATGGATGATATCACAATATCTAGCATTTTATATTTAAATACCGTTTCATTTATTTATTTTATGAATAATATAGTAGACAAATAAAGCTCTGTTTAAACATAACCGCACCGCAGCATGGGCCTATGATTATAAGGAGATTGGTTTAATTATTCCAGCTCATGTTTATCTAGCCAATCACCTAATCACAGAAAAAATATATATATACATATATTTAAGAATTTGTTAACTGATTAACACTTGAACGAAAATTGGAGTCTGATTCAAATACGAAGGATAGATAATAACGGGTCGGTTGACCTGGTGTAGGGCATGTGTGACCAGACCTTTAGACATATGATCGTTGATGGCCGTAGCTGTTTTCCGCCCCTAAACCTCACCAATTAAACGAATACAACTTTTAAATAAATGAAATTTGTAAAAAAAATTTATATAAAAAAAAGGTCATGAATAGGAGTTTAGGGCTGAAACATAGGCCGAAAAGTGAAGGTTAACAAAAAGGTATCTCAGGAATAAATAATAAAATGTAACATAAAAAACAGTTTGTAGATGATGCAAACTTTTTTAGCAAGGTTTCCTAACAGTGCTGCCTATAGCACTATTAATTGCAACAGTGGTTAACATTGCAAAGCAAAATTAACCACCCAGTAATTATGAACATCCCCATTGGAACCGCCTCTGATTAATAATTGTTTTTGTTAATTTATTTCTTAACTATATTCTCTAAAATCATGATATTTATCAACCGAAGTATGTTATTGAGATAGACAACACATTAAAAGACAAGGGCCACTAAACAACAGGGGTGGGAAATATTTCTGGTCTTGTTTCTTTGTCTTTTCTTCAACTAAACAATACTAGCTTTGTTTTTTGTAATTTTCTTACATTACAATGCTACACAGTTGTAGTAATACAGAACAATACATCGTTGTTTTTGGTGGATACTTTGTGGTTTATGAATAAGCTCCTTCTTGTATCTTTCAGGTTTAGTACCTCAAAGGGATGTACTACTGATGATAATATCTTTTAAATGAAATTTAAAATTAATTAGTTGAAATTAATATACACTTGGAAATTACGGTTTAAAAAAATAATTAAAATCTCAAATGTAGTTACTATATGATAAGAAAAACATGACTTATTAACAAAAAAATATGCAAACGTATTACGTTATTTTAAATACTCTAATATTCTAAAGAAAAATAAATAAACAAACAATAACATTTTATTCAGTAGCTTATTAACTCTTTGTTTATATCTAAATGGAAGAAGGTTACATTGTTGTATAGAAATGTGTAAGTAGTGAGGGCTGTTGACAAAATTTTTAAATGGGGGTCCCAGCATTTTTTAGGTGGTTGACCAGAAAATATCCTTCTGTGATAGTAGACTGTGTTGAAGAATTGGTATATTTACTATATACATAATTACTAATAGTTCTGATAAATATTTGACTAGTTTTGCTAAAATAATTGCCTGTTAATTTTTAGTACCTACTATTACCTGTCAAACATTTTCTTTATCTTTGCTTAGTTATAATTTATTTTGGTTGTAATATAACCCTTAATATTATAAACTTGCATTTTACCAAATAAACAAGTCTTTTTACAGTATTTAGTAAATTATTTGAAGTCAGTAATGTGTTGGTGTACCTTTTGTAAAACCTAGGAATATGTCATTTATCTCTATTTCTTCAGCTTCCTGACTGAACTTTTGACATTTAACTACATTATTGTTTCTGTAAATTAGTTATTTGCTTCTTTCATTATAATAGAAATTATCATAGTCAGAGATATATTGAATTAAAAGATCAAAAGATCTATTTCATAATATTCTCTGAACATTAAAAGTATTCTACCTTGATTTAGTTTACTATATTGCATCACATTATAGCTGCATTTAACATTTTTAAACACACACATATGGTATCTGTATTATTTTAATCAGTATTGTTCCTAAATGATTATGGTAGTTAGCTGTAGGTTGATCTTGGAAATACTGAATAGTATTGCTCGTGACCTGTTTGACAGTTATTCTTAATTATCCATTAGTCTTCTGGCATATTCTCCTAGAAACCAATTGCTTTAACGAGACTGCTAAAGCACTATGTAAAATATTATATTGCATTTTAAATTGTAGAGAATAATAACAGTTAACACATATAATGAATAGACTAATAACCTGCCCCTTCCAAGATATTCTTTTAATATATTGTTATGACTGCTTAAATATTGTTTTTAAGCTATGTCAGTGTAACTACAAAAATCTGGTGCGTGCGAGCAACACACAACTTTCATTTACCAACTTACTTAGATTAGAAATTGATGTGTTTTGTTAATTGCCACTTCTAAAAATCACACATTTTTTCCACATTCATTTCTTATTTTTGTATTTATTTTCTCTATAAAAACACTAATATTTTTTATAATTAAATAAAAGTTTTTACTTGTGATACTTCGGCAATGCAAGCTTTATACTCCAAGTCGTCTGATTTTATAATTCTCTATGTAGTTGTTGAAAACTTCATTTAGTTACCATAAAACCAATAATTTCCATTAAATGAACAAAACTGCTTTAATTATGAACAATGGTCTGTCATTAAAGGTGCACTCCACATGCGTGGAATTAAAATTAATTAAATTATAATGGAATTAAAATCAAAATCGTTAAGCCGTTTTTGAGAAAATAAAAAAAATGTGAAAAGTTATTAAGTAAAATGCCCCCTCCGGTTGATCAATTTCGATGAAATTTTTGCAGGCATATCTCGGGCATATCAATACATCAAATACTCAGTTTAATCAAAATCGTTTGAGCCGTTTTTGAGAAAATTGAAAAAAACGTGAAAAGTTATTAAATAAAGTACCTCCTCCATTTGACCAATTTTGATGAAATTTTTGCTGTCACATCGCTGCAATATACATATACATACACTAAATACCCAATTTCAGATTCGCACGGTTTATAGTTTTTGAGCTAGTCTGTTCACACACACACACACACGCACACACACACACACACACACACACACACACACACACACACACACACACACACACACACACACACACACGCACGCACGCACGCACGCACACACACACACACACACACACACGCACACACACACACTGATCATTTCGCGGGACTTGGTTATTTCGACTCAGGGGACCCCTGAACGTGTATTTCCGTTGAAAACCGGAAGTCGAAATTTTTCACGATCGCAATTCTTTCCCTTACTATATATTTCATATGTAGGTAAGTGAAAGTAAAAATGCACGTGACTGTGTGTGTCAAGTGTTATTCTGGAATTTTGGAATCATGTCTGATATCTTATCCAACTCTGAAATCTGCACATTTATATTTGCCAACTAATTGTATTTATATTTATATTTGTTGAAGTAATATAGCTCATGAAGCTGCCTGGTATCTCTTTCTCCATCTCAACTTTTTGCATTGGGCCTTAGTTTTTTATGAAATACATAGCATTGTTTGTTGCATAGTTAATACAAACATTATATATTGGGTTGTTTCACATGAAATGTCCGTTTTGAAGGTAAGGGGATTTTAGTAAAAATACAATATGAAAACAATTTAATTTTATTCGAAGAATTTACCTTCTTTTTCTACACATTTTTCCCGACCTGACACCAACTTTTTTTTATCCCGGAACTGAAAAGCTCTGAGCTTTGAAGTGAAACAAACTCTGAAAACGCACTTTGAACTTCAGCATCATTTTCAAAAAATTTTCCTCTGACAAAGTTGTCTAAATTCCTGATCTGGTGATAACCTGTTGGAGACAAGTCGGGAGAATATGGTGGGTGCGGAAGAACTTACCGTACCCCAGTTCTTTCAATTTATGCATGGTAAGTTTTGAAACGTGGGGTCTACAGTTGTCGTTTAGGAGTATAGGACCCTTCCGATTTACCAATCCATGTTGTTTTTTCAATAATTTTGCGTGCATTTGGGCAATTTCATTGCAGTAGGTTGTAGAGGTAATGGCAAAGAGGAATAATTTATGATTCCAGCCATGGACCACCATACTGTAACCATATATTTTTTTGGGTGAAAATTTGGCTTTGGCATTTGTCCTGGGCTTTTGTCGATGTCTAACCACTGCCCTGACGGACACTAATTGTCATACGCAATTCATGTTTCATTGCAAGCTATTATTCTTTCAAGGAAAGGCTCAATTTTTTGCCTAGCAAGCGAGGAAACGCAGGTCTCAAGACGTTTCAATTGCTGTAGCTCAGTAAGATCGTGAGTACCCACGATGTATCGAGCTTTTTTACTTTCTCTATGCTCTTTAAGTGTCTGGAAATGGTAGGTGCACTTACATTCCAAGCTGTGCTAAGAGTTCTCTAACTGTTTGGTAGGGGTTTCCTTCTGCAGTGTGTTTGAGGACATCGTTTACAATTACAGATGGAGGTCTTCATCGGGGCTGGTTTTCCAAATCGGTATCCCCAGCCGATAATTTTGTGTGTGAAAAGTAAGTTATCTATTATGATTTTTTTAGATGTACAATAGTAATAAATAAGCTTGAATATATGAAAAAAGACCCTGAAGATGGCTTACCAAGCTAAAATTAGGCTTTAAATAAATACAATTTTTGTGTTAAGAATAGTGAGGTCTAAATCTTGGATATACAACTAAAGGGTAAACTTAATCGAAGCAGAAATATTATGGTTCTATTAGATTTTATAACCTCTATTCGTTCAAATATGCATTGACATTTCATAGAATATATTAATTTCAATGCAGTACATACACTATGTCCTTAATAGATTAACAAGGATGGTCAATTTATCAATATATTCAAATGTTATAAATCACCTTATTTTTTTAGATATTATTTCTAGTATTTAAATTAGTATATCAAAATTAAAAAGTGTTTATTCTTTCCTTTTTATGTATTTAAGTATATTAGTACTCACCTAAAAGAACAAAATCCACTTCAAAATCATTATTTATAAATTCTGTGTGCTAAAACAAAATTACGGTCTCTGGCTGTCAAGTTTACTGATACCTAAATAATTATGTATGACTCACTTCCAATGCTGCTCATTATAGATCTGCCATTTCAAAGACAGCAGCACCATCTATTTTACACACCATGTAATATTAGTTTTTTTCCCATCTAATCTCAGTTTTTCGCTTTTTTTCATTAGCCTGAGCTTAAAAATCTCCTAGTTCCCTTCCAACTAAATGTATACAAAAGCATGTATAATATTAGATTGTGTGAATGATATATATGTGTGTATTAACCCGGGAGAGGTGTAGCTAATAGCAATTTGTTCATGTTTGTAAATAAACGTCTATATTTTACTTTTTCCCATCTAATCTCAGTTTTTCGCTTTTTTTTTCCATTATCCTGAGCTTAAAAATCTCCTAGTTCCCTTCCAACTAAATATATACAAAAGCATGTATAATATTAGATTGTGTGAATGATATATGTAAGTAGGATTTCAAATGACGAGAATTAATGTTCTTGTTCTGAAAGAATTTATTTGAATAAGAAACAGAATAAACAATATAACAAAATAAACAGCAATAAAAGATAAACATACCTGAAAGAATAATTAATTTACAACGTTATTTGCCTACTAACAATAAACTAATACAGTCTTTAAAAGTCTAATTAAATAACCTCAAATAGATTACACAAAACATATGGTATCAGAACATATGGTGGGAGTATAATTTACATCTCCCCCTCCCGGGGCGCTTTTTCGGAAGAATAAAGCGACAACTTGCTACAATGAAAATAATTTGCTTCTTTCTTTCTTTTGCCACAATCAACTTCGTAGAATGATGAAGAAATCTTCCTCAAAATGCGAAAAGGTCCTACCCTAACTCTATCGGTCTTCTTCCCATTGAGTCTGCTACCGTTCTCTATGTAGACAAGATCACCAACTTGGAATTCGTGAAAAACACGATTTTTATCAATCCTTTTCTTGTTGACCTGAAAACTACGGCTAGAATTTATGAAAGCCCTCTTCCTATCTTCAGTCAAATCACTGGTAACTTCTGGTCCGAGTGGGCAAATAGTTGACTGTTTTCCATAAAGCAGATAAGCTGGTTCAAATTTCGTGGAGCTATGAATCGTGCGATTATAGTCCTGGACGCATTCCTCTGCTATGGTCGACCAAGCTCGTTTATCCCCTCCATTGATTTTGCATCTTATTCTGTTGACGAGTGTCTGATTCAAACGCTCATTGAGCCCATTCGAACTTGGACAATCAATTGCGGTAAACACTAACTGTATTCCCATTTGCTTAAGATACTTTTTAAGAACTTTAGAATTTATACCTGTGTACTGATCCGCTAAAATTAACTTGATATTGTTTGTTTTAGCAATAGGAGCAATTAGATTTACAAAGTCTTTTGAACATTGACCTTTCGTAGTTGAAATCCAAGCGTATCGGCTAAAGTGGTCAACCAAAATATGCATATAATTCTTAGAGCTTCTGTTACCTGCAAAACCTCCAACAGAATCAATAGACATTATTTCGTATGGAGCGGTAGCCGGACCCAGTCGTGACATAAGTCCTATAGTCCTGCCCCTGCGGGTTTTATTTTCCCTGCAAATTGAACACCGTTTACAGAAATCACTTATCAGTTTGTCCAAATTCTTAAAGTAATAAAAAGGTCTAATTTTATCTCTTAATTGTGCCACCCCGATATGACCGTAATAGTCATGGACTTTGCTGATTAATTTCAAACCAAATGTAGCAGATACAAATATTCTGGCTCTCTCTCCTATTTTTTTGTAAATAATGTCGTGACGTGTTTCGGTGTTCTTCGCCGAAGTTAGTTCATCAGCATTATTCTTTTGGTCTAGTATAATTTCTTGTAGTTCTATTAAATTCACAACCTGAATAGCATCCTCATTCTCAAAGTATTCTAGAACTGGTTGCCTGGATAGCAGATCAGCTAAAATATTGTCTTTGCCTTTTTTGTAAATTATTTTAAAATTGAATTGAGAGAGGTAATGCACTAATTCACCTAATGTTTCATCCGTGCGAGCCTTAGTTTTTAAATTTTCTAGGGGTTTATGATCACTACAAACATAGAATGGTCTACCAATAAGATAGTACTGCCAATATTTTATGGCATCTTTAATCGCCTTGCACTCGAGATGAATAATGTCCATTTTTTTTTCTCTTGCCGATAGCTTTCTGGAAAAATAGGCGACTGGATGTAATATTCCATCAAGTTGAGGCTGCTTCAAACAAGCCCCGATGCCATTATAGCTGGCGTCAGTTTCAATATATACATCCTTATTCAAGTCATATATAGATAGTATTGGGGAAGAACACAGATAATCTTTAATTAAATTAAAACTCTTTTCGCAGTCATCCGACCACTGAAATTTAACATTCTTCCGTAACAGCCGGTGTAATGGTTCAAATTTTTGCGCACTGTTTTCAATATATTTCAAATAAAAATTTATAGAACCTAATACACTGCGAACACCTGACTTATCTGTTGGTCTCTTCAGATTTTTTATTGCAGTCAAATTGTCTTGTGCCGGGGATATTTTATTTTCTTGAATAAAATGACCTAAATATTTGACTGAACTTGAAGCAAATTTGCATTTTTCTAATTTCAGTTTGTAACCTTCGTCTCCAATGACTTGTAAAAATGTTTCAAGATGATCAATATGGTCAGACCAGGTCTTTGAAAATATCAAAATGTCATCAATATAATTAATGCAGAAGTCGTCTAAATTATTCCTTCTTAACGTGCTTGACAGAATACGTTGAAAAATAGCAGGGGCATTTTTATAACCGAAAGGAAGAACTTTCCACTTGAATTTTCCATATTTTGTAATAAATGATGTTTTTTCTCGGTCTGATTCTTTTAACGGAATACTCCAAAAAGCAGAATTTACATCTACTGCTGTAAAATATTTGCAGTTGGATATTTTATCAATTACGTCATTGATTGTGGGAAGGGAAAGCATTCAGGTACTACAAGTTTGTTTAAATTTCGAAAATCTATACATAGTCTTGACTTACGTCCATCATCTTTCTTATAAGCTAGGGTTACCGGTGAAGCAAATGGTGAATCAGACTCCTCTATCAGATCTGACTGCAACAATTGCTTAATCTGCGATCTAATTTCTATTTCATCTGGAATAGAACATTTGTATGCCCTAGATGTTACATATTCATCTCTAATTAATTTAATTTCTGCTTTTCCTGACTTCACTCTTCCCACATCAAATTTATCAGAAGCAAAAACATGCTGATATTTGCCTAGCAATTCTAAAATTTCTATCCTTTTTTCTCTTTCCTTAATATGATCCAATTTTGCTTGAATGATAGTGCCATTCGTTAAATTAATCATATTGAAATCCTGATCAATATGAGCAAGAAGGAATTTCTCCGAAATGTTTTCTACATCTTGTGAATCTTTCTTCCTTGAAAAATCTTCTAAAGCTTCTAAATCAGTCATCTTTAAATCTTCTAAAATTGGCATCTTTGAATCATCTATTAAATTATCTATCTTTAATGCTTGTGGAACATCTGTAAAATTTACTTCTAAATAATCTGAAACAGGCATATCATCTATTTTTATAACTTGTTCATCTCCAGTGCGTTGCAAAATATTTAAGTTCTCATCTTGTATCAGCTTAAACTTGGTAATGGCATCAAGACCTAACAGTAAATCATATGAAAACTCATTGTTTTTTATCACATAAGTGTTAAGAACGTTTTTAATATTTCCAATTTTTAAGGTAATGTGTGCCCGGGCCGAACTAAAGTTGAATCCATTGATCAATTTAAAAGCACTGTCATGCTTTATGAGGCTTGATTTTAAAAGGTTAACAAGTCTTTGACTTATAAGGCTTATATTGCTCCCACTGTCATAAACTGCCTTTATCTTCATCTTATCATCCACTAGGACACTTATTTTGATCAAAGGGTTCAACTTCTCCGGGCCTTTTAGTTTAAAGATTTGTTTTCGGTATTTACGTTCATCACCTCTGCTACTTCACGTGTATTGGTATCACCTTCATGAAAGTTTACCTGTTTCGATTTGGAGGCGTACATGGATTTGTTTCTACATTCTTTTGAAAGATGAAACCGGTTTGGCCATCCAAGTGAATCACACATAAAACATGGTTTTCTTAGTTCATTATTCTTATTTCTAGACTTATCTAAAAATTTATCAACATATGGTTGGTTAGAAGTCTGGAATCCCTTTTTGTTAGAAAATGAATCATCTAGTTTTCTGAGTTCAGTAAACAGACGTTCCGTATCGGTGGTCTCTTCTCGATCAATCTCATTTTGCACTTCTATAGGTAGACCAACTACAATCATGTTTATTCTTGATAAAACGGTTCCGTTACTTTCAGCTTCTAGACATAATCGTTCTTTGGTTAAAGCATAATCCACAAGTGATCCTCCCAAATATTTGTAGGAATAAGCTTTCCTAATTTTTGTCCAGCCTTTATCAACAAATACTGTCAAGAAGGAGTTTTTCCAAGCAGACCAATTTATGAGTCCAATTTTCTTTAAATTTGACTCATACCAATCTTTTGATGGACCATCAACAAAAAACCTAAGAGCTTCTATTATTTTAACCTCACTGTTAACTTTATACCTCGAACACTCACTTAAAAATCTATCTAACCATTCTTTAGGGTTTTGATTTTTCCCAAACCTTTCTAAAACAAACTTTTTTTCTATGTCATTTATATTCACGTCCTCATTCAAACCTAACCTTTTCTCAAGCTCTTTCACTCTTTTCATTAAAAAATTTTCCTCTTCAGAATTTTGAAAAACTGGGGTAGTATGAGGAAGCAAATTTTCTTCTAAGAGAATTCCCTTATAACTAAGGTTGTCATCTTCATCAAAATATTCTTTTTTTAAATCCGCATCAATCTTGAGTCCTATCTTACGAAACCCATTAATGGGTTTTATTGCAGCAATATCTCTAGAAATAGTTGGTTTATTGTACAATACCTTATGGTCTTTTAAATTCTTGTACTCCTCCGGTAACTTGCACCACACCTCCTTGTCCTCTGATAAACCTACTATAATGAACTCTGTTTCAGTTGTCTTAACAATATGTACAAACAATCTGGCATCCTCTTTATTCATGATCCCTTTTGTGGAATAACCTTGTAAATTAATTTGTAAGTAGGATTTCAAATGACGAGAATTAATGTTCTTGTTCTGAAAGAATTTATTTGAATAAGAAACAGAATAAACAATATAACAAAATAAACAGCAATAAAAGATAAACATACCTGAAAGAATAATTAATTTACAACGTTATTTGCCTACTAACAATAAACTAATACAGTCTTTAAAAGTCTAATTAAATAACCTCAAATAGATTACACAAAACATATGGTATCAGAACATATGGTGGGAGTATAATTTACATATATATGTGTGTATTAACCCGGGAGAGGTGTAGCTAATAGCAATTTGTTCATGTTTGTAAATAAACGTCTATATTTTACTTTTTCCCATCTAATCTCAGTTTTCCCTTTTTTCAATTATCCTGAGCTTAAAAATCTCCTAGTTCCCTTCCAACTAAATATATACAAAAGCATGTATAATATTAGATTGTGTGAATGATATATATGTGTGTATTAACCCGGGAGAGGTGTAGCTAATAGCAATTTGTTCATGTTTGTAAATAAACGTCTATATTTTACTAGCGTTTCATCTGTTTTGTTTATACTTTTGTTTACCTTCCCTTAACTCTTTGATGTTGTTATTACCATCGTTTAAGTTTTCTTCGATGTTTTTCTCCCCAACCCAACTCAATAAACTTTTTTGCTGGCCCCGGAACGGATAATATTGAGTGAATGAATGAATGATTTTATTTACAAAATAATATAAATACAAGAATAATGTAAATACAAGTTTTACAAGCCTTAGCTTTTTTAACTTACAAATTTACCTTTCTCATATATTAAAATAAGCAAGAAAATTACAATAGGGAAAAAAGAAAGAAAAAAAGCCCCACATTCTCGACAGAGTAAAATTAAATCAACTTAAATTAATAATTATAAGATTACTTTGGACGTTATTACAATTTAATCAAAATATAAAAAAGTTACAATTAGTTTAATATACTTGTATACTTGATGATTAAAATAAAAAATTAAAATTAAAATAAATAACATTTTGAATTAAGATTAAAAATAAATAAGGCTTATACTAGATCAAAAATTATAATTTTAAAGTACCACATGTTTCAGTCGTTTGTGCTTGTGTTTTTTACAACATGAGTTATCATATGTATAACTAACTATTGTTCTTATATGCTCGTGTGGGCTATTGTCACAGGAATTAAAGAAATCCGTTGCTAGTTTTAGGACATATTGCTGAATTTTTGGAATATCTAAAACTTCGTGCATGTGCATAATCGGCGTATGTCTAGGAAAGGATCCTATAAATCTCATGCATTTATTTTGTACTACTTGTAACTTTGAGTAGTTAGTAGCACACGTGTTTGACCAAATTGGGCATGCATAGAGCAGAACGGGTCTTATGTATAAATAATAAATTAATCTCCTGTTTATTAGATTTAAACTAGAGTTTCTATTCAATAGAGGGAATAATTTTTGTAGTATCCCAATTGCTTTGTCACATTGGTCTTTTATATGTTTTGTGAAAGTCAATTTTGAATCTTAGGTTAAACCAAGATATTTAACGCTTGATTTCCAATCAATGGGTTGCCCTTTTAATTTAATCTTGCTGCTCATATCAGGCCTTCTTTTTGTGAATAGAATTACTTCAGTTTTATCCTGATTCGGCTTAATTTTCCACCTATTAAATTGTTTAAAAACTTTTACTATTGTCTTGGTGAGATGATTGGCAATAGT